>OZ030395.1:46516461-47030823 GCA_964023965.1 Melinopterus prodromus
GGATGAGTGGTTGGCTCACAAAAAGCTATATTATGCTATGCCAGCAATTCCGTTATCAGAAAAGCTAGAATAATGAAATATAGACTATAGGCTACCCAATAATTCATAGGTTTAAAGTTTATTACATAATCATTGTTTATCTTGCATTTTTCATACAAAAGATCATGCTGAAACTCCGCGTGAATTCCGACGCTTTACCGACGGTCTTTGGTGTGTTGCGGGGAAAGGAGGCGTTAGCGGTGCTGTCATGTCGGAGAGAACCGACACAGCTAAGAGAACCGGGACAGCTTATTATCAATACACAAAAAGAACGATAATTTATCAAGGTAGTAATTTTAACTAACAACTAAATTCTTAATTTTTGCATAATTTTGATTATATGTGACCCGGTACGAGAGAAATTCGTTCTATCGATTGGCGTTTTTGTTTTCTTCAGTTTTTATACAATAAGGTTGTAAACAAGATTTTGATGGACGCGGGTAGATCTAATAATACTGAGTTAGCACATTTACCGATTAGTAATGAATACTAAATTAAGTTTGCTGTATAAACCCAAAAAATTTTTTAAGTATGCTCGATTTTGTAATATAAATATTCAAACTATTATAACAGTTTCAACAGTTTATTTATTAATAATATTTAAATATGCACAAGCAATATAAAATAAATACCCAACTGTTGATATATTACATATATTTCAAACGTCAGCTCTGAGCGTATAAAACTTAGAACTATCAAAAAACTTTTACAAATTTAGCATCCTCATTTTGGCTCATTTTGGCATTATTTTTTAATTCGGTAATCTGTCGCCGGATATCCAAATTTCTTTGGCGAGGCATAATCGCCGTGTCGTTATATTGTGCCCCTAAACACTGTTCTTTTAGTAACTAGTGCACTTGCGATCCCCCACTACTGGCAGCGTCGCTGTCGATCCCTTCCCCCGCTCGCCCCAAAGACCGAAGCGCACCGAGTCAATTGCAGCAATCATGAGATGCTTCAACTCGATCTTTTGTAGGGAAAATGCAAGATAAACAATGATTATGTAATAAACTTTAAACCTATGAATTAGTGGGTAGCCTATAGTCTATAATTGGTTATTCTAGCTCTTTTAATAAAGGAGTTGTTGGCATTGCATAATATAGGTTTTCGTGGGTCAAGCACTACCGGATGTACCAAGCCTATGAAACGCTTTTATGAGTAAAGTTTATATTATTTTAAAAGCTATACAAAAACGTTAGTTTAAAATTTTCGAAGGGATTATTTTGGAATCTTTTGAATGGATGTCTAATGCTTTTGGAGAAGCAGCGTCTTCCTGATTCAGTTGCTTCTTTTGTTTCTTTTTGGTTAATACAGTCTTCTATAGTTAGATTATATATTTTGCGCTATTTATAGTTACTAATTCTAAATTTATACTTTATACGAAAATACGAAATGATGAGATAAGATGAGTGTTTGTAATAGAGTGCTTGAGACCCACACCAAGGTGCTTATTTATTGGTTAGGATATCTCAAATTTACCCAACAAAACACGAGTCTGGTTCTTCCAGCATAATATCTAATCTGCATACTTTTTATTTTTGTATGGCCATATTCCAAATTATCAAGAAAGTTTATTTAGATCAAAGTTACCGACAACAAATTACAGTTTGTCGACCAATAATCAACTTACAAGGATCACGTACTCCAAACAAAATTATCCAACAACCTTGATAATTGTTTGTCTTTTGACCTTTCTAACTTTAACAACCGTTACAATAAATACGCCAAACGTAATTTTTTTCGTCAGGTACCAGAATAGGTGAATTCCGTAGATATAAATAACAAACTACGTTTGTTTACTACGTTGGTTTAAATTCCACTCATTTTAGTAGTAATCTGTATTCTGGTAGCAGTAGCGTTCTTAATCATGTTGATGTGAATGAAACAAAAGCAGTAAAACTAAAGGTTTTCTCTCCCTCAATTACAATTAATAAGTTTACAATGTTTATGTCATTATTTATTATTTTCGTCTGGTTTTTAAGAATTCTGGAACCGCCATGACCTGGCCAAACTATTTATAGCTTCTAAATTATATATTAAGCTTGGAACACAATATGTATATGGTAAACATGGGTGACGTGCATCCAAACAAATTAAAAAAAAACTATAATACTAATTTGGACCAGATGACGCAGTAATTCGAAGGCTCAAAAAATTCCACGCTAAAACACTTATAATAAGCAGGTTATGAGCAAGTTAGGGAGTATCGTTCAGTTTATAGGCTAGGATCGACCGTTTTTTGTTTTGCTTTGAGACGAGACGTGGGAAGACTAGAAGAGACACGCCTACAAAACAAATAGAAGAAAAAACATAAGGTAAACGTAAGGTAAACAAAATGTGTAGGTGTTATTAAATGCTTTATTTCAATGACTTTTGTGTTAAATAATTCGTTTACTAAATGTCTGAAACCCCTGTACAGTATCACAGCTCATGGACGCTAGTTTTTATGTAGAGCGTTGGAAAAAAGTCAATGGGGTTTACGTCGGGCGATCTGGCGGGCCACCTCATGAGACCTTCAATGTATTTTGTGATAATTTCATACACGTCTTATACATGGTTGTAAAGCCTTTTCAATATTCTATTTAGATCTGTAAAAGTTTGATACGGCGTCCATAAGAATGAAAAAAACTTGAATATCGCCTAGATAAATATAATAGACGAAAACATGTTTTGATAACAAGAATGGCTTCACAGTATGCTCTTATGTAAGAATACTTAAGTTTCGATTCTCTATTTATCGTAATTGAGTTATTCAAGAAAAAAGCAATGGACAGTTTCTATCTAGATTGTAGACTTCCGCGGTCTGAGTCAATTATATATTGATTTCCGGGTGGAAACCGCGTTGAGGACTTTGAAGCAGTCGACGTTTCGCGCTCTGTTGCAAGAGGCATCTTCAGGAGTAAGTTATCAAACCAAGCGCTAAGAAGATAATCTAATAGATATAGAATATAATCTAAGAGAATCTTCTTAGCGCTTAGTTTGATAACTTAGTCCTGAAGATGCCTCTTGCAACAGAGCGCGAAACGTCGACTGCTTCAAAGTCCTCAACGCGGTTTCCACCCGGAAATCAATATATCATGGACAGTTTCTAGTTTTTCTGTAATATCGACTATTAACAAAATGGCATCGTTGCCTGAACTACAAAGAATTGATGCAATAAAAAATTATTAATTTCTGAAAATAATACACCAGTATGCTCCCTTAACAGAAAATGATTGTTTTTTTTATAATATTTTCTGATGAGGCAACTTTTTATTGACATGGGATTGTCAATAGGCATAATGTTCGATATTGTATGGGCGGGACATATTCAAAATTTTATACTGTTAAATACAGATGTAAGATCTTTGCTCTATCGCAAGCATGAACGAAGCATTCTTAATTATCAAGCTGTGTAAAATGTATTTGGAGAATTTATTGTTGGTCAAGCAATTATCTTCACCTTATTAGGAATTGTCAATATGAGGTTAGGTTATTCCGTTTTACGTTGATTGAACCATCAAGGTCTGGTTACTGGCCAGCAAATAGATCGAGAATTTCCAGTAAAGCAAGGTATTCGGTATAAAAATAATATAAAAATACTGGTAGTTGGTCATTCAATAACCAGCACAACAAGATCTCGACCACTTAAAAAGAAATATTTTTTTTTATTATTTATTATACACAAAAACGAATTATCACAAATTCCGTTTAATTATGAACTTACTGTATAAATAAAGTGAAATGATTTTGTTCTTGTGTTTAAAAAGTGTGTTTTGGATACATGTAATGAACACTTTCTATTACCATTTTATTATTAACCATCAATTACCTAGTTTTTTATGGCATAGTCTTGTAGCATTTTCTATTTCTAGTACTAAAATTTCTCCGTTATTTTTAATACCTGAGATCTAGCCAGTCAAATTCGGATTTCACACTGTATTGCGCGTCATCAATCAACAATTAATAACAAACAACAAATCGAACCTACCTGGCAGAAATATCAAACATAAGCATACAAACAACTGACAAATTCGTATATATTTTTACTTTATCATACGCAGTATGTAAAGTATTGTAATCACGCCGAAAAAAAAAAATTGAGATTTTAGCGGAAATAGGTCTTTATGGGTCCCCTGAACATTTTTTACCAAGGTACAAAAAATGTCTGTGTGTGTGTGTGTGTGTGTAAACGATTTTTGTGGCGACGATTCCGAAGAAACTACTAAACGTATCGGGACGAAAGTTCATATTTAGAAGTTTTATGACCAAACTTAGAGCTGAAAACCTTTTGGTTCAAAAGGGTCCAAAGGAACTGGCTATTTACTCTTAGCATTTTTCAACGATTTTGCAAGTGAGCCGTCATTTCTGTAATTTCGTCAAAATATATAAATAATAAATTAAAGTAGAGGAAATTTTGTATAATATATGGCTATAACATTTTTTGGTAAAATTAATAGTTTAGCTGCAGGAGCAAATTCTATTTGATCGAAATCGTGTATGCATTAATAGTAGGTAGCCAGGATATTTTGAAACTTTTGACAGTATTCAGAACGTCAGCGGTTGCGAAACGTCTATTCAACACGCAAATGCATGGAGAATGCGATGAGGAGGAGAAACACACGCGCACGTACGCTATGTGAAACAATATTGAAACAGCCTGGTGTTTCCATGGTCTTTACAAAGTCAATGTGTATTTCGAGTGCTGATAGCAATGTTGTTATGCATTTTTCAAGGATTTTGCAAATGAGCCGCCATTTCTGTAATTTCGTCAACATAGTTAAATAATAAATTAAAGTAGCGGGAATTTTGTATAATTTATTTCTATAACATTTTTTGGTAAAATTATAGCTGTAGGAGCAAATTCTATTTCATGGAGATCGTGTCTGCATTAATATAGGATTTGCTAGACATTTTTATTCTTATGACAGTAGGTAGTGTCAAAGGCTGATTTTTTGACAATACCCACTGTCAATATCTGTCAAATCATGGCTAATTCGTTTTATTTTAATACAAACACGATCGATCTCGATAGATTCTCATGCAGCTAAACTATTAATTTTATATATTGTATGATAAAGTCATGTGCCTGGCCACATCAGATTTTTTCTCTATTTCCCTGTTCTAAACGACTTTTACTCGCTACGATTCAAAATATCAAGTATTTGGTGTCACTGTAATCGGAAAAATATTATTTATCGAATAATAAAGTACACGGGAAAAATATGACTCATTGGGCAAAAACCAACGAAACACGATAGAGGGCGCCAGTAATATTTGGCTTTTTTTATTTAGTAACATAGAATAATAAAGAAAAAAGTTATTTTTTCTTTGCCTGGATGATAAAACTTGACGATCGAAAACCAGAAGTCATACTATCCTCAAGGCTTAAGAGTATCATATAAAATTGCATTTTTCTATTAGCACTGCTTACAATTTTATTGGTCCAGATGATGTCAGAAGACGTCATTCTTAAAAACGGAAAATCTTTTCTACCTGTGTCGCGGTTATTTGGTAAATTTTGCAAATAACCCATGCATACTACAGCATGGGTTATTTTCTAAATTTTGATTACTAATCAAACTATTAGTTAGATATGATTAGTGGGATCTTATATTCATACCTGGTATTCTTAGAATTGGTATTACATTAACGGCTCAACGTAATACGAAGAAGAGTAGTATGCCATCGGAAATTCCAATGATTTGGCAATAATGCACAAACCATTCAACAGATTATTACTTTTGCATCGGGAAAATTCATGCAAAAATTAAAAGCAAAATTAGTAACTCAAAACACTAGATTGAGTTCCCTAATATTAATTGGAAAAAGTATTTACTTAGTCTGAACTACATGTGCCAGAAATAAAATTGTTTACTTTCTTCCATATATAAAAGTTGTCGATAATTATTCGCTCTACAACCAGAAAACATGTTCATGCTTACAGGGTGTCCGATAACAACCTACAACACAAACCTCAACCAAATATTGTAGATGTAGATAGTTATGCTTCACATACCTACATTTATAATCTAAATGCGAGTAAGTCTGTGTCCTAGTGATGTTTTAATATTATTAATATTTCATGTAAATATTATAGGCTCTGAAGAAGCCGAAGAGATCAGCGAAACGTCGGCAATGTATATGAATTAAATAAATACAAATTTCAACAAGACTGCATAGCGTTAAAAAGAATTCTACACTTATGTGTTTTTTTTTTCACTGAACACGAGGTATATTATTGCAGTTTTTGATTAAGACTTTTATCGTAATTGATTTGACATCAACTTGTATTATCCTGGCTATTTCTAACCATTTCTGAGATATTGTAAAATTTAAGTAAAAAACGTGCGTTTTTCAAACAATCACTCTGAGGTAACTAACAAAGATAAAGAAACAAAACTCATTTTGGATAACAAAAGTATCGCACTTTTCGACAGTTAATATTGATTTTTTCATTTTTAGCATTTTTTTGCTCCAGAGTTTGACGTATTTGACGTACAGATTTTATTACATTTACATTTTCCAAAGTATTATCTTTTGTATGTGAAAAGGTTTTACGGTAAGAATCAATTAAAACATAAATTCACCCTCAAGGTTGCATAATTAAATATTTAAATCTTCCAGTTGTGTCGAGCAACAAAAAACGACGAATGATACGATTTCCATTGTATGGCGTTATTTCGGAATGGGTTGCTGCGTTAAAGGTTTGATTAGACGAGTCATTTTACGGAGAGCAACGGTAACTACGTTATGTAATACAACACAATTTGAGTTACCGTCTAATCGTACTTAAGGATATTTAACTCAGACCATCTCTGATCTAAATTGAAACCAGCCGCTAATGACATATCGTGTCTTTAGACTAAAGTATACAGTGTTGTTGTCCTTGGATGGTAACGTAAACTTCTATATGGAAATGGAGCACCTTAAACAATATTTAATTAGAAAATGGGAACATCAGTGAAATTGTGTACGTACCTACCAATAAATCCCTAATAAACAAATAATCGATCAATATTCATTCTGAGAGACACACACATAATCAAATCGCTCTCGAAAACAACTGCTTACAATAACGAACATAGCCCTACATTGACAAGCAGAATGGTATTTGCCATTTGGTATTTTCCGTGCTTGTCATGGTTACAAGAAATTGTATATGGTTTGATATTTGTGGTGGGTGGATTCTTGCCGCAAATAGAAATATACGTGATAATACGAGATTTTGTAGCTGTGTCGCAATCTGGTGCGATTACTGCTTTGAGTGGAAACTCGTCGATTTAGATATCGAGGGGAAGTTCAAAAATTGTACCTAGAGAATTTTAGATTTCATCCCTTCACCCCCAGCTACCCCTACCTTGTGATACATCATTTGAAAGGGCATAAAATTATCTACTCAACCGTAATAAAATTATAAACCCCTAACCACAACAAGTATTTTAGAAACCTAAATACGTATTTCAGCAACTATGTTGCCATCTTCAGTAGAACCTAAAAGAAGGAAACGAGACATTAGCACTTCATAGTATCTTTACTGGATATTGTCCGAGCAAATCACTAGTGGAAGTGACGTCCATGTTAAAAATTACCCTATATATACCCATTTGTTGGTCACACCTCAGTGAATTTTGATCATTGAAGCGCAAAAAGCAAGTTTTAATTAAAGCAGGTCAAACAATGGCGAACTAGGTATAGGACCCCTGTCTGAATTTATTAATTTATCTCTATTCAAGTGAATAAAGATACTTTCCAAGCTGTTTAGTTCCCTATTATTTGACACAGCTTTTACAAGTTTTAAGTTATCTACAACTACTTTATGACCTGTGTCTAAAATATGTTGAGCCACACTAGATTTTTCAAAACGATTATATTTAAAATGAGCTACATGTTCTTTGAACCTTGTTCTTCTAGTCTGGCCTACGTATTCTTTTTCACAGTCATGACTCATGACATTTGATACAATATATACCAGATTTATCAAGTACATCTACCTTATCCTTTGGGTTTCCAAGAAGGTTTTTTATGCTATTATGAGTCGAATATGCTACACAGAGATTTTGTGATGTAAAAATACTTCTCAAACCCCTTGTATATGCACAATCGAACGGTATTTTAACATATTTCTTCTTTTCTACAGACAAAGTATTTAAAGTAGATATTTGATTTACATACATTTTTTAATTCTGCTTGTTAATCATTCTATCAACTATTTTCTCAGGGTACCCATTATGTATGACAACATTCTTAATAAACAATAATTCTTGCTGATATCTATCTGCGGACAATGGAAATTTCAATAACCTATTTACTAAACAACTAATAAAAGACAATTTTTGTTGAAAAGGATGCTGCGAATCATTAGGGATAAACCTGATTGTGTTAGTATCTTTCCGATACACGTCAATTTCTGTTATATTTTTGCTATTCCTGACTACCAGAGTATCTAAAAATGGAAGTTGGCGGTTAACTTCTTGTTCTACAGTAAAGTTAATGGTGTTGAATTTAGAATTCAAAACGAGAAGAAAATCTTGAATACTGCACTTCTTGGTGTCAAAAATGGAAAAAATATCGTCGACATACCTAACCCAAGTCTTAGGAAAATATGGTGCTATAGACTTTACATTGGTTTCAAATCTGCTCATAAACAAGTTGGCAATAAAAGGTGAGAAACAGTTACCCATTGCAGTTCCCTCAAGTTGTTCAAAAAACTTTCCGTTTATTTGAAAACAATTTTGAGACATACAAACGGCAGTCAATCTACATATTCATCTATTTCTGACGGGTCAAAGTTGTTATTGCTCAATAATTCCCTAAGAAACTCCAAAGTTTCCGGAATAGGCACACTAGGAAACAGTGAAACAACATCAAATGAAATCAACAATTCGCCATCCTCTAATTTTACATTGTTAACCTTATTGATAAACTCCAAAGAGTTATTAACAGAGAAGCTTGGTTGAGGAACAGGTAAATTGTTGAACTCATTCGATAACCAATTCGCTAACTGGTAAGTAGGTGAGTTAATACCTGATGCAATAGGTCTCACTGATTTACCAGGTTTGTGAATTTTGGGAAGAACATATAATCTAGGTACAGTGGGATTGGAAACTTTTAGCTTAAATCTAGTTTGGCGGGTGATAAGATTAGGACAACTGGACAGCGTACTATTTATTTGACGGACTTGTTTGGGACAGTTTTTACTCAACCGTGCAAAAAAAAATGAAATCGATTGATTGGTTCTTAAGATAGACTACACAGAAGATGGAAGGTATGACATCAATTATTATTAGCGAAACATTGCGGATTGGATACACTGTTGAATTAAATTACAGTCATAAGAAATAAAAAATTAAAATAAATAATAAAATAAGAAATAAGAAACTATTTTATGGCATGTTCGAAATGGCCACCATTATTTGCTAGACAAAAATACATTCTGTTTTCGAACTCTTCGCAAACGCAAATAATGGTGGCCATTATTCTAGTCTATCTTAAGAACCAATCGATCGATTTCAATGTTTTTATCATGGTTGAATAGAGAATTTTGTGCCCTTTCAAATGGTGTATCACAAGGTAGGGGGTGCTATTTCAAATTTCAAAGTGAGGTGTCTGTAGGTTAAAGGGATGAAACCTAAAATTCTCTAGGTACCATTTTTGAACTTCCCCCTCAATATCTAAATCGACGTGTTTCCACACAAAGCAATAAACGCATCAGGTCAAAAGTTATTAAGGGTGGATGCTTTTGAAATTAACACACTGTATAGTAAAACTTTTGCAACTCAACTGGTGGTTGAAAAACAATTGATTAAAACTTATTATTATGTATCCGGATTTGGAAACTGGTTTTCAGAAGATACAAGAAAGCCAGCCAAACCGTGGGGTTATAAACCTTAAAGGACTATCATGATGACCTTCTCCCATATTTTGAGTAAACCCCTTTTTAAATTGTTGTTTATAAATAGTTTATACCTCAACGTTAAATCTATTTGTGTTTCCAGAAATGCCAGTTTTATAGTTCTGCGAAAATCAGTAAACTACGAAAATAATTAAGCATAGGAGAGACGTCGTAAAATATGTATCCTTATTCCTAACTAATAATCATTGAAAATTATTAAGTATTTATTAATATTAGGTAGGAAGGATCCTAATTGGTTGACGTAGTGCATGTTTAAATGCCAAGTGTTGTCGGAAATAACAACAATTACGGTTTTAATGTGAATTTAATGCACTTCAAATTTTGTGCTACGTCATGCTCAAAGTCCACTAAATTCTGACCAAAAAGAAAGGAGGTGTATGACGTCAAGCAAAAATCAAATTTGTTTCATGCTTCTTTATGTTATTTAAATGTTTGTAGTTTTATATGCTAAACTTATATAAGCGCTTCATAATAACAAACAAATATTTTTCAAACCGCACAAGATTTGACAATGACGATTGATTAATAATTGGTAAATATATAATAGCGCACATAATAACAAATAAATATTTTTGATTCGTAGAAGATTTATGAATACATAATCAATTCGGCATAATTCTTTAGCCCAGTCCAATTAAACAAAAAAAAAACGGCGAACTTCGATATCGTGTCTGCGTCGAGTTATTCATGGTCAAAGATGAGCGAATGAGCGTTTTTTTTTTTAATATTTTGTTGTCTATTGATAGGAGCGAGCACAATGCACGTTATTACGAAACTTCAAAATCTTGGAGTGGTTTTCAAGTTAACCGTCTGATAGTACGTCAAAAGCACGTAAGAATAAAGAAAATTAATTAATAGTTATGTAATTTTATTATAGTGTAATTGAATATTTGGGAAAAATGCACCAAAGTTCTTAGTTTTCTGTAATTCTCAATATTTCGCCTATTAGACCAGGGTCGATTTGAAACAAAAAAAATAAAAGTAGAATGAAGCCCATTGGATAAGGAAGAGAATATAACAAAAATGAAAGGAAAAATAATTTACGGGCGATCTGAGGTCGGGAAGTGGGAGAGGGTGAGCTTTTAAGGGTAAAAAGCGGTTTATCTCGATTTCCGGCAAAACTCCAAGTCCTATGGAAAAAAGTTAAATAGCAAAGTTGTAGGTAAGAAAAAGATCTACAACTTTTGTATTTACACTTTTTTCACATAACCTCAAGATTTATGTGAAAAATTCAAATAACCAAGTTTTTGGTTTTTTATTTTTATCTTCTATAAAAAAAAATTCTTTCGCAAAATTTGGTGAAAACTTGCCTTGTTATGTCCCAAACACACTGTAATTTTTTTGATTTAAAATATTTATTTTGTCATCTTATTTTGACTTAATATCGAAAAAGCAGCCTAATTTTCAATCGAAAATTCTCACGTCAAAATATCTGCTTTTTTAATAAAGTCGGTGTTCTTTTTGTTCGTTGGAATCTCTACTTTCTGATGGTGAAAAAAGAAGTATACATTACTATGTTCCCAAAAAATGCAAAGAAATGGAAAAAATTAGAATCCGATTTTTTTTAATCGTTGTGTATAATTTTGAGCTATTTCTTAAAATTTATACTTTAATTACTCGAAAAACGTAAGATTCCATGTTACATTGATAAACAGAAAAATTACAAATCCATAAAACACAAAGATTGCAAAAAATATGCGAAAATAGTTGTTCTAAATATAATTAAAGCTAGGATTTAAAGGGTACTTCATCTAAAAAATGTGACAGCTGCTCTTTTTTTCAGTGAAAAAGTTAATTTATTAAATTCTATTTACATTTGTTAGTATCCATTACTTTTTGTCTCTTTGATGGCATGTCTTCATCGTTAGATTCGAGTAGATCTTCGAAGTCTTCAAGACCATCACCGTCTTCGTCTCCAATATTAGTTCCAGTCTGCATTGGTTCTTCATCCATAATTTCGTCTGAATCACTAAGTTCTTCGTAGCTTTTTTCTTCTACATTGGAGCATTTTTTAAAACAATGACAATTTAAGCATAAATTTGTGCATTTGAAACCATGTTTTCGGCAGTCACATTTTAAACTTCTACATCCAGTTGCACAGCTGCAGCAAATCGTTTTAAGCAATAGTTCCGGAATTAATTCCTTTGATGTAAATTTGGGCATAATGCCACGTTGATGTTGCTTCTAGCCCCAATCCATTGCTGTCAGTTCGTTACCCAGCCAAGTTTGAAACTGATAATATGCCCTGTAACAATGTTGTTCTGCTGCACCTTCTGTGGGTGGGAGATTTGCCAATATGAAAGATGATTTAATTTTTGCCAACTGATATTTTCGAAATCTGAATTGATTCAGTGTTATCATTTTTACATTTATAAATAGATTTGATTAATTGTATTTCACTTTGTTCGAAATCTTCTTTGTTTGCATCTTTATTCAAAAAAATATTGGCCAAATTTGACAAATTCTTATCGTCTAATAATGAATTTACGATACTTTTCTTTCCGTTTCCGGCAAATCCAGATGTTGTATCGCAACCAGAAAAACAATGCAGAAATGCAACGATGTTTTTGAAGGATTCATATTTAAAACTATTATACGTAAAAAATAGATCTTTTACATTTCCAGAACCTGGCTTGTGAAAATAAATGTCATGATTATTTGAATATAATTGATTCAAAACGACAAAATTCGGATTCGAATTTTTTCAGAACCTGGCTTGTGAAAATAAATGTCATGATTATTTGAATATAATTGATTCAAAAGGACAAAATTCGGATGCGAATTTTTTCCATTTCTTTGCATTTGTTGAGAACATTTGCCATAGGAATGTATACTTTTTTTACACCATCAGAAAGTAGAGATTTTAACGAACAGAAAGCCCACCGACTTTATTAAAAAAGGAGATATTTTGACGTGAGAATTTTCGATTGAAAATTAGGCTGCTTTTTCGATATTAAGTCAAAATAAGATGAAAAAATATATTTGAAATCAAAAAAATTACAGTATGTTTAGGACATAAAAAGGCAAGTGTTCACCAAATTTCGTAAAAGAAAAATGTTTTTTGTAAAAGATAAAAAACCAAAACCTTGGTTATATGAATTTTTCACATAAATTTTGAGGTTATGTGAAAAAAGTGTAAATACAAAAGTTGTAGATCTTTTTATTACCTACAAGTTTGCCATTTAACTTTTTTCCATAGGACTTGTAGTTTTGCCGGAAATCGGGATAAACCGCTTCCCGACCTCAGATCGCCCGTAAATTATTTTTCCTTTCACTTTTGTTATATTCTCTTCCTTTTCCAATGGGTTTCATTCTACTTTTATTTTATTTCACTTTTTAATATTTTCAAAGGCATCAGCACTGGTCTATATAACATAGGCGAATTTACAAATTTATCAATACTTACTAAAATAACTATATAACACATAAAACTGTTTTAAAAAATACTTCATAACGACGTAAAAATAAAAATGATATCCACATATCCATGAACAAAATAAATTAATCAAAAATTTCGACCCTTAAAAGATTTCCATAACGTTAATACATTTTTATAAATTATGCTCACATATTCACCATCTGTTTTAAAATTACATGTATTTAATTTGTTAATAAACAACACTACCAAAAAATTTCTATTCCGTTGATTTTTACAAACACCTAAAATTTTAGTATTTTCAAAATCAAATTTGTGGTTTTGTTTAAAAACATGTTGCGCTAATGCATACCTTAATTTGCTTGTTTTGATGTCCGATTTATGTAAGGAAATCCTAGTTTTTAAATAGTTACCAGTCTGACCAACATATAATAGATTACAACAAGAACAAGGAATAGAATAAACAATACCAGAATTTAAAGCCAAAGGTGTTTTATCTTTAACAAAAGAAAAACACTTATTAATTTTTAACAAATTATATGTTGCAAATTTAATGTTATTACGTTTTAAAATTTTTGTTAAACAGATGTTAAACCCATTATATACGGAATTTTTAAAAACAAAGGAGGTTGTTGAAGCAGAGGAACATTATAGTTATGAATTGACCGAGAACTAAATTATAAACGATTAAGTAATTTTTTTAGAAAATCATTATTCAAAAGTATCGAAAACAAAATTTTTTAAATTTTCAGTCCAAATTTGGTATTGCAGATTTTATCTATTCTATTTTTTAGTGCCTAAACTGTGTTGATTTTTTGATTAATTGAATGATATGAGAAAAAATTAATATATCTACCCGAATTTGTAACTTTTCTAAACCAAGCTAAAAGCAAAATATTTTCATCTGTCCTAATAATATCTAAAAAAGAAACACTACAATTATTTTCTTTTTCAACAGTAAATTGAATATTTTTATTAAAGCTATTAAAACAAACTAAGGTATTTTCAATTTGGTGCTCGGGCAACGCACAAATAATATCATCAACGTATTTATGAATTAATAAAAATTTAAACGGTAATTTTGGGATAATATCATCTAGAAGCTTATCCTATAATAATTTTGCCCAAAATGGGAGAAATTGGAGAACCAATAGGAGTTCCGTCAATTTGAGAAAAAAATACTCCATCGAAAGAAAAATAATCATTATTAAAGATTAATCTAACCATAGTAAAAAATCTGATGTGGCCAGGCACATGACTTTATCATACAATATATAAAATTAATAGTTTAGCTGCATGAGAATCACTACGTCATTAGAATAATAGTTATTTATGTCACAAATGCCGAAAGTACGGAATAGCGCGACGAAGGGTGATGCGACGCGTCACCGAAGGCGGAGTGTCGCCGTCGCATATGAGCGAGTCGGCTATCTAGTTTTTGGCAGGAGCGACATCAACGTTTATTGTGTTGCTTTTTAAGAAATACGTAATAAAAAAAAATGATTTCTGTATAGTAAATGCTAGGTTGGTACCACTTTGACGAAACGGCAAGTTTAAAGGTGCGTTCCGATTGGTAGGTAATGGTAGCTAATGGCGGTGGTACAATACGAAATTATAGTATTTCTTACATATCGTGATAATGACACATATTAGTTTGCATGTACATAAACACGAGTCACTATCAATTTTCTATTGGAAATACTATAACGGCGTCTGCTACCACTGCCATTATCACTAATGAAAACGCACCTTAAAAAGGTAATTCAAATTCTAACAGATTTATATTTGTTCATGACATATCCCTACCAACATACTAAAATAAAACTACACTCATCGCTATACTTTATTTTTCTACTTTGCGTTCGTTATAAGCTCATAACGAAACCGCTTTCGGTGTCGTTATGAAAACACTAGATCACAAACTTTTAGTGACTTTAGTTTTCCAAGATTGATGAAATTGACGTTCAGTGTCAAGTAAGGCTGACATCTGAATTGTTATTGGCTCGCCTCAATCGTATTTGTGAATTTTACTACAAGTACCAACTGTTGAAGAAAAAAATTACACTAGATTGTAAGATGACAACCGCAATTTTTGACATTTATGTAAAATTAATGTCGCAAAGTAGAAAAAATAGTATATAACACTCGTTTTATAAGACGTATTGGCGCACTCGTTCCATTTGGGCACTCCTCGCTACGCTCGTCGTGCCCAAAACTACTCGTGCGCCAATTTTTGTCTTATAAAACTTGTATTATAATATACTATTATAATGTTCTCAATGTATCGTTTTTAGAATTAGATATAAAGACGGGTTGATATTTCTTATCAACAAACAATCAAATTGGTGATCTTACTTTATTTGAAATTTGTATTTTATAATTTGCCGCACTACAGCGGCAAGGTTCCATAGTGGTTCTCCAACCTCTGATGAGATCAGCTGTTTTCGAATGTGACAACACAAAAAAAATTGTCAAAATCCTGGCTACTATGTAATTTCATATCAATGCAGATGCGACCGATCTCGATCAAATAGAATTTGCTCTTGAAGCTAAACTATTAATTTTACCAAAAAATTTCATAGGCATAAATTATTCAAAATTTCCTCTACTTTAATTTATTAATTAACTATTTTGTCGAAATTACAGAAATGGCGGCTCATTTCCAAAATCCTTGAAAAAGGCTTAGAATAAACTACCAGTTCCTTTGGACCCTTTTTAACCAAAAGCTTTTCAGCTCTAAGTTAGGTCATGAAACTTCTAATTATGAACTTTCGTCCCGATACCTTTAGTAGTTTTTCCGGAATCATCGCCACAAAAATCGTTTACACACACACGCACACACACACACAGACACAGACATTTTTTTGTACCTTGGTCAAAAATGTTCAGGGGACCCAAAAAGACCTATTTCCGCTAAAATCTCAATTTTTTTTTTCGGCACGATTACAATACTTTAGCATACTGCGTATGATAAAGTAAAAAGGAATTTTCACTCAAATTTGTATTGTTAGATATTAATTGCCAATTTTCTTTTAAAACATCCAACAACAAAGATTTAGGAATGTTTGTAAAAAGTGAAACGGCACTAAAAGATATTAAAACATGTTCTTTAGGTAAGCGAAAATTTTGATATTTTTCAGGAAAAGTAAACGAATCTTTAATAGCGTACAAGACATTATTAAAGGAGTCACTTAGAATTTTAGAAGCAAAAGATGCCAACTCGTAAACTGGGGAACTAACACAAGAAACAATAGGCCTTAAAGGGATATTCTGTTTGTGAACTTTGGGTATGCAATATAATTTTGGAGAAATAGCATTATTAATGCATAACTTACGTTTGAAATTTTCGTCTATTACTCAATCCTGAAACATTTTTTTAACAAAATCATTTACCTTTTTTTGGGTAATACTAGTTGGATCTTTCTTAATTATTTTATATACATTCGTATCATTGAGTAAAGTATTAGTTTTCTCAAAATATTCAATTTTGGACATAATAACTGTAACCGAACCTTTATCCGCTCTAAAACTAAAATATCTTGATTGCTCTTTAAAGAATCCTTACATGTTTTCTCCAAACCTTCCCATTTAGAAACAACATTTTTAATTTTTATGTAAAAAATTTAGTAATAACATTATTTACCTTACCTCTACAAATATCAATAGTATCAGATGGCAAAACAATTAAAACACACTCTATATCACAAAGAAAATTTTGGACCTATTGACATAAAATATAAGAAATCTTTTGGAATTTGTTTGTTAGTTAAATTAACTAGCCAGAAATAACTGAACTATGTGACGAAAAATCAACAACAATATCAGATGGCAATAAACGTGAAACAGTAACTTTCGTCAATTTAGTCAATAATCTATAAAAAAATCTGATGTGGCCAGGCACATGACTTTATCATACAATATATAAAATTAATAGTTTAGCTGCATGAGAATCTATTCTATTAAGATAAATCGTAGGTATTGTCAAAGCATCAGCATTTGACACTACCTACACTACATCATTAGAATAATAGTTATTTATGTCACAAATGCCGAAAGTACGGAATAGCGCGACGAGCGGTGATGCGGCGCGTCACCGAAGGCGGAGTGTCGCCGTCGCATGTGAGCGAGTCGCGCTATCTAGTTTTTGGCAGGAGCGATATCAACGTTTATTGTGTTGCGTTTTAAGAAATACGTATTTAAAAAAATAAATAAATGATTTCTGTATAGTAAATGCTAGGCTGGTACCACTTTGACGAAACGTCAAGTTTAAAGCTGCGTTCCGATTGGTAGGTAATGGTAGCTAATGGCGGTGGTAGAAAACGAAATTATAGTATTTCTTACATATCGTGATAATGACACATATTAGTTTGCATGTACATAAACATGAGTCACTAGCAATTTTCTATTGGAAATACTGATTGATATTTCTTATCAACAAACAATCAAATTGGTGATCTTATTTTATTTGAAATTTGTATTTTATAATTTGCCGCACTACAGCGGCAACGTTCCATAGTGGTTCTCCAACCTCTGATGAGATTAGCTGTTTTCGAATGTGACAACACAAAAAAAATATTTGTCACAATCCTGGCTACTATGTAATTTCATATCAATGCAGATGCGACCGATCTCGATCAAATAGAATTTGCTCTTGAAGCTAAACTATTAATTATACCAAAAAATATCATAGGCATAAATTATACAAAATTTCTTCTACTTTAATTTATTAATTAACTATTTTGTCAAAATTACAGAAATGGCGGCTCATTTGACAAATCTTTCAAAAAAGCTTAGAATAAACTACCAGTTCCTTTGGACCCCTTTCAACCAAAAGCTTTTCAGCTCTAAGTTTGGTAACAAACTTTCTAAATATGAACTTTCGTTCCGATACCTTTAGTAGTTTCTCCGGAATCGTCGTCACAAAAATCGTTTACACACAGACATACACACACACACACACACACACACACACACACACACACACACACACACACACACACACACACACACACACACACACACACACACAGACATTTTTTTGTACCTTGGTCAAAAATGTTCAGGGGACCCAAAAAGACCTATTTCCGCTAAAATCTCAATTTTTTTTTTCGGCATGATTACAATACTTTATCTTACTGCGTATGATAAAGTAAAAAATATAAAAAAATAAATGTGTTTGTAAAAATCAACGGAAAATTTAGAAATTTTTTGAAAATGTTGTTTATTAACGAATTAAATACATGTAATTTTAAAACAGATGTTGAAAATGTGAGCATAATTTATAAAAAATTTATTAACATTATTGAAATCTTTTAAGGGTCGAAATTTTTGATTAATTTATTTTTTTATGGATATGTAGATATCATTTTTGATTTTACGTCGTTATGAAGTATTTTGTTTGATATTTGTTAGAAGTTTTTTTAAAAAAGTTTTATGTGTTATTGTAGTTTATAGGTATTTTAGTAAATATTGATAAATTTGTTATATTCTTGGTTTAAAAAACGTTCCTTGTAGATTTCTTGATGATGCCTATGTTATCGGCGAAATATTGAAAATTAAAGAAAACTAAAAACTTTGTTGCCGGTTTCCCAAATATTGAATTACACTATTATAATAACACGGCTAGTAGAAATTTAATAATTGAGTTATGTAATTTATACTATATTTTATAAGTTTAACAATTGCCCCTAATTCCGACACTAACCGTATATTTTTATCCTAAAATCCGATACCTCAGTGAACCTAATTAAATAAGTGCACCTAAATTAGACACTTGTGGTACAAATATTCCGACAACTATAAACATTCAAGTCAATATTAAGTATTTTAAATACTGTGAAATACGATGTAATATTAAGCATTGTTAAACATTTATGTTTTACCATTTTTAATGAAAACAGTAAAAATAAGTCCTTAGTCTTCTTCAGCCTGCCCTCTCTCCCTCATCTGTATTTTAATGTTTCTTGCTTTTGGATTTTTAAGTGTTTTTCTTGGCGCAGCTTTTTATACTGTTCCTTTTTCGTTTTCTTTCTTATTTCTATAGATTTATTTTCTTTTGTGCTTTTTTCTTGCTTATTAACAAATATTCTCCCCAAGCATTAGACAATAATTGGTCAGAAGAATGGAGATGGTATGAGTTCAACTGTTATCACCAAAGGTGGTATCTTAATGCCAAGATCGCTACTCTTTGCTGCTAGTGTAATAATTAGAGGTTTTTGATGTCCGTAATTCAGATACTCGTGTCGGAATTTGGACAAAATGCGTACAATTAATTGTAACATAGTATGAAAATATAAAGCATTTTTAGTCAGCCTAAATAGATATTATTAGAATTTTCTTAATTACTGTTATCCTCAGCGATATAAAAAGGAGTCGAATTGTAGTTACCTTATAAGGACAAAATCAACTTTTAGCATAACACTCAGTTATCAAGATCAGTCAAACTTTTAGGTTGTATTCTGACCGTTAGAACATTGGTAGAATAAGAAACGATTGTGGGTTGATAAGTGTAATGTCAAATCAACAAACCGGATGTCCTAAAATAAAGTTCAATGTTGTAGATTTCTTATTTTATCCAACCAAACAAAAATATGTCGATATTTAGGACAGTGTCTGAATTTGGGACGTTTATCTTAATGATCATAGTCAGAGGCAATATGGTAGAGAAGACCATCATTTATTCTTACAATTCCTTTAAAAAACAGTCCTTTGAAATGTTAACAAAATCGTATTCTCAATGACTCTAACAACATAAGGAATTGAAGAATTGAAAAAGTTCACATGGAACTTATTATTTAGAATAACATTTACTTTCAAAAAGAAAACCAGTACAAGTTTTTAAGAAACTCAATAACTACGTGGTGTATCTAGTACAAAGTCCAGATTTGAGCCATTTAGGAAATAGATTAAGACGCTACTAGCATTGGAAGAATTTGAAGGTCCAACAGTTTAGATGAATAATTACAACAAATTACACAATAATGCTAAAAACGACGAAATTTATACCTGGATCTCATCAGTAATTTACAGAGACAGAATCGAACCTGCTTCAAAGTTGTAATTTTGCCTCAATTATGCAAATATTCAACAAACACTCGACACTCGCTTCAGGCTATCCATCAGTGATGAAGAATTTTAATAAAACCATTTAGACAGACTCTAGATGCTGACGATGATGCCAAATATTTGAACTACTGTCTTGAGATTGGTAACAATATATAAAATAACCGAAATTATCATCTATTATTGTATTTTGGGATGAAAGCTACACCGATAGAAAAGATTTCTTGTTTCAAAGAAATGTATTTGTTTGAAATTATTCTTTTGGGTCAAAACATATTTCTTTGACGCCAACAATATTTACTTCATTGAATACTCTAGTTTATTTGCTTGCAGAGATTAATTTATTTGAAATATTTATTTAAGTGAAATAAATATATATGGATACAAATAAAAATTACTTTCCTTTAAACTAATATTTTTGCTTTGATTTAAAAAAACGTTTCTTTACACCAATGAAATATAACTTTGATTCAAACATATAAATTTCTATATAAGGAGAGGTTTATTTCGTTTAAAGTAATATTTTGTCATTGGCTTAAAAATAGGTTTACTTCCGCCACAGAAATCATATTTTGATTAAAATAAATATATTTATACACAAGAAGAGATTTATTTCCTTTAAAGTAATATTTTTGTTTTGGCTTTAAAATAGGTTTACTTCCACCAAAAAAAACATATTTTGATTCAAATAAATATATTTTTAATGTCATCCAACCGTATTGTTAGATGGCGCTGTAAACTCTCTCCTCGCACTTCGTACATATCGAGAGTATAAAGCCGCGTGATCGACAGTATAGAACTTATAGAGTACAGTGCCTGCAGGTTCAAGTTGCGATTCCAAATCAGAGTACACTTTACTAACTTAACCTTGACTATATGTTGGGTTGGGAAGACCAAGCACTGGTCGAGGATGTGCGACATCCCAAAAAGGAGGTGACACATGGCCAGTCTTCCGAAACATTCTTGTCTATTAATTCCTTCAACAAATTAATAATTTTAAGCATTTTAACTCGACCAACAATTTTGTTAATTAAAAAAAAATGTAATTCTTTCACTCAACACAATCATAATTATTTGAAGTAAATAAATCTCATTTCTTATAATACACAAATTGCAAACTTTAACTGGAAACATAAGTTGTTTGACACAAATCAACGTTCTTTCTACCAAACAAATATTTCAAATAAATGCGTTTTTATCCGCAAATAAATATTTCTTTGCCTCTATTGAAACAACAAATTTCTTTGAGTCAATGCATATTTATTTGAATTAAACAAAAATTTCTCTCTGTTATAGATATGTAGATAAAAGATATGTACTATAGAGACCTCGTAGTTTGATATTTCAGTATCGAATTGATACGTACGAATCAAATTAAAATAGGGTTAAATAAGGTAAACGTCCCAAATTCAGACACTGTCCATAATTCCGACATATGTCTGTGTAGTTGGATAAAATAAGAAATCTACAACATTGAACTTTACTTTAGGACATCCGGTTTGTTGATTTGACATTACACTTATCAACCCACAATCATTTCGTATTCTACCAATGTTCTAACGGTCAGAATATAACCTAAAAGTTTGACTGATCTTGATAATTGAGTGTTATGCAAAAAGTTGATTTTTTCCTTATAAAGTAACTGCAATTCGACTTCTTTTTACACCGCTACAGGATAACAGTAATTAAGAAAATTCTAATATCTATTTAGGCTGACTAAAAATGCTTTAGTTTTTCATATTAATAAACAGATAGAAAAGATTTCTTGTTTTTAAGAAATATATTTGATTGAATTTATTCTTTTGGGTCAAAACATATTTCCTTTACGCCAACAATATCTACTTCATTGAATACTCTAGTTTATTTGCTTGTAGAGATTAATTTATTTGAAACATTTATTTAAGTGAAATAAATATATATGGATACAAACAAAAATTACTTTCCTTTAAACTAATATTTTTGCTTTGATTTAAAAAAAACGTTTCTTTACACCAATGAAATATAATTTTGATTCAAACATATAAATTTGTATATAAGGAGAGGTTTATTTCGTTTAAAGTAATATTTTGTCTTTGGCTTAAAAATATGTTTCCTTCCGCCAAAGAAATCATATTTTGACTAAGTTAAATATGTTTGTACACAAGAAGATATTTATTTCCTTTAAAGTAATATTTTTGTTTTGGCTTTAAAATAGGTTTACTTCCACCAAAGAAATCATATTTTGATTCAAATAAATATATTTTTAGTGTGAATACCTCATCCAACTGTATTGTTAGATGGCGCTGTAAACTCTCTCCTCGCACTTCGTACATATAGAGAGTATAAAGGCCGCGTGATCGACAGTATAGACTTATAGAGTACATTGCCTGCAGGTTCAAGTTGCGATTCCAAATCAGAGTACACTAACTTACCCTTGACTATATGTAGGGCTGGGAAGACCAACCACTGGTCGAGGATGTGCGACATCCCAAAAAGGAGGTGACACGTGGCGAGTCTACTGTACTCTCCGAAAAATCCTTGTCTATAATAGTTCCACATTAATTCATTCAACAAATTAATAATTTTTTTAATCAAAGAACCATTTATTGCATCCTTAAAATACAGCATTTTAACTCAACCAACAATTTCGTTAATTACAAAAAATATAAATCTTTCACTCAACACAATCATAATTTTTTGAAGTAAATAAATCTCGTTTCTTATAATATACAAATTGCAAACTTTAACTGGAAACATAAGTTGTTTGATACAAATCACCGTTCTTTCTACCAAACAAATATTTCAAACAAATCCGCAAATAAATATTTCTTAATAATAAATCTTATTTAACAATATTTAAAACACTTAATATTTCCTTGAATGTTTATATTTGTCAGAAACATGGAACTTATTATTTAAAACAACATTTACTTTCTAAACGAAAACCAGTAAAAGTTTGAAAAACATCAATAAGTACATGGTGTATCTATCACAAAGATGCACAGATTTGAACCATTAAGAAAATAGGTTAAGAAGTTTATAGCATTGGAAACATTTGAAGGACCAATCAGTTTAGATTATTACTTACAACAAATTACACAATAAGGACAAAAAACAACGAAATGTATACCTGGATCCCATCAGTAATTTACCGAGACAGAATCGAACCTGTTTCAAGAGTAAAATTTTGCCTCGATTCAGCAAAAATTCCACACACACACACACACGATACACGCTTCAGGCGACCAACAATGGTGGGGCGGAATTCGCAAGATTCCCGCCGCTACCATTGGCTGTTGCAAGTATAAGTACGCTACAACAACGTGCGTTTAGTTTACAATCCCAAAACTGATTTAAAACTAACAACTCGTGCATCGAAATCGTCAATTTGTTGTTCGTTCATCGAGAAGTTAACATAGTTTGTACTGTTTTCGAGTGCGATTTTAAAATACTTATTTTATTTATTTATTGTGTCGCTATATTTGTGTGAGAAAAAGTGTGAAAAATGAAGGACTCTTTCAATATTCTCAACCGGCTTTTGAGGAGGTCCTATTCTGCTGTTAACACCAATAATAATGCCAGAGATAGGGTGGTGAATGATAGCGAAGATGCAACGTGTGAAAATCTAGGAAATTACAAGGGGTTGAAGAACTCAAAAAGTAAGTCATTTTTTTCAGTAAACTTGCAATCGAAGAAGAAAACGTAAATACATTATTCAGATATTTAAACAACTTTTTAATTATAATTTTTCAGTGTAGTTTTTTGAGAACCTTGAATGCTTGGGCAAGAGCTAAACCCGACTCAACGAATTTTCAAACTAAAATGACATTAAAAGTGGGAGTTTGTCTAAAATATTTTCTCCTTACTTATTCATTAATAAATTTAGTTTTGTGGTACAAGTCAGGCATTGAAATATATTTTGGTTTGGCTACTAGAAGTGGATAGATTTGCTTTAATAGTTGTTTATGGTTCATAGAATTAAATAATATCTTCGTAATGAAGTAAGTCTGTTAAAAAAAAACAGTAAAAAGCCGAATATTTAATATTGGACGAGTGTTGTCAGGAATTTGAAATTATTTTATCTGTATATGTAGGTTTTCTATAAATATTGTATTGAAAGTGAATATCTATAATTTCTTTTTCATATGTAAATTTTAATTTAGAGATATCATTACTTCGTTCAAGAAATGCATCAATTAAGGCAAATATAGAAAGCAAATGTCGTTCTGTGTACAATATTTTATATTACTCATTTATTCTGCACATTCTTAAGAAGTTCCAGCCCTTTGAAATATTAACAAAACAAAGAAAAATTAACACTACAATAGACATTAAACAATGCAAAACAAAAACTGTAATACATATAAAACATTTGACTTAATATGACATTTACTACCTATTCAAAAAAAGTTTTGAAGACAAAAGGGACAGCCTGTATATTATTAAGGGTTGGTTCTCTGAGACCTAAAAAGTAGCTCAATTTTGGAGGCTAAACCAACAATTAGTTAAAAAAGTTGAAAATTTACAAAATGGCTGATGTTTAAACTTTAAGTACAATAATTTTACTGCTTTTTTTCTGTTTCAAGTCATTATAAACAATAATTATTTTAATACCGCATCATTTTTTACATATTTATTGTAATTATTATTCAGTACAAATTATATACGCATTAAATAAAATAAAACGTGCAAATATTGTAAGCATTTCATAAAATAATTGACCAATACAAACGTATTTATCAAATACAAAAAGTTATTGAGCAACGCAAAAAATTACTTGTGCATTAAAAAAATAAATGTGCAATAAATTTATATAATTGTATATCAGAATAAATAATTGTGCATTTATATATTTAAATATACCTTTCATGATATAATTCTATACTTAAATAAATAAATGTGCTATACTAGGGTGTATCGAAAAAACGTTTTCTTTTTTCGAAATTCAAAATTTCAAGTTGACAAAAAGTTGCCCCTATGGACCTACAAATAGTACAAAAAAAAACTTGGCACAATTGAAAAATATTTAGGTCTCCCGCAGAAGGCCTAAAGTTTATAATTTTCTTGAAGAATTACATTTTCTTTGTTCAATGAAAGATTAAGTGATCTTTCTTTTTCAAATACAATAAGTTTAACAATAGGGTGTGAAATTACCGTACTCAAAACTATACCACTCTAATGCAATATTTAGATCGCCTGCAATTTATTTAGTTTCGATACAATTTTTAGAAAAATTACCTTTTTCGTATAATTTAAAAAATATGCTTAAATGTTGATAAAAGTTTATTTGTCAATATTTTGTTTTATTTTATGGACATGTGGGCTTAGAAAAAGAAAAACCACTCTAAATTTTACTTTAAAAAAATATGAAAAAAAAATCGATTTTTAAAGAAAATCATAAACTTTAGGCCTCCTGCGGGAGACCTAAATATTATTCAATAGGGCAATTTTTTTATGGTGTAGGGTCCACAAAAAAACGGGTTTTCGATACACCTACTATACAATCGTTACCGCTATAAAAATATAATGAGCAGCTTAAAAATACTATTTCATTGAAAAACATATATATTCAATGGTTTAAGGAACTCAGCATTTGAAAATAATATCACCGGATTCAATAATCTAAATTGTACCATGAGAAAATTATAATGCGCCCTACAAATAATATAAACCCCTAACCACAACAAGTATTTTAGAAACCTAAATACGTATTTCAGCAACTATGTTGCCATCTTCAGTAGAACCTAAAAAAAGAAAAGAGAGATTAGCACTTCATAGTATCTTTACTGGATATTGTCCAAGCAAATCACTAGTGGAAGTGACGTCCATGTTAAAAATTACCCTATATATACCCATTTGTTGGTCACACCTCAGTGAATTTTGATCATTGAAGCGTAAAAACCATGTTTTAATTAAAGCAGGTCAAACAATGGCGAACTAGGTATAGGACCCCTGTCTGAATTTATCAATTTATCTCTATTCAAGTGAATAAAGATACTTTCCAAGCTGTTTAGTTCCCTATTATTTGACACAGCTTTTACAAGTATTAAGTCATCTACAACTACTTTATGACCTGTGTCTAAAATATGTTGAGCCACACTAGATTTTTCAAAACGATTATATTTAAAATGAGCTACATGTTCTTTGAACCTAGTTAAAATTGTTCTTCTAGTCTGGCCTACGTATTCTTTTTCACAGTCATGACATTTGATACAATATATACCAGATTTATCAAGTACATCTACCTTATCCTTTGGGTTTCCAAGAAGGTTTTTTATGCTATTATGAGTCGAATATGCTATACAGAGATTTTGTGATGTAAAAATACTTCTCAAACACCTTGTATATGCACAATCGAACGGTATTTTAACATATTTCTTCTTTTCTACAGACAAAGTATTTAAAGTAGATATTTGATTTACATACATTTTTTGATTCTGCTTCTTAATTATTCTATCAACTATTTTCTCAGGGTACCCTTTATGTATGACAACAATCTTAATAAACAATAATAATATAATAACAATATAATATGTAGGGTGAGCCATTTGAATTAATTAATAAGGTCGTGTAATATTGAAAGTATAGAATAAGTTATTGAATGCTCAATATACATCATTTTAATGCACAAGTTATCCGTTCTAGGGCACAATATGCAATTTTGTATACTGCTGTATACATATGTACATTTGTACGTACATTTATATGTACAATACACAAAAAATAATCTCAGTATTATTATTACATTTCTATTTTCTGATATCGAAACATTGAGTACGTGTTCAAACGCAGCTTTTTGGTATTTACATGTTTTTAGTTATAGATAATGACGGTTTAGTATAAAGTAGTTAAAAAAAGAAATTGTACACAGTTTGTACATTAAAAAAATCATGCATATTTAGTACCTAGTAAACCAAAGTACACACTGTATTATTAAAGTATTATTAAAAAAATCATTATTTCAAATACTATTATTAACGTCAATAAATTCCTTAGTAACCAATAACTTCTAACTAATAAAAAATAGATAACGTAAACGGTTAACAAACAAAAAATATTCATTTTTGAACACGAGTTATTATCTGGGCTTGTTTTTTTACTCATATGCATATTAATGTCGTCATTAGCGGTACAGGTTTTTACATTTATTTCTACCTATTTCTGTCAATTCTAATTTAAATCTGTTTACCAATCCGGTGTCATAAAAGTTTTTGTAAGAACTGGTTTTGTTTTACGTAATTTTGACCGTCTAAGCTTGTAGTGGAATTTATATTATTTTAATATAAATATTATGAATTTATAATTTTTTTAGGTGCTGACATCATCAGCGATACTATTGTTTTTATAACCCCAGATTTAACATTACTAATCAATTTTCAAACAATTCTAGCTTCTATTGCGTTAACATAATGCAATATACAATTATCCTTAAGTTTAATTGATAAAATTTGCAACAACGAAAAAACGTGATTTATACAGTAATTCACAGTTATTACCAGTTGATTAATGTAAAAAGTGTAAAGAATGTTGTTAGATTAGTTATTAATGTTGTTGTTTTCTATCAAGTACAAGTAATTTAAATCTAGAGAAATCAATTAGGTATTTATTTTTATTAATAAATAAGAATGATTAATTTTACCTTGTATTACAAAATGGTAAAATAACTAGTAAATAGTTTTAAACGTAAGCAATTATATTAATGATTACTGCTGACGTGCTAAGAAGCAATAATCAAAAAAAGTCTTATCGAATATCGACACTTAAGACTAAACTTGTTTTTAAGTGACAATCTGGAATTTTTGTTTCGTCACTTTCGTTACTATATTAAACTAATCGAACAGAATGGACTATTTTTTAAAAAATAATGTTTCGTCTTATTATTATTATTATTATTATGATTATCATTATTATTGATATTTATAACACTGTGGGTGTCTATACTTACTATAAATAACTCTACAATATTGCCGATCGTCAAATATACAACTTTAGATACTTAGTATGCACGCAAAGTCTAAACAACAATTAATATTGTAATTTTATTAGTTGAATGAATCACAAAGTGTTATTATAATTGAGGTCTCAAAGGTCTTTGAGCAAATTAACGAACAATACCAAATGTATTTTGATAATCGCTATCTCAGAAGTTGTAATGTGCATGAACCATCAAATTAAAGAAGAAGAAAATGATTAAATATCAACAAGGGATATCAAACAAACTCTGCTGACAAAATAGCAACTATTGGTAGAGGTTGAGGTTATCGGCATAAATTACGTACAGAACGTGAGTCACTCGATCTTGTGTTCTAAAAATTAAGGAGATTGCAAAATTTCACAGATACGTACGCAAGTACCATAAGCCCGATAAAGTTTCACATTTTTTTTAGAAACAAAAATAAAGGAACGTTTATCTTGACTCCTTTTTTATTTCTCCAAAATGATTTTCTTTTGTTTTCTTCTTGTTTATTAACAAACATCTTGTCCAAACATTAGATAATAATGTTACAGAAGAACAGAATAATGATTTTTGTAATGGAGATGGCATGAGTTCAACTGTTATCTCCAAAAGTGGTGCATTAATGCCAAACTCGCTACTGTCTGCTGCTAGTGTAATAATTAGGGATTTTTGATGTCCGTAATTCCGACACTAGTGTCGGAATTTGGACAAAATGCGTACAATAAATTGTAATTTAGCAAAAGATGTAAAATATGTTATTTTCTTGTGTAATTGCAGTAATAGAGCCATATGTATTACTTCTAACCATGTACGCAATTCCGACACACATGTCTTATTTAAGGACGTGCTATATTTACATGTACCTAATACCGACACCCCTAAATTTGTAAATAATACTGGTTAAAACAGTAGTACGCTGTAGTATTATGAAAATATAAAGCATTTTTAGTCAGCCTAAATGGATATTATTAGAATTTTCTTAATTACTGTTATCCTGTAGCGATGAAAAAAGGAGTCGAATTGCAGTTACCTTATAAGGACAAAATCAACTTTTAGCATAACACTCAGTTATCAAGATCAGTCAAACTATTAGGTTAAAAACTTTTCAAACTTTTAGGTTCTGACCGTTAGAACATTGGTAGAATAAGAAACTATGGTGTAAAATAAAGTTCAATGTTGTAGATTTCTTATTTTATCCAACTAAACAGAAATATGTCGGAATTTAGGACAGTGTCTGAATTTGGGGCGTTTACCTTACATTATGAGCCAAGAAAAGTACAAAATTTTAATTACTGTAATATTTGCTCAATTCAATTTATTTTTTGAAAATATATAATATTTTTGATAATTTCAATTTAATGTGAAATGAAAGATCTGAAAATCAGTAGATTATGACGTTTGTTTAGAGTTATTTAAAAAAGAATATGGTATAAGTATACCGGGTGAAACACAGGTTATTATTTCTACTAAAAAAAAAGTGGAAATGGACGAAAAAACATTTCACAGGCATGACTAAACCGTTTTTTGTCGCATTTACAATTTTAGACTAATGTTAACATTTTTTGCTTGTTTTTGCAAAGATTGATTCGGAGATGGAATAGAGGTTTTTTTTTCTTATTGGGATAACACATCACTTGAAACCAAATCTATTAATTTTTCATAAGCCACTTTAATATCTAAATGAAGCATCTGAATACATTGCGTTAGACTTACTTTGTCGATATTTGTTTATTGAAAATTGTAAATTTGAGGTGAAAAACGAACAGACTAGACCGTCAGATAAGTAAAAGCAAAGTGTCATAATTTTGGTTCAAGAAAAGAAAATGTTGATTTCAGTTCCAAAACACTTTGCAAAAATAAGAATAAAAAACCTTTAATAATCTTAAAATAAAACATGGAAAAGACAAACGTCCAACTCTACGGCTTTTTGGGCAAAACCAATAAAAAAATTAACCTATATAGTAAAAAAATAATCCTGTACAAAATCTCTACTATTCTTTTTGACCAAGACAAAACAAATGTCAAAAGAAATGGTTAAAGTTACGAAGCATTATTGGAAATATAAGTGTACTTCTATAGATAATCTATCCAAGAAGATACAGCCAAAATTTCTTAGTCAATCGGATAAAAATTACCCGTGTTCTACTGCTAGCCGTAAAACATTTAACCCAAAACAAAAAGCTTACTACATATTATTACCCTTAATAATATTATATCAACAGTGCGATCTCGGAAGATTGTGCCTCTGTTAATGAAGATATTTTAAAACTGATTTCACTCATATATACAGAACTTCGAGGCGCACATTTTAAAATTATTATCGTGTATACAGGGTGTTCCATAAGGTAGTACCAACCCAAACTTATGTTTTTTTTTTAAATAGAACAACCTATATTTCGGCACAATTTTGAATTCCTCACATAATTTTACGACAATGAAAACTAAACTTTATACTTCTTGATTTATTGGCATTTTTATGGAAAAGCAGCAGTCTAAGAAAAGCAGTGTATCTCAATACCTGTTTTTAATTTTATTGCGAACGCTTTGATTTTGGTTAAGTAAGAAGCGTTCTATTAGCGTGATTACCTACCAAATCCATATTGTGTACAGGCTGGTCATAATCTGCAACAAAATATAGCAAACAGTTATTCCTAAGAAAGTAAATTGTTTGAAATGGAATGCCCTATATCTAATTAGTTTTTTGGATTCTATGCATCGTTGTGCACAAAAAAGTATTAGTACACCCTAGTGCTAAAAATAGACCATTGCTGAGATAACTAGTCTTCTTCATAAACAAATCGATTTTTCTATCAATAAGTGCTGTTTTCTCGCATGAATTCAGAACATTTTATCACATCTGCAATTTAATATTATAATTTGATAATAAAATTATAAACCCCTAACCACATCAAGTATTTTAGAAACCTAAATACGTATTTCAGCAACTATGTTGCCATCTTCAGTAGAAACTAAAAAAAGAAAAGAGAGATTAGCACTTCATAGTATCTTTACTGGATATTGTCCAAGCAAATCACTAGTGGAAGTGACGTCCATGTTAAAAATTACCCTATATATACCCATTTGTTGGTCACACCTCAGTGAATTTTGATCATTGAAGCGTAAAAAACATGTTTTAATTAAAGCAGGTCAAACAATGGCGAACTAGGTATAGGACCCCTGTCTGAATTTATTAATTTATCTCTATTCAAGTGAATAAAGATACTTTCCAAGCTGTTTAGTTCCCTATTATTTGATACAGCTCTTACAAGTTTTAAGTCATCTACAACTACTTTATGACCTGTGTCTAAAATATGTTGACCCACACTAGATTTTTCAAAACGATTATATTTAAAATGAGCTACATGTTCTTTGAACCTAGTTAAAATTGTTCTTCTAGTCTGGCCTACGTATTCTTTTTCACAGTCATGACATTTGATACAATATATATCAGATTTATCAAGTACATCTACCTTATCCTTTGGGTTTCCAAGAAGGTTTTTTATGCTATTATGAGTCGAATATGCTATACAGAGATTTTGTGATGTAAAAATACTTTTCAAACCCCTTGTATATGCACAATCGAACGGTATTTTAACATATTTCTTCTTTTCTACAGACAAAGTATTTAAAGTAGATATTTGATTAACATACATTTTTGGATTCTGCTTCTTAATCATTCTATCAACTATTTTCTCAGGGTACCCATTATGTATGACAACATTCTTAATAAACAATAATTCTTGCTGATATCTATCTGCGGACAATGGAAATTTCAATAACCTATTTACTAAACAACTAATAAAAGACAATTTTTGTTGAAAAGGATGCTGCGAATCATTAGGGATAAACCTGATTGTGTTAGTATCTTTCCGATACACGTCAATTTCTATTATATTTTTGCTATTCCTGACTACCAGAGTATCTAAAAATGGAAGTTGGCCGTTAACTTCTTGTTCTACAGTAAAGTTAATGGTGTTGAATTTAGAATTCAAAACGAGAGTGGTCTATTTTAGCACTAGTGTATACTAGTACTTTTGTATGCAGAACGATGCGTAGAAATACAAAAAAAAATTAGATACATGGTGTTCCATTTAAAAAAATTAACGCCTAGGCTTTTTGTATATATGAGTGAAATCAGTTTTACAATATCTTCATTAACAGAGGCAAAATCTTGCGAGATCGCACTGTTGAGACACCTTGTAGACGTTTTTAGTTCTGTTGTTAGACTTCGTAAGTCAGTTAGGATAGTGACGATAATTTTATAATATTGGTAAATAGCCATGAATAGCATACGCAGACAACGAGAAATATCATTTAAAATAAAGACAACTTTTTTTTTTTGAATTCGCAAAACAGATTATAGATTAGTCGATCTGGTTTTCCTTAAAAAAATCCGGATATGCAAAATCCGCTCACTTTTTACGCGATTTATGTCAATAATACCAAGTTGGTAAGTGTCAAGTGCACCAAACCAAAAATAAGTTTACTGAACTGCATTGACATTTAAACAAACATCTCCAATGTCTCACAAAGTAACTTAAGCTCAATATAATGGAAATTACCCTAATTACCGACAAAAGTAATTGTTGTTTTGCAAAATTTACAATAAGGTGACCAGCTTAGCAGTTTCAAGTAAAAAAGTGAACGTATTCGTATTCCCACACACTCAATGTAAATAGGATATATATATATAATTAAGAGAATCAGGAAATAAAAATATCTACATCCGATCTCTAACATTTCGAATATTTTTAAATCTAATTGATTTTAGTGTCAGGTTGGTTTGTCCTTGATCTCGAGAATGGCGGACACGCTACATGTGTAAAGTTAGAAGAACCTTGTTTTGCTCGCTAAGGAAAGCGCAAGTTTTCTTGAACCGGCTTGGAAAATTACGAAATTGCACTGTGAGACTACTCATTATGGAAAATATCTATAAACTCGCCTTAACTCGTCACGGAGTAGTTTAAACTACTTCAGTAATATTTCTATTTCTGTCGTTAAAAAATACAACTCACATTCTGGTATATATCTTAATTGTAAGTTAAATAGAACAACTTTAAATTGTTTTTTTACTTTATCATACGCAGTATGATGAAGTATTGTAATGGTGCCGGAAAAAAATGAGATTTTAGCGGAAATAGGTCTTTATGGGTCCCCTGAACATTTTTGACCAAGGTACAAAAAAATGTCTGTGTGTGTGTGTATGTCTGTGTGTAAACGATTTTTGTGGCGACGATTCCGGTATCGGAACGAAAGTTCATATTTAGAAGTTTTGTTACCAAACTTAGAGCTGAAAAGCTTTTGGTTGAAAAGGGTCCAAAGGAATTGCTAGTTTATTCTAAGCCTTTTTGAACGATTTTGCAAATGAGCTGCCATTTCTGTAATTTCAACAAAATAGTTAATTAATAAATTAAAGTAGAGGAAATTTTGAATAATTTATGCCTACGACATTTTTTGATAAAATTAATAGTTTAGCTTCAAGAGCAAACTCTATTTGATCGAGATCGGTCGCATCTGCATTGATATGAAATTACATAGTAGCAAGGATTTTGACAAATATTTTTTTGTGTTGTCACATTCGAAAACAGCTAATCTCATCAGAGGTTGGAGAACCACTATGGAACGTTTCAGCTGTAGTGCGGCAAATTATAAAATACAAATTTCAAATAAAATAAGATCACCAATTTGATTGTTTGTTGATAAGAAATATCAACCCGTCTTTATATCTAATTCTAAAAACGATAAATTGAGAAAATTATAAATAAAGTATAGCGATGAGTGTAGTTTTATTTTAGTATTTTGGTAGGGATGTGTCATGAACAAATATAAATCTGTCAGAATTTGAATTACCTTTTTAAGGTGCGTTTTCATTAGTGATAATGGCAGTGGTAGCAGACGCCGTTATAGTATTTCCAATAGAAAATTGCTAGTGACTCATGTTTATGTACATGCAAACTAATATGTGTCATTATCACGATATCTAAGAAATACTATAATTTCGTATTCTACCACCGCCATTAGCTACCATTACCTACCAATCGGAACGCACCTTTCGTCAAAGTGGTACCAACCTAGCATTTACTATACAGAAATCATTTATTTATTTTTAACGTATTTCTTAAAAAGCAACACAATAAGCGTTGATGTCGCTCCTGCCAAAAACTAGATAGCGCGACTCGCTCACATGCGACGGCGACACTCCGCCTTCGGTGACGCGCCGCATAACCGCTCGTAGCACTATTCCGTACTTTCGGCATTTGTGACATAAATAACTATTATTCTAATGATGTAGTGTAGGTAGTGTCAAATGCTGATGCTTTGACAATACCTACGATTCATCTCAATAGAATAGATTCTCATGCAGCTAAACTATTAATTTTATATATTGTATGATAAAGTCATGTGCCTGGCCACATCAGATTTTTGTTCTAAATATGAATGTTGTTTATGGGTACAATGCGTGTAGATTAACACTAAAAAATATTACGCAATTTGCGAATATATAAATAGATAAAATAGTGTTTATAAACACTATGTGATACGTAACTTTCACTTGTAAGAATTGAACTACTTTGTAAGAATGCGGTAGATTTATTATATTAATGAGCAGGTCAAGGCCACCTGTATATGTAGACATGTGTGTTATATTTCAAGTTTAATAAACAAATCATAATCCTAAGAGTTTAATAAACAATATAAAGATAACAATAGTGGATAAAATTACAATATCTTTGACAGAAAAAATCATGTACATGAGACAAAAACTAATAAAGCTCAAGTTGTTGACATACAACAAATTATAACGACCAATATAGTTACTCAATACTATTAAAACTAATAATAAAAAATTATCATTAAATAGTCTTATAAATAAAATTGAGACAACTATAACCTTATAATGTCTATGTATCATGATAATGACAAACATTTTAAAAACATTACTAAAATAGTCATTTTAATACTCATGAAATTAAACAATAATTTCTCCTAAGAGTTCAATAAACAATATAAAGACAGCAATAATGAATAAATTACCATATCTTTCAGAGGAAAAAAATCTGATGTGGCCAGCACATGACTTTATCATACAATATATAAAATATATTGCAGTACGTAATGTTGTATGTTGAGCAAACAGACAACACTTCACCTTTCCCCCAAAACTGTTTAACGATAATTTTTTCATATCTTCCCTGAGACCATTGTATATGTGACCGACCTGGTAAGAGAATGACCGTTTATACAGCTCAGCGCGATGGGCAGGTGGAGCAAACAAACCCCTGAATCTTAAATTAAGGTTATGGACATCCGTTCTACAGCGTATCTTTCGCATGAGGTATTGTGGGATCCTCTTGGATAGCAACTTATGATATAATATTGCTGCATGCAACGCCCTAGTGTTTGTTATCCATGTTCAACCACCCCAAATCGCCCGGCCCATTCGATACATGATCATACTTCCTCAAACCAAAAACAAACAGAACACATGCGTTTTGGACACGCTGAACACGCTGCCTATCCGACGCCGTCAGGCAAGGACCGTACACGGTATCACAATATGAGATCTTTTTACTATTGACAGTAGATATAGTGAGATATTATCAAAACATCAGCATTTGACACTACCGGTACTGCCATTAGACTGAAAATATTTAGAAAAGCCTGGATTATATAGTATTATATCAATGCAGATGCGAACGATCTCGATCAAATAGAATTTGCTTTTGCAGCTAACCTATTAATTTTACCAAAAAATGTCGCAGACATAAATTATGCAGAATTTCCTCTACTTTAATTTATTATATCATATGATCAAAAATAGGCAATCTATGCTGACAGGTTTCCCAGACATTTAATGATTATGGGTTTAACCAACATTTCAACGTATGCACTTTAGAAAGGTGCACTACTTAACTTCAATATCTCACTTATTGTGACACATAAGCAAAATTACAGATGGTATAGGTACATAAGTATTACCACCTAATAATATGATATTTTAGGAAATGGAATCTGAATCTTAATTTGTTTATTAGTTCTTTGTTTGCGTCATGTTATGCGAAGTTTCGAGCACACTTTCTTCCTGTTTTATGTAGACAAACACAATCTATAATTTAATCTATATATGTATAATTAAGACACCTTTCACTGCAATAAATATTAAGATAAAATTAGGTCTTGTTCTTGCAAAATTAGATCTTGTTGTTGTGACTGGCTAAAGTTGATTTTGTGCAATCTTAATTTTATAAACGTATGCAATTTGATAGAATTGATATCCATTCACTTTATTGTGGTTATCGTATAACTAAGAGTTTTGCAATTTAATTTTATTCTCGACAGGAAAATTTCTTAATCTCGTATGTCGGATGTAATTTAATAATAAAATAATCTATCTATCAACATACATGTGCGATGCGGAACATCATGTTTCTTTTTTGGATTTATTTAGGTCATGTTTTACTATGTCCTAGTTTAATAAGTTGGAGATATTCTTAACGGTAGTATGTAGACTAATAATACTGAGATAAAAAAATCAGCGTCAGAACGTTTATGTAAGTGAAATAAATATATATGCATACGAACAAAAATTACTTTCCTTTAAAGTAATATATTCGTTTTGATAAAAAAAAAAGTTTCTTTACTCTCATGAAATATAATTTTGATTCAAACATATAAATTTGTATATAATGGAGAGACTTATTTAGTTTAAAGTAATATTTTGTCTTTGACTTAAAAATAGGTTTACTTCCGCCGAATTTTGATTAAAATAAATATATTTGTACACAAGAAAAGATTTATTTCCTTTAAAGTAATATTTTTGTTTTGGCTTTAAAATAGGTTTACTTCCACCAAAGAAATCATATTTTGATACAAATAAATATATTTTTAGTGTGAATACCTCATCCAACTGTATTGTTAGATGGCGCTGTAAACTCTCTCCTCGCATTTCGTACATATCGATAGTATAAAGGTCGCGCGATCAACAGTATAGACTTATAGAGTAAAGTGCATGCAGGTTCAAGTTGCGATTCCAAATCAGCGTATACTTTACTAACTTAACCTTGACTATATGTAGGGCTGGGAAGACCAACCACTGGTCGAGGATGTGCGACATCCCAAAAAGGAGGTGACACGTGGCGAGTCTACTGTACTCTCCGAAAAATTCTTGTCTATAATAGTTCCACATTAATTACTTCAACAAATTAATAATTCGTTTAATCACAGCACCATTTATTGCAATCTTAAAACACAGCATTTTTACTCAACCAACAATTTCGCTAATTTAAAAAATATAATTCTTTCACTCAACACAATCATAATTATTTGAAGTAAATAAATCTTGTTTCTTATAATATACAAATTGCAAACTTTAACTGGAAACATAAGTTGTTTGACACAAATCAACGTTCTTTCTACCAAACAAATACTTCAAACAAATGCGTTTTTATCCGCAAAAAAATATTTCTTTGCCTCTATTGAAACAACAGATTTCTTTGAGTCAATGCATATTTATTTAAATTAAACAAAAATTTCTTACTGTGTAAGATAGCCATTTTGTATAAAATTGCTCCATATTTTCAAAAATGCTATAACTATAATTTTATATATTACCAGTATTACTGTAGAAGCACTTAGAACAGAATAGATCCAGGACCTATTCATTATTAAGCGTGAAAATAAGAATAAGAATAAATAATAATATTAGATATTAATACTTATAGTATTTATTGCTGCTGTCAACAGTTTAAAATTTGTTTCTTTAGTTAAGGACTAACACCACTCTTGAAGTCGAAAAATAACTCATTAAATTGAATTTGTATTAAAAGTAGGTACAAAAACTTATTTTCAGTAAAAAATCAAAACGAATCAAATCAAACACGTCTATAACTTCTGTATCACGAAACGAAAAAAAAAATGGTGACATTTGTTCTCTGGAGTCGTTAAAATCCGTCAAAATTCACACATTATACTAGGGTGGTAACGGAAGTAACTTCTGCGGATGCGGATGCGGAAGCCAAATGGTCGATTTGCGCGGAAGCGGAACTGAAAGCGGAAGTAAAAAAGAACAATTATTATAGTAACACAAAAACAATATCAAATTACAACAAAACGTACAAAATTGAAAAAATTCAAAAACCAAATTCAAAAAACAAAATTAGATTACTTACTCATTTTCGTGTTGTGTACGAAGACTTACGAACTGTATATTATTAAAAAAAAACAAAAAATGCTAATTCCATTCAGCCACTCGACTTAAAAACGATACAAACATGCCCAAAAATAAAAATTCCGGCAGTAAACAACGGAAAGCTTTAGCGGCTTCCAGTTATCTATCAAATGTAATCGCGAACATCGGAAATCTCTTATGTTTTTTGTCGGTACCGGCGGCGACGATACAAACGCCCGGCATCCATAACTTTCGCAATAGATGCGTTTACAAAAGTGCGGATGCGGATGCGGAAGTGGAAAAATATGCGAAAGTTCCGCAGTTGCAATTGATTTGAAATTTCCCCGATACATAAACAGTAGGATTTTTCAAAATTATATTACGGTCGTTAATTACAATTGAAAAGCGTTGTTTGGCCGATAGGTTTATTTTAAGACTTTACAATTTTAAATGGATACTATACTTATTTGACTGAAGAATTTGTTCTTTTACATCAAAAGGTTGGGTAGTTAGATTAATCAGCTCACATTATTGGATTAAATATTCACCTACTCCTTTTAAATATGAACATGTAATTATGAAAACAATAATATTTTACATGGAATGCAATATTAACGTATCCAAAGAAGAATATTGTTATTTTCCAACTGGAGAAGGACACCCGGTATCCCTTCTTAGTCACTTTCCATCAGTAATTTGGACCCCCCAGGACCCCCCCTAAACAAAAACAATCGATTTCTTAAAGCAAATATTTAGTTAGATTGTTTTATATTAAAGAAATATTGTTATTACAAGTATATGTCTTAAAACAAATTCAAAAAAGTAGGTTGCATATGAAACCTCACAATACCTTTTCTTTTCGCCTTAGGTTACATCCAAATTAGTTTTTTTTTTAATATTTTCGCGATTTCTAAGGTGTTCTTTTGTTTATTTGTTGCAGCTTCCTATACAGTCGGCCTATTAGGACTTATTTCGATAGCAGTGGGAATGTTCGTGATGTTCATCCATCCTTACGACATAATTTTCAAAATGGTAAGTCGCCCAAACAAGCATAAAAAAACAATAAATTACCTAATTATTCATTACTTCGTTATTCTTAACTTCATCATTTATTAGAATATCACCGAATCACACCGCCATTTCTCTGTCAAACATTGGTAAACTGCGATCTTTATAATAACGATGATGACTAATCCTCCCTTTTTATTTTTTCTTTTAAAAAATTAGAAAATCCTCTTTTCGGAAGGTGGTGAAATTTTTGAAATGTGGAGGACCCCTCCGGTGGATCTGTACCTCAGGGTTCATCTCTTCAACGTAACAAATGCTGAAGCATTCTTAAGAGGGGATGAGCCGTTAAAAGTGGAAGAAGTTGGACCGTACGTCTATAGGGAACTAATGACACATGAAAACGTGACATTTAACGAAAACGGGACCTTGTCAGCGGTTCCAAAACATCCTCTAGAATGGGTTCCAGAACTGTCCGTGGGGCACCATGAAAACGATATAGTTACTGTACCACACATAGCCTTATTGGTGAGTAATTAGATATAATTTTTATATAGCGTTTTTATAGCGTTTTGAAAAGACACCGTTTAAGTACAAATTAAATAAAATTGGTCCCAAAACGGAACCTTGTGGTACCCCCAAGCTGTTTATTAACCCACTTGACTCATTTTCTTCAATCCTAAAGTGCCTATGTACTTGGATTATGTACTTTTGAACTAAAAGTCAGAAAAAATAAGGAACATAAGTTTGAAGTGTCATTGGTCTCTTAACAAGTCCGAAAACAATATTTCACGAATTGAGGTTACGGTTATAGTTTGGGAGTCTTACACCAAATTGTAACCTTGAACTTTACCTTCACTTGAGCGTATTTTTATCCGGTCGAACTGTTGATGTAGTTTTGCAATGTCGTCATAATAAAGTGTTAACAACAGTTGTGCGTATGCTCTGTTTTTATTGTTTTTGTTTTTTTTTTTTTAAATCTGAATGGAATAGTTTTGTAATCTCTATTTACGATACAGCGCAATGGAATATTTAACTATCCTAATGAGTTACGATTTGTAAACTTAGATCCCTTATTGGCAATGTTGGGCTCGTTTTAGACACTGTAAAATATGGATTTACATCACTTCGGTAACGAGAAATGCTGTGAAGAAACAACTTTGTTTATTGAAAGAATAGGTTGCAAGTGTACAGCAAAGACCTGTAAATTGTTTGTAACCCATTTTGAATCAACAGCAGCAATCAAATTTGATATTATCAGGTAGCAGCAAACAAATAAAGTAATAAAATATGCTTAACAGGTTGAGTTTCGGTAAAATCAAGATAATATAAATACATAAATATTCCATTGATTACTAATTTCTTGAATAAAGTATTATTCCAGGGAAGTAAAACAATTAATTATCAATTTGTGTAATTTCTTTCTCAATTACCTAAAGCACAGCTGTTGTATTTGTCAAAAATCATCATCAAGAGAAGGTACTTCTATTAGATTTTATAGCAAAAAAATCAGATGCAAGGAAGTAAAATTATTGTGGTTCCCTGTAGCCCATTGCGAGTTTAATGCAATTTAATTAATCTGGGCTTACGTAAACAATAAAGTTGCAAAAAGCCACAATACATTAATAAAGAAAAAAACGTATGCTAGTTTAAAAACAACCAAACGAGAAAATGGCAAAAATATTGAATACGGTCCTGAGAGTTGATCGTTTGAAATCGTCGCGCCGAGCCTCGCATCACTTCCCGCGCGTAATCCCCTTTCCCCGAGGGAAACCATCCTGCGCACAGAATCATCATTTCACTCTTAAAAATTCCCAAATAACTTGTATGTTATCATACATCAAAGGATGAGTATCACAATAAATAAGGATTGTTTACGTGCTAACTGCGTTGTCCTGCTATTGTTCGTTTCTAAGATAACCGCGCCCATAAAAAGCTCGCTTACAGACTTTATTACATCCAAAATCAAGAAAATAACAACGCCAATCTATAGAAGAGAGTCTAAGTGTAAGCTGAACAAAAATTAAATTTTTTTTGTTAAGTGGTTTAGAAGAAAGCAAATCGGAAAAGATTTTTAAAAACTATCTGATTTTCGGTGTATTTAATATACTAAAGTTTATACGTAAAAAAACCTCTACAGGAGCTGTGGAAACAAAAGAAATCGAAACGACAGAAACGTTGTAAAACTGGATAAAAGGAGGTAGAAGTTAAGTCAAAACTTGGTAAAAAAAGTCCAAGATTGGTAAAATGGTGACTGTTTGAATTTCCAGCTCAATTATTCACAGCTTTCTTTTGCGGGTATCACTTTTCAATCAAATTCTCAATAAATCTACTGCACTGATTTGAATCCAATGCATCTTCTATATTTGTAAATAAAACCAATATTACCCGTTTGTTCCAGATGTTTTCCGCGCAACTAACATTTTCCTTTCCAAGGCATGTTATATAACCAATATATCTACCAGTTTTTCCACATCACACCTATTTTAGACAAAGTCTTATTTCTTTTTCAATCAAATGATCCTCAATTAATGTCTCCAGATATTGCAGCACTTTTAACTTTAGAACTCGAGTATCTACTAAATTCTAGCACAAAAAGAGAAAGAAACATAATATCAAGTCGAATCCAACTGAATTCTTTTGTACTCCAGAGCCCATTCGAGATAATCTTAGGGCTGCAAGCATCATTTTTTTTTTTTTTCAAAGCAAAATAATACCTATATATTTGGAGACATGTTTCTAAAAGTGCATTTTTAAATATCCACTTGAGAACTGAAATAAAAAAAATTAATCTTACAAGTTATGTTCTAAAACTGTTTATTTGGTTGGTAAACATATTTGAGGAGTTGCAGTAAATGACGAGTTACGTGCCAAAACGATTGTTCCGATATTTTTACTTTATCATACGCAGTATTATAAAGTATTGTAATCGTGCCGAAAAAAAAAATTGAGATTTTAGCGGAAATAGGTCTTTTTGGGTCCCCTGCACATTTTTGACCAAGGTACAAAAAAATGTCTGTGTGTGTGTGTGTATGTGTGTGTGTATGTGTGTGTGTATGTGTGTGTGTACCCGATTTTTGTTGAGACGATTCCGGAGAAACTACTAAAGGTATCGGGACGAAAGTTCATATTTAGAAGTTGCATGACTAAACTTAGAGCTGAAAAGCTTTTGGTTCAAAAGGGCCCAAAGGAACTGATAGTTTATTCTAAGCCTTTTTCAAAGATTTTGCAAATGAGCCGCCATTTCTGTAAGTTCGTCAAAATAGTTAAATAATAAATTAAAGTAGAGGAAATTTTGAATAATTTATGCCTATGTCATTTTTTGGTAAACTTAATAGTTTAGCTGCAAGAGCAAATTCCATATGATCGAGATCGGTCGCATCTGCATTGATATGAAAGTACATAGTAGCCTGGATTTGACAAATATTTTTTTGTACTGTCACCACAGAAATGTCTATGGTTGTCACTTTTTTGTGCTGTCACACTCGAAAACAGCTGATTTCATTAGAGTATGCATCAGAGGTTGAAGAACCGCTATGGAACGTTGCCGCTCTAGTGGGGCAAAGTACAAAATACAAATTTCAAATACCATAAGATCACCAATTTGATTGTTTGTTGATAAGAAATATCAACCCGTCTTTATATCTAATTCTATAAACGATAAATTGAGAAAATTGTAAATAAAGTATAGCGATGAGTGTAGTTTTAATTTAGTATTAATTCACATTCTTATTTTACAAGGGGCGGAGAGATGGGATTGCCTTATGGTCGATTGTCCATAGATCATTTCTGAGTATTGCACCAAAGATATGTAATGTATTTCTGGTTTATCTGAGGAAAGCGGGGGTTAACGTGTTGGTTGTACTTTCGTTGGACAGAGATATGTTTTGCAGCCATTCTAGGGAATTTATTTGTTCGATGAGTCAATACTCATCAATAGTCGTCAAGGATTTTAGAAATCAGCCGCCCTTTCTGTAATTTCGTCAAAATAGTTAAATAATAAATTAAAGCAGAGGAAATTTTGAATAATTTATGCCTATGACATTTTTTGGTAAAATTAATAGTTTAGCTTTGTAGTTTATTCTAAGCCTTTTTCAAGGATTTTGGAAATGAGCCGCCATTTCTGTAATTTCGACAAAATAGTTAATTAATAAATTAAAGTAGAGGAAATTTTGAATAATTTATGCCTATAGCATTTTTTGGTAAAATTAATAGTTTACCTTCAAGAGCAAATTCTATTTGATCGAGATCAGTCACATCTGCATTGATATGAAATTACATAGTAGCCAGGATTTTGACAAATATTTTTTTGTGTTGTCACATTCGAAAACAGCTGATCTCATCAGAGGTTGGAGAACCACTATGGAACGTGCCGCTGTAGTGCGCAAAATTATAAAATACAAATTTCAAATAAAATAAGATCACCAATTTGATTGTTTGTTGATAAGAAATATCAACCCGTCTTTATATCTAATTCTAAAAACGATAAATTGAGAAAATTATAAATAAAGTATAGCGATGAGTGTAGTTTTATTTTAGTATGTTCGTAGGGATGTGTCATGAACAAATATAAATCTGTCAGAATTTGAATTACCTTTTTAAGGTGCGTTTTCATTAGTGATAATGGCAGTGGTAGCAGACGCCGTTATAATATTTCCAATAGAAAATTGCTAGTGACTCATGTTTATGTACATGCAAACTAATATGTGTCATTATGACGATATGTAAGAAATACTATAATTTCGTATTCTACCACCGCCATTAGCTACCATTACCTACCAATCGGAACGCACCTTTCGTCAAAGTGGTACCAACCTAGCATTTACTATACAGAAATCAATTTTTTTTAATACGTATTTCTTAAAAAGCAACACAATAAACGTTGATGTCGCTCCTGCCAAAAACTAGATAGCGCGACTCGATCATATGCGACGGCGACACTCCGCCTTCGGTGACGCGCCGTATCACCGCTCGTCGCGCTATTCCGTACTTTCGGCATTTGTGACATAAATAACTATTATTCTAATGACGTAGTGTAGGTAGTGTCAAATGCTGATGCTTTGACAATACCTACGATTTATCTCTATAGAATAGATTCTCATGCAGCTAAACTATTAATTTTATATATTGTATGATAAAGTCATGTGCCTGGCCACATCAGATTTTTTTTATATGGGAAAGTCGCGAAAACTCATCTAGGAACAGGAAGATTCCTACACGTGAAGATATTCTCTACCATTAGGCTCTTGACCATATATAAAAATAAACCTGACTTTTACAAACTCTTCACCAAAGAATTTAACACCAACACCATCGCATTACACAAAGTATCCAATCGCAAAACCAATTACTTATTAATTAATAACAAATTCCAATATTGAAAATGTACACAAAACAAAACATACGAGAACCCAAACATAACTTTATTCGACTAGATATAGCACACGCTTGCGGATTACGTAATGAAGTGACATAACAGTTATTAACCTACCTGCTATGTGTTTGTGGGTCAACATACTCAGTGTTGAATATATATAGTTGACTGCAAAACTTTACTGAAAGTAAGAGTGCCGTTGTCGAGGCTGAACTTGAGTGAAAGTCTGTACTGTTAGAGCAGTTAGAGGTGTATAGCAAGTGCCGTTCGGTACTTAGTACAACGTCCTGCTTCCCTGTGAGACAGAAATTGTATTATGCAAGATTGAGATGCAATGAGGATGTTTCTTCTGGTGTTAATTAACCAAATTGTTGTTAGATAAGTGATGGGTTGATGATTTGTTTTTGTTTTGTGATACAGGAAATTAATGTTATGGAAAATGCTAAATTTGCACTGGGACTGTTACAAGCCTTATAACTCTAAAGCCAGGGAAACATTTTTGATGAAGCTCACAATAATTATTTAGAACACTCCAATAAACAATATAAAAGGATTATCGTCTGACTCTACCACCTTTTGAAATTGATACGATTTTTCTAAATTAACACAAGTGACACATTTGCACAAGAACTGTTTATGAAATCATATCTCTAAAATATAGGGAAACATTTCTGATGAAACTCACAATAATTATTTAGAACACTTCAATAAACAATATAAAAGGCATATCGTCTGACTCTACCACCTTCTGAAATTGATACGATTTGTCTAAATTAACACAAGTGACACATTTGCACAGGAACTGTTTATGAAATCATATCTCTAAAATATAGGGAAACATTTCTGATGAAACTCACAATAATTATTTAGAACACTTCAATAAACAATATAAAAGGCATATCGTCTGACTCTACAAGCTTTTGAAATTGATACGATTTGTCTAAATTAACACAAGTGACACATTTACACAGGAACTGTTTATGAAATCATATCTCTAAAATATAGGGAAACATTTCTGATGAAACTCACAATAATTATTTAGAACACTTCAATAAACAATATAAAAGGCATATCGTCTGACTCTACCACCTTCTGAAATTGATACGATTTGTCTAAATTAACACAAGTGACACATTTGAACAGGAACTGTTTATGAAATCATATCTCTAAAATATAGGGAAACATTTCTGATCAAACTCACAATAATTATTTAGAACACTTCAATAAACAATATAAAAGGCATATCGTCTGACTCTACCACCTTTTGAAATTGATACGATTTGTCTAAATTAACATAAGTGACACATTTGCACAAGAACTGTTTATGAAATCATAACTCTAAAATATAGGAAAACATTTTTGCTGAAATCACAATAATTATTTAGAACACTTCAATAAACAATACAAAAGGCATATCGTCTGACTCTACCACCTTTTGAAATTCATACGATTTGTCTAAATTAACACAAGTGACACATTTGCACAGGAACTGTTTATGAAATCATATCTCTATAATATAGGGAAACATTTCTGATGAAACTCACAATAATTATTTAGAACACTTCAATAAACAATATAAAAGGCATATCGTCTGACTCTACCACCTTCTGAAATTGATACGATTTGTCTAAATTAACACAAGTGACACATTTGCACAGGAACTGTTTATGAAATCATATCTCTAAAATATAGGGAAACATTTCTGATGAAACTCACAATAATTATTTAGAACACTTCAATAAACAATATAAAAGGCATATCGTCTGACTCTACCACCTTTTGAAATTGATACGATTTGTCTAAATTAACACAAGTGACACATTTACACAGGAACTGTTTATGAAATCATATCTCTAAAATATAGGGAAACATTTCTGATGAAACTCACAATAATTATTTAGAACACTTCAATAAACAATATAAAAGGCATATCGTCTGACTCTACCACCTTCTGAAATTGATACGATTTGTCTAAATTAACACAAGTGACACATTTGAACAGGAACTGTTTATGAAATCATATCTCTAAAATATAGGGAAACATTTCTGATCAAACTCACAATAATTATTTAGAACACTTCAATAAACAATATAAAAGGCATATCGTCTGACTCTACCACCTTTTGAAATTGATACGATTTGTCTAAATTAACACAAGTGACACATTTGCACAAGAACTGTTTATGAAATCATAACTCTAAAATATAGGGAAACATTTCTGATGAAACTCACAATAATTCTTTAGAACATTTCAATAAACAATATAAAAGGCATAACGTCTGACTCTACCACCTTCTGAAATTGATACGATTTGTCTAAATTAACACAAGTGACACATTTGCACAGGAACTGTTTATGAAATCATATCTCTAAAATATAGGGAAACATTTCTGATGAAACTCACAATAATTATTTAGAACACTTCAATAAACAATATAAAAGGCATATCGTCTGACTCTACCACCTTTTGAAATTGATACGATTTGTCTAAATTAACACAAGTGACAAATTTCCACAAGAACTGTTAATGAAACCATAACTCTAAAATATAGTGAAACATTTTTTTATGAAACACACAATAATTATTTAGAACACTTTAATAAACAATATAAAAGGTATATCGTCTGACTCTACCACCTTTTGAAATTGATACGATTTGTCTAAATTAACACAAGTGACACATTTGCACAAGAACTGTTAATGAAACCATAACTCTAAAATATAGTGAAACATTTTTTATGAAACCCACAATAATTATTTAGAACACTTTAATAAACAATATAAAAGGTATATCGTGTTACTCTACCACATTTTGAAATTGATACGATTTTGCTAAACTAACACAAGTGACAAATTTGCACAAGAACTGTTAATGAAACCATAACTCTAAAATATAGGGAAACATTTTTGATGAAACACACAATAATTATTTAGAACACTTTAATAAACAATATAAACGGTATATCGTCTTATTCTATCACATTTTGAAATTGATACGATTTTTCTAAACTAACACAAGTGACAAATTTGCACAAGAACTGTTAGTGAAATCATAACTCTAAAATATCGGGAAACATTTTTGATGAAACACACAATAATTATTTAGAACACTTCAATAAACAATACAAAAGGCATATCGTCTGACTCTACCACATTTTGAAATTGATACGATTACTCTAAATTAACACAAGTGATAAATTTGCACAAGAACTGTTAATGAAACCATACCTCTAAAATCTAGGGAAACATTTCTGATGAAACTCACAATAATTATTTAGAACACTTCAATAAACAATACAAAAGGCATATCGTCTGACTCTACCACCTTTTGAAATTGATACGATTTTTCTAAATTAACACAAGTGATAAATTTGCACTAGAAGTGTTATAACTCAAAAACTAGGGGAATATTTTTTATGAAACGACTTATGTTTTAAACAAAAGCTACGCTCTATATTTTCAGTAATGCTGCAATAGTTCCATAATTTAGTAAGTTTCCTCATTTTTAAAGTCCTTATTACGTTTACCACATGTGCACCAATTAAACACATACAAAAACTAATTGAGATCTTATACAATGCAATTGTTCTTACACTTAGAGATCTATATCAACTGGTACCGTCCAATTTGTGCAGTACAACCAATTAATTGCCAATAAAAACTCCAAACGGATGCACTTTCTGATTTCATACAACTTTTGCAAGATTCGTTTGTTAATTGTTATATTTTTATTTCAGAGTATAGCTGATGTGGTCTCTAAAAAATCGTACTTCACAAGATTCGGGTTGAACTTAGTAATCAGCCAGACAAACACTCAACCACTGGTCCAAATGTCACCGAAGGAGTTCATGTTTGGATACGAAAGCGCCCTTATGACGTTGGGGTACCAATTCATGCCAGATTGGATAAGTTTCCATAAATTAGGATTGATAGATAGGGTAAGTACCAGTTAATAACTTTTATTCGTGAAAAAAATAGAAACTAAACTGAATGAGAAAAAAACTACCGGATTTTAGCACTTTTAAATTAACTCTCGTCTTTCTGGTTTAAGTTTCAAATTTTTCTTATGATCAAAAGTGGTCCCTGACTTCAAAAAGTTTAAGAATCACTGCTCTAGGCAAAGACAACATTTCTATACTATAACAAACATATCATGAGACATACTATATATTCACAAATTAAATAAAAATGTGCCTAAATCACATTGTAAGCATTTGATGAAATATTTGACCAATACCAAAAATATTTGTCGAATACAAAATATATTTGAGTAATGCAAAAAATTACTTGTGCATTAAAAACAATAAATCTGCAATAAATTTAGGTAAATGTACATCAGAATAAATAATTGTGCATTTATATAATTAAACGTTCCTTTCATAATAATATAGGTATTTGTACACTTAAATAAATAAATATGCAATAAAATCGTTACCTCTACAAAAATATACTGAACAGCTTAAAAAATACTGGAATGTAGTAAGTCATATCCTTAAAGGATTTGTTATTGTAACCTTGTGATTGAACAAAAATAACGTATATTAATCACATAATTAAAATATTATTTAATTACAGTTTTTTTAGTGTAATTTTTTTAAACCTTGAATGCTTGGGCAAGAGCTAAACCCGACAAATTTTTTAATGTTCTTAATTTTATTTATACCTACATTTCGCCCTGTCTGTCCAACGTATTCGTTGCAATTAGAACATTTTAGTTTGTAAATTCCACTTTTTCTCTAAAAAATATTTTCTCCTTACTATTCATTAATAAATTTTGTTTTGTCGTAGAAGGCCGAAATTGAAATACATTTTGGTTTGGCTACTATAAATGGATAAATTTATTTTAATAATTGTTTATGGTTCATGGAATTATATAATTTTCTGGCAATGAAATAAGTGTTAAAAAATAGTAAATTATTGTCAGGAATTTGGAATGAATGTATCTGTATGTGTAGGTTTTCTATAAATATTGCATTAACAGCGAATTTCTCTTAATAAGTCTAAAAAATTGTTTAGATAATTAATTTTCTTTTCCACATGTAATTTTTTAGAGATATTATTACTTTGTTCAAGAAATGCATCAATTAATGCAAGTTTAGAAAGCAAATGTCATTCTGAGTAAAATATTTCATATGAACTTATTTATTTTGCACATCCTTAAGTAGTCACAGACCTTGGAAATATTAACAAAACAAAGAAAAATTGAAACTAAAATAGACATTAAACAATGCAAAACCAAAACTGCAACACATATAAAACATTTTACTTAATATGATATTTATTATCTAAGGTAAAGTTTTGGAAGAAAAATGGGACATTCTGTATATTATTAAGGGTTGTGATGATATCAATATTTATTTTACTTTATCATACGCAGTATGATAAAGTATTGTAATCGTGCCGAAAATAAATAGAGATTTTAGGTCTGAATTGCGGAAATGTTGAAGCATTTAGATGGATTGTTTAAGTGACGCGCAAACGCGTCCGACAGAAATATAAAAAAGCGCAATAATCCGACGCAATATGCAACTATCAAGCTCAGATTCGTATTCAGCGCAAATAAATTACTTGAAAACGTCTATGCGCTTTCCATAAACAAATAAGTTATCATTATTACCCTAATTTTCAACTGCTTTCTCGAAAATATCGAACATATCTTTCAAACAGTAACAGATCTATCAATAACAATACACAAAATATGGGGTTGCCATGACATCATAAGTAAGGTGTCCAGACGTCCCGCTTTTAGCGGGACAGTCCCGACTTTTCACTTTTTGTCCCGCGTCCTGCGGAGTTTAAAAAATGTCCCACTTTTTCGAAAAAATATTTTTTTTTTTCAGAATTTTTAGGGAATTACTCCGAAAAATGAACTATATGCTATTTCGTTCAAACACTATTTTTTTAAACGTTTGTTAAAAGGCAGTTTTTTATAAAGAAATCATGAATTACTCATATACTAGACACCATACTAAATATAAATTAATATTCATTTTTGTTAACAACAAGACTCCGAGCTAAATGACTACAAAGCAGTTCCTTCTGTCATTTACAATCAAAATAGCATTATTTTAACAATTTTAACCATTTTTATTATTTTCAAAGTATTATTGGAATCAGTATTCCCTGTCATTTAGTCGAAAAACAAGAATATACAGAAACATAATACAAAACACAGAATTTGAGCAATACACCAAATTACAGATAAAGAATATACAATATTCTATTCTGTCTAATGGTGTATATTAGATATTTTTGTACGTTTTTGAAAAACTGTAATCTATAAAAAGGATTTACGGATGTTTGCATTGTTTTATGCAAATTACAGGACAAAATTTGAATTGATCTAGAAAATCAACCTACCTTTTGCTATACGTGTATAAAATTTCATTAAACACTTAGCAACATTTGATATGTCGACTGACCGGCTTAAACTAAGTTAGCTAAACTTTTGATATTCAATAACTTTTGTAGACTGACTGATTTTCATTATTTTTTCGAGAGATGTAAAGAAATGTATCAAATTTATCATATTAATATACATTTGATAATTTAAAAAAAAATAGGATGTTCCAGCTGATTATTTATACTAGATGAAAAATTGTGATTTGGTCTAAGTTTGAGAGACATCCTGTGGGATAATTGAGGAACTTGTTCTCTCGCAGGTTGGCAACTAAATACTTTCTTACAAAACCATATAAATTCTCAACATCTTGTTTTCCAATTCATCACAATGTTTGTAGAATATGTATTTAAAATAAATATGGAAAAACAATTAATCACAAACAATGGAAATAATGTCGAATATTCAATAAAGTATGTTTTGTAAACAAATGTGTTTTGATCACAAGCATCACAACATTGATCACAACAATGAGTCTCTGTGATGTTGTTTAAAATACAAAAATCTGTGTCACCACCTGAACTAAAAAATCTGATGTGGCCAGGCACATGACTTTGTCATACAATATATAAAATTAATAGTTTAGCTGCATGAGAATCTATTCTATAGAGATAAATCGTAGGTATTGTCAAAGCATCAGCATTTGACACTACATACACTACGTCATTAGAATAATAGTTATTTATGTCACAAATGCCGAAAGTACGGAATAGCGCGACGAGCGGTGATACGGCGCGTCACCGAAGGCGGAGTGTCGCCGTCGCATATGAGCGAGTCGCGCTATCTAGTTTTTGGCAGGAGCGACATCAACGTTTATTGTGTTGCTTTTTAAGAAATACGTATAAAAAAAATAAATGATTTCTGTATAGTAAATGCTAGGTTGGTACCACTTTGACGAAACGTCAAGTTTAAAGGTGCGTTCCGATTGGTAGATAATGGCGGTGGTAGAATACGAAATTATAGTATTTCTTACATATCGTGATAATGACACATATTAGTTTGCATGTACATAAACATGAGTCACTAGCAATTTTCCATTGGAAATACTATAACGGCGTCTGCTACCACTGCCATTATCACTAATGAAAACGCACCTTAAAAAGGTAATTCAAATTCTGACAGATTTATATTTGTTCATGACACATTCCTACCAACATACTAAAATAAAACTACACTCATCGCTATACTTTATGTATAATTTTCGCAATATATCGTTTTTAGAATTAGATATAAAGACGGGTTGATATTTCTTATCAACAAACAATCAAATTGGTGATCTTATTTTATTTGAAATTTGTATTTTATTTGCCGCACTACAGCGGCAACGTTCCATAGTGGTTCTCCAACCTCTGATGAGATCAGCTGTTTTCGAATGTGACAACACAAAAAAATATTTGTCAAAATCCTGGCTACTATGTAATTTCATATCAATGCAGATGCGACCGATCTCGATCAAATAGAATTTGCTCTTCAAGCTAAACTATTAATTTTACCAAAAAATGTCATAGGCATAAATTATACAAAATTTCTTCTACTTTAATTTATTAATTAACTATTTTGTCGAAATTACAGAAATGGCGGCTCATTTGCAAAGTCCTTCAAAAAGGCTTAGAATAAACTACCAGTTCCTTTGGACCCTTTTCAATCAAAAGCTTTTCAGCTCTAAGTTTGGTAACAAAACTTCTAAATATGAACTTTCGTTCCGATACCTTTAGTAGTTTCTCCGAAATCGTCGTCACAAAAATCGTTTACACAGACATACATTCACACACACACAGACATTTTTTTGTACCTTGGTCAAAAATGTTCAGGAGACCCATAAATACCTATTTCCGCTAAAATCTCAATTTTTTTATTATTATTTTAGTTTAATGCGCAAGTTATCCATTCTAGGGCACAGTATGTAATTTTGTATGTAACATTTGTATGTGCATATGTTTAATAATTTAATAATTTATTGCACAAAGTATTTGTTTTAATGCTCATATCTATTTAAATAATGCACGCTTAAATCGCACCGATATTTTAACTCTCAACACAACCCAATTAATTCACAAGAGAGACGCAGGATAAACAACTTAAATCATTACAACTATAAACCAATTAATTAACTTAGTTTTTATTAACCTAGTAAAAACAAAACAATCCAAAAATATTCAATAAATTTATCAAATTTTCTATTTCCAGATGTACAATTTCGAAGGCGACTACGAAACCGTATACACCGGTAAAAATGATATCACCAAAGCTGGATTATTACAGACTTATAGAGGTTCAACTCATATACCTCAATGGAACGGTACTTGCGGGAACATACAGTACTCATCCGACGGTACTAAGTTTGCAAGTCACATCCAGCCCAATGATACGTTGCACTTCTATAGAAAAAGCTTGTGCAGAGCTATTCCCATGGTCAAGGTGAACGAAACTGTGTCATCAGGTCTTCGAGGTTATGTCTACAAGTTTCCCCTAAACGCCAATGACAACGGGGTGTACAACCAAGAGAACAAGTGCTTCTGTAAGACTGAGAAATGCCTTCCAGCTGGGTTATTGGATGTCAGGGAGTGCTATTATGGATTTCCTATTGCTCTAAGCTATCCACACTTCTACGATACGAATTCCTTCAATATACAGGTGGAAGGTTTGAAACCAGACAAGAGGAAGCACGAAAGTTACTTTGTGATCCAGCCTGTAAGTTTGAGGAACGTTTTTGGGGAGTTTTTGGGTTGATGGTGGATTGTTTTTGTAGGAATCTGGACTTCCGTTGGATCTTGCTGTGAGATACCAGATCAACATGGCTATTGGTGATGTGGATAATATTCAGAATGCTGAGAAGTTCTCAAATATGATCATTCCGATGCTTTGGACAGAGAATGTAAGTAAAATTTACCTAAGTTATCCAATAATGGGCCTACATTCTTATTTCTCGAGCAAAAGTCAATGTTTTTATGAAGAGTTTTAAATGTGGTAAAAACGGCACGCCAATAGTCAGAACTTTGATTTAACATACAAGGTGATTGCAAAAAAAGTATTAGTTCTTTACAATTAATTGTAAAATGTCTTTTGGAACTGCATTGTTAAGTCACAGACCAATTTCAATTAACACGAACTAACAATTCTTATAGCAAATTAGTAAATATTCGAAATACGATAGTATTAGTTGGTCGCCCTTATTCAGCATGCATTATTCAGCCTTACTCAGCAGAACTGATCTTGTTGTGATTCCTGGTAGACTAAATACCATGAATTGCATAGAAAACATCTTGGAGGACCATGTGGTGCCTGCTGCATATGGCGTCGGTCAAAATTTCATCCTAATGCAGGACAATCCAAAGCCACATACCGCCGGCATCGCCAGAAACTTTTTGCAAGAACATGGAATTCAGGTCATTGAATGACCGGCGTTACGTCCTGACCTGAATCCTATTGAACACGTGTGGGATCAGCGAGACCGACGTGTTCGCAAGCGCCCTAATCCACCTCTAACCATACAGGAACTGCCACAAGCTCTCAGGAATGGGAAAGAATCTCTTCGCAGACTAGTGCGAAGCAAGCATGTGCAACTTACTCTTGTTTTTCTGTATATTGAAATAACGATTATTATAAGACATACAAACCTCATTGCAAAAATTCCATAACCCACAGAAAACAACGGACAATCTGATTATATTATGTATTAATTTTACCAATAAAAATGAACTTTTGACGCTGTGAACTCAACTACACGATGATTTATAACTTGTGTTAAAGGAATATAAAAAATAGTTCTCAATGGAAAACAGTAAAACATCAAAAGTGCATATGCTCGTATGCAGGAGTTTGATGGACGCTACTTGGAATACTGGTCTGTTTTTATTTATCATCAGCATTAAAAAAATCTTTTCCTGATAAGTATTTCCAGTATATTTTCACCTGCATATATTGGAAGTACCATAACTTCCATATATTGCCAGTAGTTCAAATATCTGTGTCAGTAAACTGCAAAGATACAGAAAATAGCTAAAGTTATCTTTTGAATGATCGATTTAATAGAAGGGCAAACAATTAAAATTTTTATAATGAAGTGGAATAATAAAATACACAATACACAAATAAAAAAATACATATTATTTTACAAATAAGACTTTGACACTCAAAGAAAAGCAGTGTCATCACAAAAACAGCGGGTTACAGCTGTCTTTTGGTTTTGTTTTAAAAATTAATTAAAACCAAATTAAATTTTTTACTTGTTTCTTAATAGATACACTGGTAGCAATACTGTTTAAGTCAAATAAATTGTTGTTCGAATAATGGCAATAATATATTTATTTGCTACAAAGAATGTTTATTTGAGTAAAAAGCCATTACTTTACTCCAAACAAAAGATAATTATTAACTATTTGGGTTAAACAGAATTTTCGATTTGGGCACCTTAAAAACTAGAAAATCTTTTTTCATTTAAGCGCTAAATTTTGCTTTTACGGAAAGAGTTGATTGAAAATTATCGTTGGTATGATAAAATTTGAAAGAGTTGGAAGAAGTTACCTTTTAACCTGTGAAACAGCATAAGGAAACTAGTCGTGTTGGGTATCATAGGATAGCCATTTAAAACCCAAATAACTTTTACCTGAAACTTGTTTTTATTTCAAGTCTTAAAAAGGAGTGTGTTTACGGGCATGAATATATTACCAAAAGTTGGTCTACTATGACCATTCTTTACAGATTATATTATCAATATTTAATGTATATTTTTTTAACACCCAGTCTATTTAAGATAAACCGGTTAGCATTGCAAAAATTGTGCGAAGAAATGCAAACTTCTGAGTAGTATAAAATTATAGTTCGAATATGCTTATTTAGGGCTATATAGCAAAAATTAAATACTGCAAACTGCCAGTGTGAAGGTTTTTCAAAAATCCAAAATGAAATGTTCTCTAAGACATATTTTTCTATTTTAAATGTAAGAAAAACTTAGTTCACTTTTGAGCAAATATAACAATTTTTGTTTTTCGTCCAGCTTGTAAATGAATTAAACATTCTGGTATTGTTGTTGTAGACTTTCTAGAGCACAAAAAATTCTTTAAAAAATTACTCTCTCTCTCTCTCTCGAGAAATTAAGATTTAGGCCCTTACTATTGTAATAAAGTTGTTGATAATTATTAGTTCTAAACGCAAAAACATTCTTATGAATACAGGGTATTTCACAACGATGTACCAACACAAACTTATGCTTTTTTAATCGAATATATTAATTAAATGGTATATTATCTCAGGGTTTTAATAAGATGTATATGGTAATCAATTTGACATCAACTTATATTAGGATATTAACAACGGTTTGTGAAATTGTAAAAAATTGTATAATTATCGTACACTATTAAAAAATTGTTTTGATTAACTAACAAGGATAAAGAAATATAGAACTCATCTTGGACAGTAAAAATGTCACACTTTTTGATAATTATGGTTGATCTGCGATTTTAATATAATTACCCGGTTTGCAAAATGTCATATGACTTGAGAATATTAAATGGAACACCCTGTAAATCTTGACATTTCGAAAGATCGATAAACCAGCTTTCCTATGATGCCTAACTCGATATGTCTATCTTCAACAGCTAAAATACTATTAAGCATATGATTTGACATTTATAACTTATGCACAATAAGTCATAAATTATCGTTAAATATTTAATTACCACGACGAAGTTCAACAATTTCATGGATGTCATCATTCTTTTCTCCATACGGTAGTTTTTAGTAATGGCATTTTGCAATTTAGAATTGCTCAAACCTATAATTTGTAATCATAATTTCTTAAACGTCAATTAGTAATGTGTGTACCAATACTTGTTAATTTTCTCAAAATATATTTTGTAGAAATGCACTACTTAGTCCAGTCAAATGGTGTTTTGGCCAGGAAAAAACTATAGATAATAAAAATATAGATAATATAAATCAAAATCTGAGCTTTTTTAATTACCGCTCATTACATAAACTAGGAAAATTTGCCCTTCTTTCGCCCGCTCTAGCAGCCAAACCATTCAACCAAAAAATACACTTGAGGGTGCCTTTTAAAGGAAATTTAGTGTTCTTTATTTTTGTATATAGTGGTCTACGTCGAAAACTGCATAGTTTTATGACCTTTCCGCAAAAAACTGAAGAAAACTCAAAAATTTTGATGTTTTTTGAGAATTTCGTAGTGAAGCCTTATGCGTGGGAAGTAGCAAAGTTGGAATTCGGATTCAGCGCCCCAAAAAAACATATAGAATGAAAGAAAAAATACTTCTATATTTTTTCCTGGAACAGACACCCTCGGAAACGATTTGACTGAACTATACTATCTATAACTTTTCTATATGGGGCATTCTTTCTGAAGTGTCCCAATCCAAAAATATAAAGCTTTCGGATATAGTTGAAACTTTGGAGAATTATTGTACTTAATAACAGTAACAAATACCTAAAATATTAGCTCATGAAAAAAAATATTGTGGACATTACTAGGGGTTGAAGTTTGGTCGTTTTGAGTGACATTTTTAGATTAGTGTAACTCTAATTAATGTTTATATATTTTATTTTTTATTTAGTGCATTTTAAAACATTTTTCATGAACTTTTTAATGTTCACAAAAAAAATTAAAAAAACAAAAATCTAACACGTTTTCTTAACAAGTAATTTTGTATATCGATTTTTGTCACATTTTGGGTATTTTTAATATTTTTTAAAATAGTTTCATTCGAAAGCTGAGTCTTTTTTCTATACAATGAGTAAAGATGAAAGTGGGACAAAAGTGGGTTTGGGAGAAAATTAATAATTAAGCAAACGGAGCACCCGCGTTACATACGCCAGCGCGCGTCCAGGCAGTGGCGCGTAGGTCACCCATTTGTGTCCCTACTTCAGTAACATCTTATAACATGTACTTCAAGGTAGGTGTGTTTCAAGACAAATAGCTTTTTCTGGTATTTTATGGTTTTTTGTATTTTTATCTTGTATTTGTGTTGTTTTTGTTTATTCTTGTTTCTTCTTCAGCTGAAATGGAGCAAGTAAAAGGGGACTTCGATTGTTATATTTGGAGGAATAAATGCATAAATCCTTTTAGAAAATTTGGCCACACATCATCAGATTTACTTGGTATATCACTTAAATGACAAGAACAGTTTCCGTTTCGCCCTAAATTTCCGAAAATTAATAACTAAGTAAACGCAGCACCCGCGCTAAAAACGTCATCGTCAATAATTGCTTCTAGAACTTCGACTCCCGACCTATGATTCCCGTCAACGCAAGCTGTTTTTAGAGGAAACATATTCGATGCAAAATCATTATCTATGTTATGATCAGATTCTTCGATTTCCGACTCATTGTCACAAATGTCCATTTCAGAAGGAATGATATAATAAGACAGAGCTGTATCAAGAACAGAAGAATTTGACTCTGCATTCAAATTATCTGTCTTTAATGTATAAAGTTCTTTTCTACATTTAGAAGAAATTTTCGAAGACTTTGATATAGATGGAAACTGTTCTTGTAGTTTAAGTGATATACCATGTAAATCAAATGATGTGTGACCAAGTTTTCTAAAACTATTTATCCATTTATTCCAACAAATATGAAAATCGAATTCCCCTTTTACTTGCTCCATCCATTTAAGACAGAAAAAGAAACAAGAAGAATCAAAAACAACACAAACACGATATAAAAAAAAATCCAGAAAAAGAAATTCGACTTGAAACAGACCTACCTCGCCCTATTTTCAGAGCGAAGGTTTATCTGTGGTTTTCCTTTACTCCTCGGCGAATGCTGAAAGCCAAACTACTTAATACGTGCTACAGACGCGGGCCATAATAATGATAATTCGGGCCTGCCGATGCCCCAGTAGTGGCGAAAGCTGTTGGGGGATGTTGAGCCGTGGATTATTATTATTATTAAACGTTACTGAAGTAGACAAATGGGTGACCTACGCGCCACGGACTGGACGCTGGCGCTGGCCTATGAAGCGCGGGTGCTCCGTTTGCTTAGTTATTAATTTTCTCCCAAACCCACTTTTGTCCCACTTTCATCTTTACTCATTGTATAGAAGAAAGACTCAGCTTTCGAATGAAACTATTTTAGAAAATATTAAAAATACCCAAATGGGACAAAAATCGAAAAACAAAATTACTTGTTAAAAAAACGTGTTAAATTTTTGTTTTTTTAATTTTTTTGTGAACATTAAAAAGTTCATGAAAAATGCTTTAAAATGCACTAAATAAAAAATAAAATATATAAAGATTTATTGGAGTTACACTAATCTAAAAATGACCGTGTCACTCAAAACGACCAAACTTCAATCCCTAATAATTTCCTCAATATTTTTTTTCATGAGTTAATATTTTAGGTATTTGTTACTGTTATTAAGTACAATAATTCTCCAAAGTTTCAACTATATCCGAAAACTTTAACTTTGCAACACGAAACAATACATTTTAAAACTGAAGACACTAACTATGTCTTTTCTTTATTTCAGAGATTGTACAGGCTCCCAGAAAGCTTAGCTATGCGATTCCACATGTACCTGAACATCTTGCCGTTGGTACAAGCAGGAGGCATGTACTCCTTCTTCTTCGTAGGTGGTATCTTCCTCATCGTTAGCTTACATCGCTTCAAGAAGACCAAGAAGCAAGCCAAGATGAATGTCCCATGGATTGACGAAGAAGTAGCCGCTAATTTAGACCGAAAACTCTCGGTTTACATGCCAGAAAACCGCAACAACATGTCCAACAAAGAACTAGAAGTGTACTACGACAGCCTGGTAGCTCCATTGAACCAACAATTAGACGAATTTAGCGATAACGAAAGACCAATGGAAGACTGCTGACCTCAATGACCACCGAGAAAATTTTTGTTTTGGTTCCTCTTGTGAAATATTGTGATATATAGCGGTCTAATTTGACATTTCGTACTGCTTGTTTCGTTGAATGCTTTGCGATGATTATTATTATTGTTTGTTTATGCGTGTGTTTTATATTAAAACCTGCGCTCTTTTTGTGTGTGCAGTATTGGGAATTCTAAAATTTTGAACTGCTGACCGAGCTTGCTTGTGAATGAGGACGTCTTGCCTGATGTTGTGTCTGATTAGATTCTTGGTTGTGATCATTGTGAATAGTTTGCGATTTTACGAAATTGTCGTTTTTTTTGTATGTTTCGTTTAGCGCCACTAGCATAATTGTTTTTTATACATATATACATAAGAATTATAGTGTCCAGGTTGTATATAAATTACTTGTGTTAGTTTGTAGGTATTTATATTATTTATTAGATAAATATATTTAAGAATATTATCACTCTAGTGTTTTATTTTTATCCTTATTTTTTGAGCTTTCTTAGTAAATTGCAAATTTTTTGATTCTCTCGTTCATTTGTTTATACATTTGTTTAATTTTTGAGACGTTTCAGTTAATAATAAGAAATAAACTCACCGAATCAGCATTCGGAGTATTATTTTAATAGTTCTATGTATAATAATGTATGACTATATCTTACTATGGTTTCTACCACTTTTGCCATAAAATTTTAAAACACACAATAGGTGTATAAAAAGAGTAACGAACCTTGAATTAAATAACATTCCGACTATTTGTTAATTTTTAAGACCGAAATAAACATGAACAATATTTTGCGCAGTGTGGCTTCCCTCGCTTGTAGGTTTTGGTGCGAGGCGGTCGAACGAGATGCGGGTATAATTAATTGTACACCTAAATTTATTATCATTTCTCGCACTAGTATTCAAAATTCTTCAATTGAATTGTTCTGATCGTATCGTACTAATAGTAAATAATCTTCCACTGTCCCAGCTACGTTTCCATTTACCGTTACGATTGACGTAGTGCGCGGTGCACGAAATGCACAGGATCCTGCAACTCAGCTCCCGTCTTCTGTAGCTCACTTACTCATTAAGCTAAGAGTTTGACATTTTGCAGGCTTACCCTGTACTTCAAGGTACAATTCAGGAAATTATTTTTTATTATACAGGGTGTTCCAAAAATGTGCGACGCCATGGTAATATTTTTTTTTTAATTGCATGCTATACATTTTTCTACTCATTTGGAAGCCTTTTATGGTTGCCTACATATCACCAAAATTTTATTGAAATCGGTTGAGTGACCGCAGCGGAAAAAAATAAAAACCAAAAAAAATTGATTTTGCATCGTAGACTTTAAAAATCAATAAAAACCACAAAATGCACCTCGTTAATAAAAGTTTACGACGTGCTTATTAAGTTAGATGTAATAGTCTCGTTAACCACGTGACATTGATCCAAATTATACAGGGTGACCAAAATCGAGTGTCAAACTTGTCAAACTTCAAAGCGTGTTATTGTTCTTATTTTAAATTGGAACCCATACATTTTTTATGTGAAATGATGCAGAATTAAAAAATAAACATTGTTTCTAAATACAACCCAATCACAATTCCCAATATTTTAAAAGTTATTCGCCAAAAACTCATTTTTCAACGTTTCCAACGGCAATTTTAGATAATAAGTATCGTACGTGGCGTTGAAAAACAATTTATTTCATAAAAATTAATAGATGTATTTTAGATTTGAGTATACTTAATTAAGTAGTTATTCAAATGCTAAATTTACTGCAAAATTTACCTATAGCGGTAAGGACCGAAATGTGGCTATAGGTAAATTTTGCAGTAAATTTAGCAATTGAATAACTACTTAATTAAGTACAGTAAAATCTAAAATACCTCTCTGCGTTATATTTTATGTAATAAATTGTTTTTCAACGCCACGTACGATATTTATTACCTAAAATAGCCGTTGGAAACGTTGAAAATGAGTTTTTGGCGAATAACTTTTAAAATGTTGGGAATTGTGATGGGGTTGTATTCAGAAACAATATTTATTATTTAATTCCGCATCGTTTCACCTAAAAAAAATTATGGGTTCCAATTTAAAATAAGAACAATAGCGCGCTTTGAAGTTTGACAAGTTTGACACTCGATTTTGGTCACCCTGTATAATTTGGATCAATGTCACTTGGTTAACGAGACTATTACATCTAACTTAATAAGCCTGTCGCAAATTTTTATTAACGAGGTGCATTTTGTGGTTTTTATTGATTTTTAAAGCCTACGATGCAAAATCAATTTTTTTTGTTTTTAATTTATTCCGCTGCGGTCACTCAACCGATTTCAATAAAATTTTGGTGATATATAGGCAACCATAAAAGGCTTCCAAATGTGTAGAAAAATGTATAGCATGCAATTTAAAAAATATATTAGGTACCATGGCGTTACACATTTTTGGAACACCCTGTATAATAAAAAATAATTTCTTGAATTGTACCTTGAAGTGCAGGGTAAGCCTGCAAAATGTCAAACTCTTAGCTTAATGAGTAAGTGAGCTACAGAAGATGGGAGCTTAGTTGCAGGATCATGTATATCATTCATATTAAATCGCTTTAAAAATTACTTAATAGTATATTATTATACAATGTCAAAGCGTCCATTTTGCAGGGAATATGTTAGTAAAAAACTTGTATTCGTAATTCTTCGCAACTCTGCAATATATTTAATAAAAATCTAGGAGATTTTTATTAAATATATTGCAGAGTTGCGAAGAATTACGAATACAAGTTTTTTACTATTATTATACAAGTTTTATAAGACGTCAAATTGGCGCACAAGTTGTTTTGGGCACGACGAGCGTAGCGAGGAGTTACTTTTGGAATATTTTGGACCAGCATGTTATACAGGGTCCTGCAACTCAGCTCCCGCCTTCTGTAGCTCAGGTACTAATTAAGCTTAGAGTTTGACATTTTGCAGGCTTATCATGTACTTCAAGGACAAATTCAAGAAATTATTTTTGATTGTACAGGCTGTCCCAAAAATGTGCAACGTCATGGTAATATATTTCTTTAAATTGCATGCTATAATATTGTTTTACATATTTGGAAGCCTTTTATGGTTGCCTACATACTACTACCAAAATTTTAGTGAAATCGGTTGAGTGACTGCAGCTCAAAAAATAAAAACAAACAAAAAATGATTTTGAATCGTTGGCTTTAAAAATCAATAAAACCACAAAGTGGACCTTGTTAATAAAATTTTGCGACGTGCTTCTTAAGTTAGATCTAGTAGTCTCGTTAACCAAGTGTCATTGCACCAAATTATACAGGGTGGCCAAAATCTAATGTCAAAACGTGTTATTATTCTTATTTTAAATCAGAACCCATACATCTTTTTATGTGCAACGATGCAGAATTAAAAAATAAACATTGTTTCTAAATATAACCTCGTTAGAGTGACCAATATTTTAAAAGTTATTCGCCAAAAACTCATTTTTCAACATTGTCAACGGCAATTTTTGGTAATAAATATCATACGTGGCGTTGAAAAATAATTTATATCATAAAATATAACGCAGAGAAGTATTTGAGATTTGAGTGTACTTAATTAAGTAGTTGGAACAATAATAGTGAAAGCATATAGATTTATTAGAATGTTTACATATGTCATATAATTATTTAGTACAACCATGACACCAAATCCTGGCCAACTAGTTTTAATGCCGTACGAGCGATCTCAATCAAATACAATTTGGTCATGCAGCTAAACTATTAATTTTACCAAAAAAGCGAAAAATCGAGGTTTTTGTTAAAACAAAAGACGATAGCTAATTTTGGTTTTCACCATTGAGTTTCTCTCAAAAAAAGGACGACACAACAACGTTACTCAGTTTTCGATATCTCTTACAGTTACCGAGATCTCCTATAGTAACATCGAATTTGGCCAACCCTGTACACACATTGTTTTTGACGAAAAGTACCAAAACTTGTGCAGCTGTTCTCAAATCTGATTTTTGATGCATTTTAGTTATATTTTACGATATTGTATTACGATATTGAAGGGTAATGTTATATCAGACACTCACTTTAGCAAATAAATGTATAAAGCAAAAAGCAAACAATAAGACACTTTTTGATCTCAACTTAAAATGAAATTCTGTATGTGTTCAATGTGGAACACATACAGAAATCATCCTGTAGTATTTCTCCTTAGCTTCCTTCTAACGTACTTCTCTCAAAATCGCCAAAATGTTTGCACTTACATGATTGTACTTTTAGATGTGGAATTAATAATAATGTCGAATATTGCCTTCAGAGCAACATGCCAAATTGCTAAAACCGAAAATATGTTAAATAGTTTTATCTACGACTCACATATAATAAGTTCATTGCATACGTATCTATGACTATATAATCCCCATCATTATACGCGCCAATGATAATAAAGACACTAGCGTTAAATAATAATGACAGCTCGTTCAAATAATGACCTCATTATTTGAACGTACTGTCATCATTAAATAACGCTAGTGTCAAAGTCTGTCAGAACCAACGTGGATGACAGTTATGTGACAGTTCGCCTCGCCATCATTGACAAATACATTTAAAATATTTGATAGAAAATAGAATTTATGAGTCGTAGATAAAACGTCGTATTTAACTCGCGCATAACGGATATAAATCGCTCGCATGATTACACGCTCGCCTACGGCTCGCGTGTAAACTTCATGCTCGCGATTTATATCCATAATTATGTGCTCGTCAAATAATATACTATTATCTACGACTCCCATATAATAAGTTCATTGCATACGTATCTATGACTATATAATCCCCATCATTATACGCGCCAATGATAATAAAGACACTAGCGTTGTATAATAATGACAGTTCGTTCATATAATGACCTCATTATTTGAACGAACTGTCATCATTATACAACGCTAGTGTCAAAGTCTGTCAAAAACTACGTGGATGACAGTTATTTGACAGTTCGCCTCGCCATCATTGAAAAATACATTTAAAATATTTTGCATAAAATGGAATTTATGAGTCGTAGATAAAACGTCGTATTTGACTCGCACATAACGGATATAAATTGCTCGCATGAATACACTAAACTTCATGCTCGCGATTTATATCCTTAATTATGTGCTCGTCAAATAATATACTATTATTGTTTCCCATCTTAAATGGTATCGATATGGAACACACTCTTATATACTTACAAAAACCGATATGTAAATCATTTTCGACATTTACATACACCAATATTTGGCCACACGAATATTTTATACGATCATATTTGCGGTTGTCATTAGATTTTGTAAAGTAACCATCTTAAAGGACAATACGAAATTCAAATCAGGGAATTTAAATTTTAGGTACGAGTTCTTTTTTTTTCTCATTGATATGTAAGAAAAAAGCGAATTTGAGTACGAGAATAGTACAGTGACCTCTGGAAAGTAAACACTGTTACACCAATTCATAAAATCTGATGTGGCCAGCCACATGACTTCATCATACTTTTGTTATTATTAGATATAGAAAGTCGGTTAAATGGACAAAGTAGTGCATATTTATGTGCTCTTTTATAATCTGTATAGAAAACAGTTGAATGCCAAATGATTCCCAAGCTATATCGAAAAAATAAAAAAAATTCGGTCTTTAATAATTCTTTATTTGTGATCCCATAAAAAAAGCGTTTTGACATTATAAAGGCACCTTTTTGGTTACGATTTGATTTGTCAGTTTCAAAATTTTTTTCGCCAATGGGTTTGCCAGAAACAATCAAAACTTTTGTTTTTCTTATGGACGCCATATTGGTTTTCTTACGATTTCTTTGCGGAACTCCGGATGGGAAACATTGGTGTAGAGCAGGGGTTCTCAACCGGTGGTAAGCGTACCACTGGTGGTACGCGAAGGACTTCCAGGTGGTACACGAAAGGTACCAAACTTAATGGGTAAAATCATATTTATTTTGATGATAATGCTTGACCGGAAATTATAACCGAAAATTAAATAATATTCCATTATTAAATGGTGCCGTATACAGACGAGTTTTTAAAATGGCAGATTGTGTAAAAGAAAGTGTAGTTAAAAAGGCAACACAAAGTATAGTATATTACATTACAAGAGCTGTAACTAGCATATTACGTGCGAGTGGAAAGTTAACATACGAGCCGCGAAGCGGCGAGTTTTGTTATTTTTCACGAGCACGTTATATGCGTGTACAGCTCGAGTATTGTACATAGTTTTACCTACGACCGACAATTTCAATAAATTGTATCAAAAATGACAAATAAATAAAGGTAAGGATATTTAATGGTTAACCAATACAGTGGCTATAACAAGACAGTGTGGACAAGCGTGGTCTTAATTTTGATTGGCTGTTCGGTCACGTGGTACAAATCTGCCATTAGTGTGCCAATTTATTTGTGTTATATGGTGTTTTTCTTTAAATAACCGACTAATAATTGCGATACGAAATAAGTAATAGCGAATCATTTGTAGAGCTGTTATACTGGATATATCAAGGTATGTAATAGCGCAAAATTATTGCATAATATAAACGTAATTAAGTAAAATAAAGTGTAATAAGTTGCTCCACAAAGATTATCTAGTTTGTATTATTATGTTGTATAGCAGGATTATTTGCTAGTTAAAGTAATGACTGGTTCCCTTTTTAGGTCATAAAATAGAAACATGTCTTGTTGTGCTGCCATCAACTCAATTAACTCCAGACCAATAACAGAGATGAAAATGGTCTTTCAAACAGTTCCTCAAAGAAGAAAGGACATTGAGATTTACACAAGATTACTTGGAGAATTTATTCAGTAGAGTAAGAGTATAACAAATAATTCTAACGGCACTCCAATTTAGGAGCAATCTAAAATTAATATGTGTATCACAATATCTAGAAGCCGTACCTATCGAAATTTGTAGATTTGGTACATTCCACATATAGTAAAGAACAAACTGATGAAGATCTTGCGGAACTTAATAATGACGAGCTCCGAGCGGAGGTTAATTCTAACAACAGTGAATTAAATTCGTTTTATCGCAGTTAGGAAAAGGATGACCGATTGTTTCTATCGGAATTTTTAAATTTGGTAGATTCCACACGTAGTGAAGAACAAACCGAAGAAGAAGATCTTGCTGAACTTAATAATGAAAAGCTCCGAGCGGAAGTTAATTTTTAACACAAGTGAATTAAATTCGTTGTATCGCAGGATATTTACTAACTAGTATTTTACGAATATCCAGAACATTTATGCATGACTTCAGTAGAGTAAAAAAATTTACAATGAAAGCTATAATATGTATGCCAAATGATCTAAAATAAAACGTTTTAACGATAATTTATTATTTTTCTGTAAAATAAAGGTTTTGCGTTATTTATATGTTATAATAAGATATTTATAGTTGTTAATTTTTATCTATATTGGTGTGTAGGTTTATAGATGTATATAGTATAGATTGAATAATGGATTCCTCTTGTTTGTATACTTCCTTTATATGTATGTAACAATAAAATATATAGATTTATTTCGAAACGGAAGATTCCAAAGGTATTTTTATTTCAGCAGTGCCACTTTAATTAACCTTTATGAAGTAATCCTATTATTTAAGGTAAGTAATATAAACAAAAATGATTCCGTAACTACCAAATTTAAAGTATACAAACTATTTTAATCATATTGTTAAATATAAAGTATGTATTTAAACTTTAGAGTTTATCCTTATATACTCGTATATATAAAGATATATCTATTTTTACATAATAATATGTCGGCGTAGGTTTACAAAGCATTTATGTGATAATATATTTGTAACACGCGACAACTATTGCAGCTACGGCACACTTTGTCTGAAGTGTCGACCGAAAATTCCAATATAAATTCAACATACATTTTTACGAGGATGTAATATATGTTACAGCTCTTGTATTGCACTTACTTACGACCGAAAATTTCAATAAATATAAATTGTTCAAAGATGACAAATAAATAATAAAATTTTCATGCGACGTCTATTATGGCTACGAAGAACTTTGTGTAATGTGTCAACCGAAAATTCAATACAAATTCCACATAAATTTTGCCAAATATGGCCTCATTTATAAACTCATTTACTTATTTTGAGATTAATAACAGAATTGCATCAGGAAATAATAAACACTTTTTATAATAACAATAATTTATAATAAACATAATATATTTACAACTTGTTAACACTTAACTTTAGATTAACTTAAATATTTATAGTTGAGGGGCTATCGCCTGTGAAGTGTTGAGGAGGGTGCAATGAAAAGCTTGTCAGTCTTTGATATTTTATTCTCTGGGCTATTCACATTTGCCTACGTTTCGCCGATACTTGTCTTCGGCTTCTTCAGGGCTAGTGTGGGTGTGAGATTTCGTCAATGGTTGGGGGTGGAGGCCTTTGCGGAGGCAGTCATGTTCGAAATTTACAAACAGCGGCATCAAGCCAGTACAACTTTAGTTTAGTGTGAACTAAACTAACTAGAACTAAACTAACTAAACTAAAGTTGTACTGGCTTGATGCCGCTGTTTGTAAATTTCGAACATGACTGCCTCCGCAAAGGCCTCCACCCCCAACCATTGACAAAATCTCACACCCACACTAGCCCTGAAGAAGCCGAAGACAAGTATCGGCGAAACGTAGGCAAATGTGAATAGCCCAGAGAATAAAATATCAAAGACTGACAAGCTTTTCATTGCACCCTCCTTAAATATTTATAGTTTTACATTAAATCTTATAATAATTATTTATTGTTACAGAGCAATTATTAAAATTAAAATTTGACTGTTTCATGTGATTCGTCGTCTTAATAATGTCACTTTCCGTTCTCACAATTTTACTCGGTTGCGATTGTTCACCTATATCACTTATCGTTTGAACAAGATTGTTTGTGTGTGATGATTCATAACTTGCAGCTATATTAGTTATATCATTGAAAGGTGTTGTCGTTACCCCACTCGACGTTGATGGTTGCGAGTAGTCCTTTGGAATTTCACTGTTAATCGCTGCACAAATTTTTTCTGCAATTATTGTTTTTGATGCAATTGATGAATCAACGTAACCTTCTGCAACTGTAGACGATCGCCAACCTCCATGTTTTTTTAATTGAATTAGGTCGCCACCTGCATTCGCGAATATAGTAGCAGAAGACCGTCTAAAACTATGGCCTGTATATTGATTTGGATCTGGTAACTTTAAAAAAGTAGCTACAAGTTTTGGGATAGATCCTATTTTGTTTATACCCACTGCCTGCAAGGTGCATTTAGCACGTTGGTAGTTTAAAAAAAAAGGTAAATTTTTTGCATCGGCAGTTGGTGGTCTAAGTGCCATATATTTTTTAACGACTTGGTAGTATTGCTCCGGAACCACAAAAGTTCTATCTGTCTTTGTTTTTGTTTCTTTTAGTTTAAATATTAATCTTTTTCCGGTATCCTCAATATCCGCAGGTGTTAAATTTCTAAGTTCGATTTTTCGGCACGCACCGCTGATACCTATTATCAATATTACCTACAATTATAATAATACATATAACAAAACGTTCGATTAAAGAAAAACATTAGTCTCACCTTCGCTAAAAGAAACATATCGTCAGAAGCGTTTTGCAAAAATGTCTTAATATCTTCAGGAGTGAGTATTTTTGATTTCTTGCTTTTGTACGTATCATTTTTGCGTTTTAGAAAAGCAATTACTTTTGTGTAATTGGAAATGTCAATATTATGTTTAATGTTAATCGTAGATTTTAACATCGAAAAAATTGCCCACAGCGAGGCACCGGCATAGGTTTTGGAGAGATGATCCATATACACCATTAAAACATTTTCCGACACACTTTTAATTTTCATTTCTGTGCGCCACTGGCAAAATTTCTTGTATGTATCTTCGTAGCGGAGACGCGATTTGCTGGGCAGAAGATCAGCATTTAGTTCGATAGCTTTATCTCTCACATCTGGTGGTGTACTTGAATTAGACATACTACTAAAACAATACATATAATAAGATGTAGATTCATTTAAATTAATCACTTACTTTTAATAGAGAAGAAATACGGAGACCAACGGAGACTGAGACGTAGATGTATTTATTAGGTTAGGTTATTCGCGCGACATCTATTTCAACTGTGGGAACTGCATTTGAACTGTTGTGACGTAGTAGACGCCATTATAGTATTTCGAATAATAATTGCTAATGACTCATGTTAATGTACATGCAAACTAATATGTGTCACTATCACGTTTGGAGAGAAATACTATAATTTCGGCTGCTACCACTAACCATTACCACCAATCGGAACGCATCTTTAGTCGTGCGTAAAAAACACAAACGCACAGCCAAACGCACACGTATGTTATAAGCGATATACGAGCGAAGCAGTCCGTGACGTAAGGGACGTTTACACGTCGGTCGTAGGTAAAATATTTTACACTACAGTTAGATGAAAGCACCGACATAAGTTATTTTGATCAATTATTAGTATTTAACTGATTTGAGGTTGAAGAGGAAATTGCAGAGGAATATTTATTTTAGGAACTTCTGCCCGCAAGAAGATCTGGTGATAAATTTTAATAATTGTATGTTTAACAATTCCATTCCATGGAAGAAATTACATTGGAGTCTGCACTGATGGAGCTCGGGTTTTAAAAGAAAATAATCGCGGCCCTCACAAAAAAATTAAACCAGTGACTCCAGAAGCTCTATTCACTCACCGCAAAATCCATCGGGATTTTCTAGTAACAAAACCTATACCAGACAGGCTAAAAACAGTTTTGGATCAAGCAGTAAAAATATAACATTGTCTCTTCGTACTTAAATCAGAAGTTCAAGTTTTCCATGCGGAAGCTAATTTCGACTTCAAATATTGTTTCTTTGGTGAATTGTGGATAGTCCGGTTAGCATATTTAGCTGATATTTTTGGAAAGTTGAATAATATAATTTAGTTTTGCAGGGAGAAATGGTCGTTTATTGTTATTGTTTATATTATTTTATTATTGTAAAATTAACGCAATAATACAAAGAAGTTAATAAAAATAAATGTAGTTTATGGTCAGCATTAGAAGGCTTTCTTGAAGAAATCATTATCATAATAACTAAGTTTAACAGTTATTTTTCATAAAACTATGACAATGAAAATTGGTGCAGACATTTTAAGTACCTACACACCAATGTTTAGATCCAGAGGAAGAATTATTTTAAAGAAATTTCAGATTAAGATATTAGATTTTTAATGGCTTTTTGCACCACCAATTTATGTTAAATATAGTTGTCATCAATATTAATTGAAAAGACAAACATAGGACAAAATTAATTATTGAGGCAAATTCGAGCATGAAACTAACTTTCACTGAGCATGAAATTTAAAAAAAATGGGTTTAGTAAAACAATCCCAGTGGAACCAATATTTAAATTATTTTATATTACTTCAATGTAAGTGATGTTTTTACTTTGCTTTTGTATACCAAATGAAGTTTTGTAATATAATTGTTTATTGTTAGACTATTGTCTATTTAGAACTTTTTTATTTTTTTCCCAAGTAAACTGTCGTTAAAAAGTTATTATTTTGGTACAAAATAATATAATATGTGGTAGTACGGAGAAATTTGAATATTTCTTATGTGGTACACGGAACCTAAAAGGTTGAGAACCCCTGGTGTAGAGTATTATATGTAGTAGAGTATTTATATTACTATAATATAAATGATTCCTATCAGACAGTATTGAAGGTAAGTATAAGTTCATCTACTGTCCAACAGAGGGCAGAACCATACACAGATTCAACCTGAATACCAAGTTTCCACAAAAACAATATTTAAGGGTGCCGAAACGGGTGCGGAACGCACCCGCAAATTGTACGTAAATTGTAAAAACGTACTTCGTACCGATCTTTTAATTTTGCTTTTAAATTTGAGTTTTTTTGCACTCAAAGGGTATTAATTGAATGTAGCTATAGCATACGAACAGGACAACGATAACTAAAAAAAGGAATACATACCGAAAATTGGTCAGAATTGAACAATAGACAATAACTTACAATTTTGTTTTTGGGTTTATAAATCCTTGCTTCATACAATGCATGGTAAAATCACCTATCAATACATGCAGTAAAATATCCAAGAAATTATAATTAGACGATCGCACAGTGGGGTATTTGACCTGAAAACCCAGCCAATTTTTTTTTACCTAAAGAGGCTTTAGATGTGTTGTTTTATTTATGTATAACATTTTAACCTTCATACTAAGAATTTGAAGGTTAATAACTTAATAAACACAATAAAACAGTACAAAATAGAAAAACGCAAACTGTATTAAAATTTGTTCTTCACTGCACTACACCTATTGTAAATCAATTGCTGCTACGACATTTGTCATCAATATTTTTTTGTGATTTTATTTCTATTATGTTTTACCGTGTCAAATTCATAAAATAATATATGGCATGTCCAGTTTAAATACGCAGCATATACGGATTTAAAATTGAACAATACATGTCGTTTTCGAGTTATATGAGATAACATGTTTGGGTCTGTTATGTTGTAAGAACATACGCTATTCATGCTATTTTCCGTTCGATGCATTCCTTTTAAGACGTGATAACTGATAGTAGAGGCAATTAAGAACATATTTTACCATTTTTATCACTATAAAATCTACTATTTTTAGTATTATTTCAAAATTGACTAATATTTATACTTATTGTTTCCATGAAAACTTTCGAAATTTGATCATACTTCAAGCTGAAACGGTCGTTTTTTAGTGGAATGACCATAATACGCATGCTTTAAACCCGCATTCGCATTCCGCATAAACACATTTATCGAAGACGCCTAACCAGTTTCTATTCACAAACTTACTATTGTCTCTCCTCAACAAGAATCCAATTTAAACCAGTGAACTGTGTATGCGAGTCGGTGCTTTCGAAGTATTTTCTTGCCTTGAATATGAATCAGTTGGCTTCAAGCAACCAATTTCCAAGAAATGCATATACAAATACAAAGTTTAAGGCTTTTTCGGATGATTTTTAAGAGTCTAGGTCATCGGGGTTGTTTACTATATATGATCCAAAACGGAAAAATATACGTACATAACGGCATTTACAACATACAAGATGCATTGAACATAAAGTTGTCAATATCTCGATAACCGTTACAATTTGTATATAGCTAAATATGGTTAAAAATGTTCTAAATTAGCTCTACTATCACGGTATCAACAAATTGCACCAAATTACATATAAGCCGGTACATCAAGTTTTGGATTTTCCTTTACAACGTATTAGAAATAAAATCACAAAAACCGCATCCGCAGCTATCCGTAGCAGATTTTCCAGTAGTTGTAATGTCAAATATGTTTACTATAATTTGAACCATTTTCAAAAGCTTAACAAAGCTAAACACTAATCTAAAACACTCAAGTTCTGCATAAAACAGTTATTTTTGTAACGGCGAATGTTCTCGGAACTGCAATAAACAAAATTGTGGGTAAATTTTAATAAAAATAATGTCGAATGAAAGTTCATACTTGATTGTAAAGAATGTATAAGAAAAAAAAGTCACATTTATCGTTAAAATACAAAATTGCAAACGTTATTAAGAGCGTCAACTTATGTGCATCTATGTTCAGCCATAGTAAAATATAACTTTTGGCTGTCAAGGACACGTGGCTCAAGGCTCAGGTGAAAAAATATTGCCGCCTTTTAATACATCGGTCTTTTACCTATCCCAGAAACTGGTTTACTGTTTGGAATTTAACAATTTAGACATTTGATTTATGGCCAACTTTTTGGGTCTAATACCCCAATGTGGATCGGTACGAAGCAGCAAAAACGACGATTTTTGTGCGTTTGTACAATGAGGTATGTATTATCTTTTTAGTTATCATTGCCCTGTTCGTATGCTGTAGCAACATTCAATTAATACCCTTTGACTGCAACAAATCTCAAATTTAAAAGCAAAATTAAAAGATCGGTACGATTTACGAAGTACGTTTATCACATTTGCTGAACTTTCTAGGGTGCGTTCCGCACCCGTTTCCGGGCGTTTCGGCACCCTTAATTATAACTGACTACAGCTGACCAAATATTTTCTTATTTACTAAAAAAAAGACAGCATTTAGGCACCAATATACAAAAAATAATATCTTCCATATCTCTTCTTCTATCTCTTTACTAGGATCGAAACTCAATTTAGTATTTTTCCGGACCCGTCCTCGCAAATAAAGTTTAAAACAATTTTCCAGGCACTCGCCTGAGGCGCGCGCGGAGTAACGGGGTGGCAAAATCAAGACAAAAACTGCCCCTCGAAAGGAAGCGTCGCCAAATTCGATAAAACTCGATAAAAGTCTAAAAAAAAATCAACTCGAACGGAGTTCGATCTCGAGTACCGGCCTTAACTTTTAAGTTGAGTTCGCGTTTTTTTTTTCTAACACCTTTTCCCGTTCCAACTGTTCCGACCTGTCCCGACAGGAACGAAAACGTGACAAACTGCGGTCGACCACTTTTAATGAGAGTCTCTCTCTGCAGAATGGGGGAGAGCTCTGGAGAGAGAGAATGAGGGAGAGTGACTATAGTGGGAGGGTGAGTGAGAGAAGGGAAGAGGAGAGTGTGTGTTCGAGTCTGCTTCCGGAAATCCCGGAAAGACGTAATGAATGGGGGGATTTTGATTGCTCCAGAGATGACTGGATGACTGGATGACAGGAACGCGGTTCGGTAAGTCCAAAGGACACAAGTTGAGATTACGAAAATTACTGGTGAAAGTATGCTATGGGGGTGAGAAAATTCGAGATGGCAAGCGATGTATTGATTGGATTTGGGGATATTAATATCAAACTGTCAATATCTCGTCCGGTACAGTTTCTAATATAGCGTGATTTACAATGGTGGAAAATGTTTAAAACGCACTGTATGTATAGCAGTGGCGGCTCGTGATCTAGAAAAAATCTGGTGTGGCCAGGCACATGACTTTATCATACAATATATAAAATTAATAGTTTAGCTGCATGAGAATTTATTTTATTACGATAAATCGTAGGTATTGTCAAAGCATCAGCACTTGACACTACCTACACTACGTCATTAGAATAATAGTTATTTATGTCACAAATGCCGAAAGTACGGAATAGCGCGACGAGCGGTGATGCGGCGCGTCACCGAAGGCGAAGCGTCGCCGTCGCACGTGAGCGACTCGCGCTATCTAGTTTTTTGGGAGGAGTGACATTAACGTTTATTGTGTTGCTTTTTGAGAAACATGTATTTAAAAATAAATAAATAAAAAATGGTTATATTCCTGTATAGGAAATGTTAGGTTGGTACCACTTTGACGAAACTTCAAGTTTAATTCAAATTCTGACAAATTTATATTTGTTCATGACACTGTAGATGTCACATCCGTACCAACATACTAAAATAAAACTACACTCATCGCTATACTTTATTTACAATTTTCTCAATTTATCGTTTTTAGAATTAGATATAAAGACAGGTTGATGTTTCAAACAAACAAACAATCAAATTGGTGATCTTATTTTATTTGAAATTTGTATTTTGTAATTTGCCGCACTAGAGCGGCAACGTTCCATAGCGGTTCTCCAACCTCTGATGAAATCAGCTGTTTTCTAGTGTGACAGCACAAAAAAATTATTGTCAAAATCCTGGCTACTATGTAGTTTCATATCAATGCAGATGCGACCGATCTCGAACAAATAGAATTTGCTCTTGCAGCTAAACTATTAATTTTATCAAAACATGTTATAGGCATAAATTATTCAAAATTTCCTCTACTTTATTATTTAACTATTTTAACTCTTTCCTCTAATTTATTATTTAACTATTTTGACGAAATTACAGAAATGGCGGCCATTTTGCAAAATCCTTGAAAAAGGCTTAGAATAAACTCCCTGTTCCTTTGGGCCCTTTTGAACCAAAAGCTTTTCAGCTCTAAGTTAGGTCATGAAACTTCTAAATATGAACTTTCGTCCCGATGCCTTTAGTAGTTTCTCCGGAATCGTCGCCACAAAAATCGTTTACACACATACACACACACACACACACACACACACACACACACACACACACACACACACACACACACACACACACACACACACACACACACACACACACACACACACACACACACACACACACACACACACACACACACACACACACACACACACACACACACACACACACCCACACACAGACATTTTTTTGTACCTTGGTCAAAAATGTTCAGGGGACCCAAAAAGACCTATTTCCGCTAAAATCTCAATTTTTTTTTCGGCGTGATTACAATACTTTAGCCTACTGCGTATGATAAAGTAAAATGGGGGTTGCAGCATACAAGTACCTACCAGTTTTGTATGACATATACGCAGGGCCGCCGGGTGATATTTTTCTTGTGTGTGCAAAAAATGTTTGGCGCCCTTCTGAAAAAATTTACTTATCGTTTCATCGGTTATATGGCACGATTACAATACTTCCCTTTTACAAGGTGTCCCACTTTTCCCCGCAAAATTATTTTCTAGACACACTGGGTGTTTACTCCAAGCCTTTTTCAAGGATTTTAGAAATGAGCCCCCATTTCTGTAATTTCGTCAAAATAGGTAAATAATAAATTAAAGCAGAGGAAATTTTGAATAATTTATGCCTATGACACTTTTTGGTAAAATTAATAGTTTAGCTGCAAGAGCAAATTCTATTTGATCGAGATCGGTCGCATCTGCATTGATTTAATACTATATAGTGACCCAGGATTTGCAAATTTTTCAGTCTAATGACAGTACCGGTAGTGTCAAATGCTGATGTTTTGACATTATCTCACAATTAATATTGACAGTAGTTAATAATATCAAAAGATCTCATATTGTGATACCGTGTACCGTCCTTGCCTGATGGCGTCGGATAGGCAGCGTGTTGAGCGTCCAAAATGCATGTGTTCTGGTTGTTTTTGGTTTGACGAAGTATGATCATGCATCGAATGGGCTGGGCGACTTGGGGTGGTTGAACATGGATAACACTAGGGTGTTGCATGCAGCAATATTATATCATAAGTTGCTATCCACTAGGATCCCACAATACCTCATGCGGAAGATATGCTGTAGAACGGATGTTCATAACCTTAATTTAAGATTCGGGGGGTTGTTTGCTCCACCTGCCCATCGCACTGAGCTGTATAAACGGCCAATATCGTACCAGGTCAGTCACATATACAATGGTCTCAGGGAAGATATGAAAAATTTATCGTGAAACAGTTTTGGGGGAAAGGTGAAGCGTTGGCTGTTTGCTCAATAGGGGGGACTTTAGGCATCGAGCGCACATTGGAGGCTTTTCAATTTTTATTTTTTTATGGGCGGGTGCGATGTTTTGTTGAGTTGGATTTGCTGCAATTACGTGTAATTAGACTCTAGAGTAATTTTTTGTTTGTTTTTCTTTTGATAAGATCTCGGAATTAGTTTTATATTATTGCTACAATTATGTATTAGTTCTAGTTTGCGTAAGGGGTTGAGTGGAAGAGTAAGGCAATTTGGAAACAAGTGTGCTGAACTGCGCCCTAAATATAAATAATATTTTGTTGCAATTAATATTGTCTTATTTTAATAAAGGAATTGTTTATTTATTTAATTATTTACTTATCTGTTAAATCCTGGCTAACTAGTTTTATTTTAATGCAGATACAACTGATCTCAATCAAATAGATTCTCATGCAGCTAATCTATTAATTTTATATATTGTATGATAAAATCATGTGCCTGGCCACATCAGATTTTTTTAGAAAGTAAATGTTATTCTTTTAAGAAGTTTCATATGAGCTCAATTCCATAAGAACTTGTGAAATGCCTGTCACGCGACACAAGAAAGAGTGTTATCACTGAAATAAAAAATAATAGAGATCTGAAATTTTATAATTGGCAATTAGAACCGAACACTACTAGGGAATGTCATAAAATTGTTGTCATTTTTTAATGCATATGTGACATAACAAAACGTCTCCTTTTAAAAAAGAATTACCTTAAGAACCCCTTAAAATCTTTAGTGCAATTAGATGAGGTTTTATTTCATGGCGTTATTTTAAGTTCAGAGTATTACTGTTTAAAAAACAAGGCGGTACAAGAAAAACAACCAAATTATTTAGAATATACAAATATTCAATTAACGCTTTGCAGTCTAGTTTATTTCTAAGGTTTTCAATTTTTGCCAACGTTTCGCCAACAGGTCTTTGGCTTCGTCAGGGCTCAATTTTTACTACAGAAATATGTGAAGGGTTATTTTAGTTTTTGGATACATGGCGGCACTGGTGGAACTATCAGTATATAATTATAAATCTGTTTACGGTTAAATGATGTAAGGAACACTAATAACACTAATAATAACTGACAGATGATCTGTCATTTATTATATATTTAATAGCATTTTTGCGAGATCAAAAACAAAAAAGATGTGCCACGCGATGGACTTGGTACAGCAATATTATGGAAGGATCCACCTGATGCGGGATCTTAAAGTACCTACCAAGGAAAACCTCTCAAAGGCTCGTATGTAAAGACTTATTAGTGGGGTGCACGATGTTTAAATAAGTAGGTACAATATTAGTTTAGATATTTTACAATAGTCAATATCTTCAGATTATTTATTACTTCGCAAATTTTTTCGTTCGTAAATATTCTTTTGTATGTTGATTTTATTTTCAGATGAGTGAGTTTCAAATCTATTTTGCATTGCCTTGTTTTTCGTGAACTGTCTTAACTTAAGTATAACCCCCAATAATTTCATAAATAACAAATGACACAAACCTGAATTTTTTGAATCAGTGACAAGAATATCATTGTATGGTATTTTGATAAAAGAATCTTCTATTCTCAGAAAGTGGGGGGGGGGGGTACAGCTCTGTTAACTCACTCTGTAGAGTTAAAATTATTGTAGTATATCATATTTACATTAGATTGTATTTTTATTTTAAACAATACAGAATTTCTAAAGTTAAAGTTGTTTCATATTGGCCTCTGTATTATTGGAAGTGACGATACATGTTGATTTAAAAGAATATTAAAGGTAGGTAAGTGGGTATATTTTATTTATATATATTTTATATTGACCTAATTTTAACTTTTTAATGTAAATATTCGTTTTTGTAGTAAATAATGATAGCCAAATAAATACTAATAGGGAATACACACAATTCATTGTGTAAATATAATGGTCATTTATGTAAAAATATATTCTTACGTTACATAATATTGCATGTATTTTAATACACGCCAGTGTGGAAACTGGTTTACATGTATTTATGTATGAAACACATTTATATGTAATAATACTTCTGTCATGTATACTGATTTACACATCCATATGTACGTTACACTTTAATCTGTATTAGTACTTTTGCCATGCAAACCGATTTACATATTCATATGTAGGTTACACATTTAACTGTACTAATACTTCTGCCGTGTAAACTCATTTACATACTTTTATGTATATTACACATTGATCTGTATTGATACTTATAAGTATGGAAAGTGGTGTTACATTGTTTATGTACAACGCACTTAAACGTGTAGAATATACATATTCTCTTGTGATAAAATACACTTTTTCGTGGCTACAAATAACCAGTTATTTATCGTGTAAATTCTGCTAACAGTGCAGAGCTATTTATCGATCTTCATCCGTGATCGATCAAAAATTTGTCGTATTTAGAAACGATTGAGTTTATTGCAATAATGATGTCATTGAAAATGATAGCTATGTTTTACAATAGAAAAAACAATAGTGCTATTTTACTTTTTTTATGAGGTTATTATGAAATTACTTCAATAGTTAAAAATTTGTGTGTGCTCTCAACACCTGCTTTCAGAGTGAAGGTATTTTATGGTTTTCCTCACTCCACGGTAAAATGAAAGCCAAACAACTTCAGACGTAACGTGATATCATAATAAAAAAATTAAAAAGGTCATATTTTTCAGCACTAAACTGCGTACAAGGCATGCGAAAAATCATGCAAAAACACTTACGGTGATTCCACAATCCATTTCTCGCTGAAAAGATTCTCCAAACTAGTATCCAGAAGGTAAACCGCAGAATGTTGACAGCAGTGAAGTCAGGGCCGTAGCTAGAGTTGAATTTAAGGTAGGGCAGCTTTGGTTACAGGTAGGGCGGAAGTAAAATTTTACTTGATCTGATCTGGTAAATCAATTTTCATTGTACTTGTGAATATGACCGAGTAGATGAGGTATTACTAAATTACCGAGAGGGGTCATAACTATGCTAGATAATAGCAAAACATTCATTTATTTATTCATATTAATTCTCCAAACATAGAATCACTATAATAATAAAAATCTGATGTGGCCAGGCACATGACTTTATCATACAATATATAAAATTAATAGTTTAGCTGCCTGAGATTCTATTTGATCGAGATCGATCGTGTCTGCATTAAAATAATACAAGTTAGCTAGGATTTGACAGATATTTTGATAATATTGACAGTAGGTATTGTCAAAAAACCAGCGTTTGACACTACCTACTGTCAGAATGAAAATAATGGTCAAATCCTGGCTAAGTTTTAATGCAGACACGATCTCGATCAGATAAAAATTCCTCATACAGCTAAACTAATAATTTTACCAAAAAATGTCATAGACATGAATTATTCAGAATTTCCTCTACTTTAATTTATTATTTAACTATTTTGAGGAAATTTCAGAAATAGCGGCTCATTTGCAAAATCCCTGAAAAAGGCTTAGAGAAAACATCCAGTTCCTTTTGACCCTTTTGAACCAAAAGCTCTTCAGCTGTAAGTTAGGTCATGAAACTTCTAAATATCAAGTTTCGTCCCGATACCTTCAGTAGTTTCCTCCGGAATCGTCGCCACAAAAACGGGTACACAAACACACATACACACATACATACGTCATACACATGCACACACACAGAAATTTGTTTGTACGTTGGTCAAATATGTTCAGCGGACCCAAAAGGACATATTTCCGTTATAATCCCAATTTTTTTTTCGGCACGATTACAATACTTTAACATACTGCCTATAATAAAGTCGTTTTTTAAAACAGCTGAATTCTTCGATTCACCATATTATTTCATGACAAGAAATTGAATATTTAATTTTCTAAGTAGCCTTCAACTGAATAAACATCCATGACGTATGAATTCTAAAGTTATCCAATTTTATTATAAAGAAGAAAACAAAAATTCGTCAAAATGTTTTATTGGCATCAATATAAAAAAATTTAAAATTTGGGTCACACACGCAATTTCTTTTACCATGACTATTAAATTTTTGAACAAGTTTAAGTTTAAGTTTAACACACTTTGCCACCTTTTACCTTTTAAACCGTCAATTTTGGGTTTCTACTCGTACGGTAAAATTTGAAAACGTTGATCAAGTTGTGGGGTAAAAGATAGTCAAATAAAGTATATTTTAGGCATTTCTTACTGACTGGATTTGGTAACTTTTGTCATCCCAGGCGTTTTGATAGGGAAATTTTCGCTTTTTTCATTAATCCCGGGATCAACCCCGGCAAGTTGAAAAGGTTCATGCTTGTCTCCATACTGAATTATATCTAGTTCTTGCAAAATCTGTTCTTCCTATTATAGCAACATGTTAGTGTAAACGAACATTTTATGCTTGATACTTAATTTAATCAGAAAGGGTGGTGTATAGACTGATGTTCATACTTAAGAAACAGCAGCTCAATTGATTTATTGTAGGCCAGTGCCCACATTTCGTCAATTAACAAAAAAATGAGAAAATAATTTAGATTTACTTTTTAAGGCCCCGGGATTTAGATTTATAATCCCGGGATCCCGAAAAAACTCATTATTTGCCCGGATCCCGGGATTGAGATTTATAATCTCGGGATCCCGAAAAAGCTTATTATTTGTCGGGATCCCGTATTCCCGGGATTGGAAGCCCTACTACCTACACAACACTAACCAACACCATAGACAAATAACCTCTAATTTGCTTATTTCAGTTTATAGATGGGGATTCCCCATACCACAGAATAAGTATACATACATGATTGTGACAAGCCGTGGTTAATTGTTTATTGTGTGAATTTTTTAGATGTCGCTACGCGAGTAGTAAATTATTTTCCCTTTTATATCATGTCATGTCACTATGAACAAACAGTTTACTGAACATATTATCTTAGTTGATGGTACTTTTTAAAGTAGGGCATTGGAATTTTAAGGTAGGGCATTGCCCCACTATGCCCCCCCCCTAGCTACGGCCCTGAGTGAAGTTGAAGAGCGAAACGAGAACTACGGAACTACCCACTGTATTACCGGCCGTGTTTACCACTGACACCTATGATAAGAGATACGTAATAAAATCTATGGGATTACGATATACAATAGTCTTGTATAAATATGAAAATTCAATGCTTATTTTAAACCGATTCGAACACAAAATCTCGATGAGCGATATCTCGACAATCTTACCTGTCAATATGCATACCGTACCGACACACACTTCTTTACCGACTTACTTAAACCAATCGAGATCTGACCTGCAGGCATAACATAACTAAATGTACTCATGTTTACGGGGAAACTCTCGACTTACCTGAACCGATCCGCATCCGAGGTTATTGGAAAATGATAAAATGACTCCTTCCGGTTATCCTCGACGCTATTTCTTAGCAAATGCAGCTTTTTTCTTACCGAAAGATCGAACAATTCGGGAGGACAAATGCCGTCGGTTAGTAAACATGACATCGCGCGCGGTGCACTGTGGGAACTGGAGTCACGTGATTGGGTGGGGATGTTAAATTAAGCAGAGATGCCCATATAAGGCAATCCATAGGCGGCACGTTCCAGAGGGGTTGTGCATGATAGAAATAGAAGAAAAATCGAGATTATGATGCATATTTTAAAGTGTAAACTATTTGAAATGGCATAATCATATGTTGAAATGTTTATAATAAAATTAAATTGAAGCTTTTAGAAGTAAGGTTAGAATCAGTTGACCAACATCTTTGTCCGCGGTCCATCTTCTTATTTGACAATAATTTCTATTTGTATCGTACGTAGTAAGTTCTAATAACTAGAAACAATCTGATGTGACCAGGCATATGACTTTATCATACTATATATAAAATTAATAGTTTAGCTGCATGAAATTTAATCGAGATCGGTCGTGTCTGCATTAAAATAAAACTGTCAGCCAGGATTTGAGGCTACGTTTATACTATTGACAGTAGGTATTGTGAAAACATCAACGTTTGACACTGACAAATCCTGGGTAACTTGCTTTATATTAATGCAGGCACGACCGATCTCGATCAAATAGAGTTTGCTCATGCAGCTAAACTATTAATTTTACCAAACAATGTCATAGACATAAAATAATAAAAATTTCCCGTACTTTAATTTATTATTTAACTATTTTGACTAAATTTCACAAATGGCGGCTCATTTGCAGAAACTTATCAAAGATGTAAACTATCACATTCAAATTTATTAAGAATAAAAAAATAATAAAAAGTGCTAACAGATTACGACTCATTGTAACTAACTAAAAATCAATTAAAGAAAATGAATACAAAAATTAAATTCCTGAAACTCCTGAATTTGTATCCATTTCTACAAATTTACAGTAAATAGCAACTGTTTTTGCTACGTCTTGTATCAGTTTTTCATCAATTCATTCTTTCTCATAATTCACAACATTCCTACATATTATATTCTTTCATTAATTACTACTTGCTTCCAATATCATATTAATCGTTGCCATAGTTTAAATTTTTCTACATGTGCAATCTTGGAAGTGGTGTTCTTCTGTTTCGGACAATTCTACTTTCAAGAAACGTTCATTATAAAGTGTGTTCATACTTCAAGTTCGATCTGCTATTGTTCATATAGTCGTGGCAACCACCATTTTTGGAACCTATAATAATACAGTTTAGCTTGCATTCGATTGTCTATAAATAATTACGAATAACATACCTCCTTGTGTAAAAATTGCTTGAAAATGAAGTATTTGTCCCTTCCTACCTAATGTCTGTTTGTTTGCAGCCGTCCTAAATACTACAGTGAGAAAATTCTCTTACCCTTCACAATTGTGTATAAATACATATAAGATATAAAACCAATGCGATGATCTTACTATTTCGTGTTTCCCAACTCGATATCAATCACAATTACCTGTGTTTATTGTAAACGACTGGATAACATAACCTCTGAACATTGAGTGCGTTCATGAATTCATTAATTTCATTAATTAATTCATTAAATTTCATTATTATTCATTGGGATCAACCTCTAGCAACGCAAAATCGATTAGAACAACTCTGCTCTTTTGAAACTGTGTTTTTGAGTACCTACATTTTATGAACGCATTCTAATTTACCCCAAAATTACAAAAACATCTACGCCACTGAATAAGTTCTTCTTATTTCGAAACAAGTGAAACAACGCAGTTCGCTGTTGTGCCGGGTAAAAGTATGGTTATGTTAGTATTAGCTTGTGTTGTTTTTTCGGTTTATTATTACGATAATTGATTAAATTCTGTCAAAATGGTGTTTATAAAACTACCGGAACGTGTGTTGTGTGTTATTGATAAGTTTTCTGGATTTTGTCGTGATATTTCGGGACAACGCCAGGGACATAACCTAGCGCAAATAGTGAGTGATTTGTTTTCTGCATTATATAGACGTATTAACCAACGGCTCCAACAATGTGGTGAACACAGGAGGAACAAGGAATTGCAGGAGGAACTAAAATACAGGGTAAGTAAGCCTTTCTTGTTATTTTGATTATAAAATAATTTCCCATCTACAGGTTGAATTAATTCACCACCTGTTTCAATTGATCTTATCTTATTCTAATCTGCGGTTTGTTGTCTTAAACATAAATTCTGCATACACTTTGCACTTGAGAACAAAAACATCTGGAGTCAGTGGTTGACAAGTCGACTATGTCCCATTATATAACATTTCTCATATAATTAGTCTTCCAGTAATATTACCAAGAAATTTTTTAAAAAATCGGTAATCTTTAGCATACCTCGGTGATTTTATTGTCAGTTCATGGAAATTATGAAGATTAGTGATCACATATCTTGTCTAGAAATCCTCTTTGATCAACAAAATAGTACGTCAGGATTTTGATTCTCCGTAATGTAATTTGAATCCAATTACAAAACCCGTAATGAGCTTCTGCATCATACCATACTTGAAGCTTGAATTCTCTGGTAGTAGAATGGATAAAATGGCACTGTGTAATCTGTGTATAATGTATATTCTGCTAGCCTAACCTAACAATTGACATGGTGTTTTTAATAAAATAATAGTATACTTCTTTAGGCACAAACCTGATTGATATCTGATACAATAGTAATTTTTTTTCTCAATTGCGTTGTATTAGCTGTGGTACTATTTGTTTGGAATTATGAAATAGTTGTTATAAAAACACTAATTATGGCTGATAATTTGATTTTAATATTTTACTTTTGCGATTCTTTTTTTTGGCCACGAAAATTTATCTTCGAAGAATGATATATGATTTTTAGACTTATTTTTTTGCTTATCTATCTATACATTGCGGGATCTATACACCCTGTATATCCACCTACGTAAAAAATATGAATAATATTAGCATTTGATTGTCTTTGAACTGAAAGAATAGCCATTTACTAATGTTTTTAATATTTGTCATACGCAGTATGATAAAGTATTCTAATTGTGGTGAAAAATTTTTACTTTATCATACGCAGTATGATGAAGTATTGTAGAATAAGTATTGTAGAAGATTTATGACCAAACTTAGAGCTGAAAAGCTTTTGGTTCAAAAAGGTCCAAAGGAACTGGTGGTTTATTCTAAGCCTTTTTCAAGGATTTTGCAAATAAGCCGCCATTTCTGTAATTTCTTCAAAATAGTTAAATAATAAATTAAAAATAGGAAATTTTGAATAATTTATGCCTATGACATTTTATGATAAAATTAATAGTTTAGCTGCAAGAGCAAATTCTATTTGATATGAACTACATAGTAGCCAGGATTCGACAAATATTTTTTATACGGTCACACTCGAAAACAGCTGACTTCATCAGAGGTTGGAGAACCGCAATAGAACGTTCCCGCTCTAGTGCGGCAAAGTACAAAATTCAAATTTCAAATAAAATAAGATCACCAATTGGATTGTTTGTTGATAAGAAATATCAACCTGTTGTTATATCTAATTCTAAAAACGATAAATTGAGAAAATTGTAAATAAAGTGTAGTTTAAAGTGTAAATAATGAGTGTAGTTTTATTTTAGTATGTTGGTACGGATGTGACATCTACAGTGTCATGAACAAATATAAATTGTCAGAATTTGAAGTATAGCCTGTTAAACTTGACGTTTCGTAGAAGTGGTATCAACCTAATATTTTCTATACAGAAATATAACAATTTTTTAAAATGTTTTAAAATACATATTTTTCAAGAAGCAACACAAAATACGTTGATGTCACTCCTGCCGAAAACTGCATAGCGCGACTCGCTCACATGCGACGATGACGCTCCGCTTTCGGTGACGCGCCGCATCACCGCTCGTCGCGCTATTCCGTACTTTCGGCACTTATGACATAAATAACTATTATTCTAATGACAGTAGGTAGTGTCAAATGCTGATGCTTTGACAATACCTACTGTCAATAGTCTCAAAAGATCTGTCAAATCTTGGCTAAGTCGTTTTATTTTAATGCAGTGACGCCTGATCTCAATCAAATAGATTCGCATGCAGCTAAACTATTAATTTTATATATTGTATGATAAAGCCATGTGCCTGGCCATATCAGATTTTTTATCTTATTGTGTTGATAGGTTACTCCTTCGTGAATATTTGTTTATCGTGTTGAGCTGAAGCTCAGCTCTTTACTCATATGGTAATTTATTTTATTTAGCTGAAAGGTTAGCCCTGTGCTAACATTCTTTAATTTGTTGAGCTGAAAGATTGGCCTTTTGCTAATATTTATTTATTTTGTTGAGCTGAAAAGTTAAGCTTTTGCGAATATATCTTGCTGCGCCGGAATGTCAGCCATTTACTCCCTTAGCATATTTTATGAGGTTAAATCCTTTTGAAATTATTTGATTACGTTTTTGACCTGAAAGGTCAAATGCAATTATTTGATTATGTTTTGAGCTGAAATGTTAGCGTTGTGAACACAAAAGGAGCAGAAATACATGTTGGTAACTTGATTATTGTTGAAGTGTAACAACTTCGAACTTTGGCAAACTATGAATTGTTAAATGCAACTTTGAATGAGTTACTGACATCAAATTTATAACTTAGGATAGTGGTTCTGGAGACTAGCTTCGAGAGCTAAGTTATACTCAGGAATGGCCGTGTTGTATTATTATTACGTGTTATTATGTGTTGTATTAATTCAGCTGCGCTCGAAATCCGGATATTGCCCGACATCAGTAAATTATTAAAACTTCATCTAACCCAGAATTTTTACTTATTATATTCCTGAGTAACTGGACTCATTTGTTACTGTTAACGTTTTGTTGTTACAATGCGATAGAAAAAAAATCGTTATTGGTAAACGGACAGGTCTGTGAGATCAATTATTGCTCGATGCCCGTGTTGTCTGCTGTTCTTGCTGGATACAATTAATAAAGTGCATTTCTTTTTTGTTATTCTTGAGTGTAGTATTAATGCTGGTTTTGCCGGAGGTGACGTCATTTTTGAAATTCTAAACGGTATCTTATATTTTTTGCAATATTATCAATTTGGATAATATTCCGAACATAAAAACATAATGTTCATCAATGCTTATCTTTTGCACAGTGCCGCAGTTTGTCAACGCAGTTGCACAAAACTGCTATCTTCTTTATTTATGAAACTAAACCAATGGAATTTGTTGGAGTGATATTAGACCACAATTGTTTTGTTTTTAATTTTCTTGAGGATAGCATTACTTCCGATATTGCCGGAAGTGGCGTCATTCTTGAAATTCTAAATAGTGCCATATTTTTGCGATATTATCAATTACGGTATTATTTCAAAAACAAAAACATAATATAATAATGCTCATACACCAATTTGCGATTCCAGGTTCACAGAATATATAAGTCATAACATAAGATAATATAATAATTGCTATAAGCCCATCTTCTAATAATATTAAATAAATTAATATCGGAGTTTCTAAGATTTACTAGGAATGCCCGAATATTCAAATTAAACACACACTTAAATTAAATACTATATTGAAATTAACAGAATCAGTCACTAAAAATAAAACAATGAAATGAGCAACAAAATGTGAAAAAGATAAAATAATTGAACTATGTATTCGTAGTGGAACTAAAGCATTTATAACTAAAAATTGATTGTAATGAAAATGTTTATCAAATGGGAACAAAAATCAACTACTAGTAGGTACTGGAATCTTCCGAATCAATTTATTCATAACTATCGCTCTCCTCATCCCACGTTTGACGTACTTTGGATGTCATCTCAATACTTGGAGGCTGTGGCAACTTCATAACGTTAGGATGAATAGATGGTGTTATCACAGGATCTAAAGAAACCAACAATCGGTGCAGAATATCGATGTTTGTGTGGATTCTTGAATCTTTTCTGGAGTTTTCTATTCGAAACCGTCGAAAATTCTTATGACGAGTTTCCTGTGCCTCTTCAGACATTTGCCCACTTGGAAGTAAAACATGTTTTATTACTTATGGTCCATGTAATAAAATTTTATGTAGTGTAACAGGTATTGGATACCAGTTATAGAGTGAAACATATAAATTAGAGCTAATGAAAGAAAACCTATTTACGAGATGTCAACCAACATTGTGAACACCTGTGAGCATATTCCATTTTCTCTGTTATGGAACTGACATTTCTGTCCTAAATTAAATTTCATGGTTTCATGATTATCATATTGTAGACATTTACAGTAGCTGAGAAGTATTTCTTTGTTACAGTGCTGTTTTCACACAAAACAAGCAATAAATCAAAGACAATTGGTTTGATATTAGTACTATCTTAGTACCTACTTATTGTTCTAAAAATTAGGAGAGTTAAAAAATACACAAATGTAGGGGTTTCTATTTAAGAAAACATAAGTTTTATCTTATCAAACACCTTGTATATTCAAACATAATTGTAAAATGTTCGCCCTCGCTATCCGAATATCTGGGTAAAGTCAGTTTTAAAAAGGCATCATTAACAGAGGCAAAATCTTCCAACACCGCACTGTTGGGACATCTTGTATAACAACCAAAATATCATGGTCAATCTTTTGTGAACGCCACATATAGAAATGTTCTTTTTGTTTTTGTTCTTAGATCAACCTAAAAGTGTATGCCAAATATCATAAAATTCAGTACTTTCCAAAACATCTAAGGTGGGGGTGGTTGTAGGGTTGGGAGCAGAAACTCAACAAAGAGTTTTTAAATCGATCTCTCATTGAATTTTTGTCATCTAAAAAAATTTTTTCGTTAACATCGTGACGTTATCACATCAAAAGTTGTACAGGGTGGTAAGTTTGAAATCATTATCCTGTATTTGTAGCCGAACGATGCCCAACTTTACGTATGGCCGATTTAGCATATTATCTTTGATTTTAATACATAAAAAGTATATCGTTGGTTTTGTGGGTTTTGTCCTGCTAGATTCCCAAAATGCCACACTGTGCGATGGCGGTAACACCAATAGTTGCACACAACTAGAACTAAAACGAAGTTGGAAGAAACGTACATAAAAAGAATACGTTATTGGCACGACTAGAATTATGTCCAAAATGTTACCGAAAATGTATACCTACCTTACATAAACTTAGAACAAAGTTACTACAAACGGTGTAACAATATGTTAATTGTAACGAAAGATATATTTACATATTGAACCCTTCTTTGAACTGAATACAATTGAATATGTTTCCGAAGTTCCATACCAAATAAATAGCAACTCCATCGTCTCCATCTGTCCATAATACTTTTCTAAAATCCAAAATTATAATTTCCTTAGCAATTTCAATTTTTCTTTTTCTTATTTTGCCATCCCGAACAACTTGAATCCACATGAGTCGATAGAATGCAAAAAGTTGCACCGTAGACGGAAAAAATAAACCAAACAAAGGCTTATGCTAAGTGTGGGTGTGGACACGCCTTCAAATGGACAGACAGGTATTCCAGCCAGGGTGGCTGGACACGAGGCGACAACTAGGCTGACCGCCTGGCGTGCAAGACACTTTGTGGAGAAGAAACTCTCTGTTATCTCTTTTTGTTTCTTTTACAACGATTTGTTCTTTTGTGGGTCCGCCTTCACGTGTTCAAGTTTGCCCGTAATAACTGCTGCTTTGTTGGATGCGTAGGTGTTAAATACTTTACGGGTGAAGAAGTGACTGCTTGAAGTATTGTTCAAAATTAAATTTATAGAGGTTAAATGGGGGAATAATTTGGTATGGGTAATATGGCTTTTCTATTTAGGTTTTAACTGTAAAATTTATATTTATGTCTTGCTAATGACTATGTTTTGATGATAATGACTTTTTTTTAAATTAATTTTTCCTTTTGAATATATCTGGCTATTCATTTTTGAAGAAAATTGATAATAGTTATATAATTTATATTATATTTTTTATTATATTAATTTATTATATTAATTTTTTTATTAAATAAGATTTATTATTAAGAAGTGTTAAACATTTATGTTTTACTATTTTTAATGAAACACAGTATAAAATAAGTCCTTAGTAGTCTTCTTCAGTCTGCCCTCTCTCCCTCATCTGTATTTTAATATTTCTTACATCTGGAATGTTTAGTGTTTTTCTTGGTGTAGCTTTTATTCTGTTCCTTTTTTGCTTTCTTTCTAATTTCTCTAGAATGATTTTCTTTTGTGCTTCCTTCTTTGTTACTTTATCAGACGCAGTAAGATGAAGTATTGTAATCGTGTCGAAAAAAAAATTGAGATTTTAGCGGAAATAGGTCTTTTTGAGCCCCCTCGTCTTTTTTGACCAAGGTACAAAAAAATGTCTGTGTGTGTGTGTTGTGTGTGTGTGTGTGTGTGTGTGTGTGTGTGTGTGTGTGTGTGTGTGTGTGTGTGTGTGTGTGTGTGTGTGTGTGTGTGTGTGTGTGTGTGTGTGTGTGTGTGTGTGTGTGTGTGTGTGTGTGTGTGTGTGTGTGTGTGTGTGTGTGTGTGTGTGTGTGTGTGTGTGTGTGTGTGTGTGTATGTCTGTGTGTAAACGATTTTTGTGACGACGATTCCGGAGAAACTACTAAAGGTATCGGAACGAAAGTTCATATTTAGAAGTTTTGTTACCAAACTTAGAGCTGAAAAGCTTTTGGTTGAAAGGGGTCCAAAGGAACTGGTAGTTTATTCTAAGCCTTTTTGAAAGATTTTTCAAATAAGCCGCCATTTCTGTAATTTTGACAAAATAGTTAATTAATAAATTAAAGTAGAAAAAATGTTGTATAATTTATGCCTATGACATTTTTTGGTATAATTAATAGTTTAGCTTCAAGAGCAAATTCTATTTGATCGAGATCGGTCGCATCTGCATTGATATGAAATTACATAGTAGCCAGGATTTTGACAAATATTTTTTTGTGTTGTCACATTCGAAAACAGCTGATCTCATCAGAGGTTGGAGAACCACTATGGAACGTTGCCGCTGTAGTGCGGCAAATTATAAAATACAAATTTCAAATAAAATAAGATCACCAATTTGATTGTTTGTTGATAAGAAATATCAACCCGTCTTTATATCTAATTCTAAAAACGATAAATTGCGAAAATTATAAATAAATTGTTTCTGTATGTGTGTACTCGATTTTTGTGCACACGATTTCGGAGAAACTACAGAAGGTATCGGGACGAAACTTCATATTTAGAAATTTCATGAATAAACTTAGAGCTGAAAAGCTTTTGGTTCAAAAGGGCCCAAAGGAACTGGACGTTTTCTCTAAGCATTTTTCAAGGATTTTGCAAATGAGCTGCCATTTCTGTAATTTCCTCAAAATAGTTAAATAATAAATTCAAGTAGACGAAATTCTAAATAATTTATGTTTGCGACATTTTTTGGTAAAATTAATAGTTTAGCTGCAAGAGCAAATTCTATTTGATCGAGATCGTTCGCATCTGCATTGATATAATACTATATAGTGAGCCAGGATTTTCCAAATATTTCAGTCTAATGACAGTACCGGTTGTGTCAAATGCTGATGTTTTGACAATATTTCACTATATCTACCGTCAATAGTAAAAAGATCTCATATTGTGATAATCATATTGTCCAAAATTCATGTGTTCTGTTTGCTTTTGAGGAAGTATGATCATGTATCGAATGGGCTGGGCGAGTTGGGGTAGTTGAACATGGATAACACTTGGGTGTCGCTTGCAGCAATATTACGACATAAGTTGCTATCCAAGATGATCCCACAATACCTCATGCGAAAGATACGCTGTAGAACGGATGTCAATAACCTTAATTTAAGATTCAGGGGTTTGTTGGCTCCACCTGCCCATCGCGCTGAGCTGTATAAACGGTCATTCTTTTACCAGGTCAGTCACATATACAATGGTCTCAGGGAAGATATGAAAAAATTATCGTTAAACAGTTTTGGGGGAAAGGTGAAGTGTTATCTGTTTGCTCAACAGAAGGGGACTTTGGGCATTGAGCGCACATCGGAGGTTGTTTTAATTTTTGTTTTTTATGGGCATGTGCGATGTTTTGTTGAGTTGGATTTTGCTGCAATTACGTGTAATTAGGCTCTAGAGTAAGTTTTTGTTTGTTTTTGTTTTGATAAGTTCTCGGAATTATTGTTATATTATTGGTACAATTATGTCTTAGTTCTAGTTTGCGTAAGCGGTTGAGTGGAAGAGCAAGGCAATTTGGAAACAAGTGTGCTGATCTCCGCCATAAATATAAATATTATTTTGTTGCATTTAATGTTGTTTTATGTTAAAACAGTAATTATTTATTTATTTAATTATTTATTTATTTGTCAAATCCTGGGTAACTAGTTTTATTTGAATGCAGACACGACTGATCTCAATCAAATAAATTCTCATGCAGCTAAACTATTAATTTGATATATTGTATGATAAAGTCATGTGCCTGGCCACATCAGATTTTTTATTAACAAATATTCTCTCCAATCATTAGATTAGATAATAATGTTAGAAACAGAAAAACAGTTTCTTTTTACTTTATTTGGGGTGTTTCAGGCCAGAATCATGATATTTTTAATGGAGATGGCATGAGTTCAAGTGTTATCTCCAAAGGTGGTGTATTGATGCCAAAGTCGCTACTTTCTGCTGTTAGTGTAATAATTAGAGCGGAGGTGGCCGAGTGGATAAGGCATTCGCCTTCCACTCAGAAGTCCAGGGTTCAAGCCCAGGTTAGGCAGGGGATTTTTCAAATACTCCGTCTCCCCGACTGCCGCACAGACAAGCCACCGGCTTTGTGCACATGGCAACATCCCCAAAAAAAAAATAAAAAAAAAATTAGTGATTATTGATGTCCGTAATTCCGACATTCGTGTCGGAATTTGGAGAAAATGTGTTCAATTAATTGTATATAGCAAACGATGTAAATATTATATTAGTATTTTTTCTGTAAAGAAAACATTAGACCCATAGCAGGTTTGTATTACTTCTAACCATGTACGTAATTCCAACACGCAATGTCTGATTTACAGACTTGTTACATTCACTTGTACCGAATTCCGACACGCCTAAATTAGTAAATAATAGTGGTGAAAAGGATAGTACACAGTATTATTATGAGAATATAAAACATTTTTAGTCAGCCCAAATACCTAGATACTATTACAATTTTCTTAATTACTGTTATCCTGTTGCGATGCAATGATTTGGTATTATTCGAAATCAGCACGATTCGCAGGGAATCGCCTATAATAATCTAGGTGGACAAAAGTCATTTCTAAGAATCAATTAATTAATGGTCACATGTTATAAACAAACCCCCGAGGTGACAATTTTAGGTAATAAGTGTAAAAACATTAGACATGGAGGAGTTATTAGACACAGGGAGACCACGTGAAATGGTAGTGCATTCATAACCGGTTCAGTTGCATTTTTGCAGTGTTTTCGATAATACGCCCAAACATTTGTGGTTTAAAATTTAGTTTGTACTGTGATGTATTTTACTTTAGAGGGTAAGCACTGTCTTATTTCACTTCAAATTAGGTTCAAATAACACACTATGTGGTGTAATAATTATATTGTAAATATTATCGAAAATACATGCTAATTTTATATTTGAAAACTTTCGTCGAGTACAACTTTTTGTATCCAAGTTTATTCAATATATATTTTTTATATAATATACCTAGTTTAAATATTTATCTTTTAAATTACATACTTTTGCAACTTTGTTTTTTTTTCCTGAACATGTCTTCTTGATTTCAATTTTTTTAAGAATGGCGAAAATATAGGAAAGAAGAACAAAATGCTCATCTAATGGATTATATCAGTCACAAGTTTAATGCTGCGGATATAAAGAATGATTTACTGAAGCGAATTCAGTCAAAAATGTCGAATGTTTCGTCCAGATTTTCCGAAAGATGGGTTGCATCCAATAAAATCAAAGCTAATAAGTTTTCTCTTCGAAAACAATGTTTTATTTAAAATTGATTTTAAATTATGTGTATTCCTCAAGCTTTTCATCTTTATATTTTTTATTTAATGTCAAGGATATTTTGTTTTTTTTTTTTGTTATTATTCAGTAAATATTGAATATAATCAATACATAATCAAAGCCCACTATAAAATATTTTTGTCCAGCTACCTTGTTCTAGGCGATATGCTGTTGCTAATTGATTTACAAAAACATTTTTTTCTACTCCTATTGAGGAATGCATTCATTATCATGGCAATTTATGATAAGTAATAGGTACTAACCATTCCCCACACACACATGACAAATATTTCATTCCTGGCTCCTCATACCCCGCCAGTAGTGAGAAATATTTCATTCCTCACGGCTTTAGAACCAATCACAGCTCTGGATTTTTCATTTCCAAATTGTTGATACACTGCTTAGCAACATTATCAAGGCATTGACAACGTCGCTAAGTGACAAGGCGCACCAAACAATTTTAATCTGTCAAAATCCTGTAAACCGTCATAGTGACATACAGCTGTCCCTATATGCACAAAAATGAATTTATAAAATTTCGTTGCATAGTCGTAGAAAAAGTATAGAATTCCATTCGCAAGTAATGGCAATTTCTCACTCGAACGCTTTGCAGCACTCGCCTACGGCTCGTGCTGCAAACTTCGTTCTCGTGAGAAATTGCTTGCATTACTTGCTCATAGAATAATATACTATTCTTGTGATTGCAGATAGGTATAATATTATCATATTTACAACAACAAAAACAACACACTGCTAATTGATTTTTAATATCATTTTTAGTATGTTATCTGGGATAATATAGTATTATAGTCATAAAGTTTCAGAATTTTTGTTGGAGATCATAATGTTCAGTGTTAAAATCTAGTTATCTATATATAAAATACATGTTGATATAGAAAAATAATAACAAGAATATCAGTGTCACTTCATATATTGTATATAAAACGTTCATTATAAGTTTCTTATTAACGACCTTCTTTACTACATTATCGCTGATCCACCGCAGTATCCAAGAAGCATACTTCATTTATCAATCCCCTCCAAAACCACCCGATGACCAAATGATTTAAAAAATATTTTTAAGGAGTTCTCAGGTGTAATATTAACCCATTTTGCAAAGTTTCAGAATTTATAATTATCAATACTTAAAATTTCATCTATTTATATGTTTTTGTTAGTACAATTCTATGACATTTAGATGAATTCAAATTATTAAACGAACATTAAGCGTTGAACCCCCTCAAAACAACCCTTTAAAGTTTAGATTATTTTCACTATTTTTCTAGTTGCCAAATTATTATTTTAAGTTCATTTAAAAGAAAAAACAAATCAACACAAAATTGACATTTGTTACACAGTGTAATCACCAAATGAACGCAATCCATTTTCCAAAGTTTCTGATCCAGTAGGTATGTCTAATCTAGCATATTGTAGCTGTCAGATTGTGGCATCTCGCTGCGAAACAGAGTACAGCAAAGATCTATTATACCCAAAGGGGAAGGACACTAGGATGCAGTCGGTAGTTTTGGTCGTGTCGTGTACTAATGAAGGATCCATGTCACAGAACGGGACAAATCCCGCTTGCCGGGCAAATGATGAATTGGACTCTTGATCATAATCGATTTAGTGGCACCACCGGCACCGGTCTGAACTCTGTTTCGCTCGTACAAACAAATTCAATTTGGAGTGTTGCTACCGAATTGGATGAAGTAAAATAGGTAGAGAGAGGGTAGTAATTATCCCAACATACAGGCTGTCCTCTGTAACAGATTTTAACTCGGTTAAAGAGGACAAAAGTTACGTGAATATGGACTCTCAGAATACATTTCAAAATGAAAAAAGTTGAATAATTTCTATAATATTATAAATGGAAAGTCGTACTTGGTATGCGTACAAAAGAGCCATTTTCAAAACAAAAATATATGACGTGACCTGGCACATGGCTTTATCATATTATACAGGATTAGCCAAAATTACCGGAACACCTAAATAACTCTCCAACGGTAAGAAATTTCAAAAAATAATTCAGACAAAAGTTTTTTGACTTTAAACAATCCATCGTTCAAATATATTTTTAAGGGTGTTCATTTTATTATAGAAATTTCGTAAACTTTTTTTTTCAAATGGAACACCCTGTATATCATTTTGTGATTTTAGGACTAATTCTAAACATCTTTTATTAAAATAATATTTTTATAAAACGCACCATTTTTGAATTTTAAGCAATTACTTAAAATTAGTCAGAATTATACAAAAAATTTCAAAAAAACATTCAAGCAAAAGTTTTTGACTTTAGACAAGCTATCGTTCAAATATATTTCTACTATACAGGGTGTTCATTTTATTATGGATATTTCGTAAACAGTTTTTAAAAATGGAACACCTTGTATATTTTTACATTTTGTAATTCTAAGACAAATTCAAAACATTTTTTATTGATATAATTTTCTTGTAGAATGCATTATTTTTGAGTTGTAAGAAATTAATTAAAATTAGTCATAATTACCGGAACACCTACATAGTTCTCCAACCGTAAAAAAAACATATTTTTAAACAAGCTCTGCTTAAATATACTTTTAATGTAGGGGTGTTTATTTTATTATGGCAGTACGGAACATCCTGTACATCGCATCATCTGCATTTTTTTTAGTTATCAGCAATTAATTAAAACTCCAAAACATTTATTTTGACCGAACGGATAAATAATAACAAATTCAAGAAAAAGAAACAAGGTAATTAAATTAAATTTTCAAATAGCCATCCGTAAGCGGCTTGACAATGCCGCAACCTATCAACAAATTCCCGTAAACAGTTTGCTAAATGTTCGACAATAATACTTTGAACTTCGTCCACTATCCACTGCTTCAAAGCATCAATATTTTGCGGCCTATTGGTGTAAACCATGGACTTTAGGTGTCCCCAAATAGAAAAATACAATATTTGCAAATCCGGCAACCTAGGTGGCCATTCAATGGATCCTCTCCTTCCAATCCACCTCTGCGGAAAAATTGAATTTAAATAATTTCGCACTTGGACACCGTACTGCGGCGGAGCACCATCTTGTTGAAAACAAATGTTATTTAGTTGTAAAACAGTTTCCAGTAGTTTCCAAAACAGTGGTATGATAAAATCAATTTATTGAAAGCAGTTTTTGGCAACTTTCAGTTTTGTCGATTGGCGATATCGCTTGCAAAATAAGTAAATATCAAGCAAAAATACATAACCACAATGTGGCTACAGTAGACACTTGAGTAGAGACCAACTGTCGCAGGCAAACATTGTCTAATACGTGATGTAACATGTCCAATGTTTCTAAATTTAATAAAATTAATGTACCAAACGAGAAAAAATAGTTTATCCGTTTAATTAAGATAAATTGGTATGTATGTGGGAAAATATTCTTAATTTGAAGTTCAGGAGTTTTGATTAATTGCTTATAACTAAAAAATTATGAAACTTATACAATAATGATTCCAATAAAAATGTTTAGAATTAGTCTTAGCATTATAAATGTAAAGATATACAGGGTTTTCCATTTGAAAAAGAAAAGGTTACCAAATTTTCATAATAAAATGAACATCTTGTACATTAAAAGCATATTTTAATAATAGCTTCTTTAATGTCAAAAAGCGTTTGTTTGAATGCATTTTGAAGTTTTTTACGGTTGGGGTGTTTTGGTAATTATGACTGATTTAAAATTAATTGCTTAAAACTCAAAAATGATGCATTTTATAAAAATATTATGTTAATAAAAAATGTTTTGAATTTGTCTCAGAATTACAAAATATAAAAATATACAGAGTGTTCCATTTGAAAAACAAGTTTACGAAATTTCTATAATAAAATGATATACTAAAAATGTATTTGAGCGATAGCTTGTTTAAAGTCAAAAAACTTTTGCTTGAATATTTTTTTGAAATTTTTTGCGTTTGGAGAGTTATGTAGGTGTTCTGGTAATTCTAACTAATTTTAAGTAATTGGCTAAAATTCAAAAATGGTGCATTTTATAAAAATATTATTTTAATAAAAGATGTTTAGAATTAGTCCTAAAATCACAAAATGTAAAATATACAGGGTGTTCCATTTGAAAAAAAAGTTTACGAAATTTTTATGATAAAATGAACATATACTAAAAATGTATACTAAAAATTTATTTGAACGATGGATTGTTTAAAGACAAAAAACTTTTGTTCAAATTTTTATTTGAAATTTCTTACCGTTGGAGAGTTATTTAGGTGTTCCGGTAATTTTGGCTAACCCTGTATATAAAATTAATAGTTTAATAAATTAATAGTTTACCTGCATGATTTTGTAGTTGATCGAGATCGGTCGTGTCTGCATTAAAATAAAACTAGTTAGCCAGGATTTGTCAGATATTTTGATTCTATTGACAGTTGGTATTGTCAAAACATCAGCCTTTCACACTACCTACTGTCATTAAATCAACATTTATTACAATAAATTTATATGCAAAATACAAATAGTTTACATTGATATTAAATTTAATATCCAATAGTATTTTTTCGCTATTTTTGACTAGACGTATAACCCTGTCCCTGTTTTAAATGGAAATTCCATTACTATATTGTCAGGGAAACAAATCACATATGCAAAGTTAAAATGGAAAATATACCAGATAATGATATTTATTTCTGTATTATTGAAGAAATGCAAATGCACATCAATAAATTAACGATCCGTGTTATAAGATTACTAATGAAAATTAAAATTAATAGCAATATGAAATCGTATCAGTTCCTAGTTATTCTAGTATCATCAGTCCTATTTTTCTATGATGTCTCAATCGCAAATTACGACTGCGATCTACATAGGGCAATTACTAAGTTATTGATTGATACTATCGTTGTTACATAACAGCATACAGTGTTAGTCAAAATTACCGGAGCACAGAAATAATTGTCCAATCGCAACAAAACTTTAAATTTTTTAATTCTAAGATTAGTTTTAACAAATTTTTGTAGGAATTATTTTTTATACAACGCTTCATTTTTAAGTTATAAGCAATTTATCAAAACTCATAAACTTTAATTGGAACTAAACGGTTAAGAAGTAACAGAACAATTAAATAGAATTAAATTATATAGTTGGTGAAGGGTTATTCAATTAAACCAATGTTCTCGTTTTCTGTTGTTTATTTTCTAGACTACTTAGTAGAAAATAGACTACTTAGTAGTAGTCTAGATTTTTTCTAGTCTAGTCTTTTATTTTTTTACTTTATCATACGCAGTATGTAAAGTATTGTAATCATGCCGAAAAAAAAAATTGAGATTTTAGCGGAAATAGGTCTTTATGGGTCCCCTGAACATTTTTGACCAAGGTACAAAAAAATGTCTGTGTGTGTGTGTGTGTGTGTGTGTGTGTGTGTGTGTGTGTGTGTGTGTGTGTGTGTGTGCGTGTGTAAACGATTTTTGTGACGACGATTCCGGAGAAACTACTAAAGGTATCGGGACGAAAGTTTATATTTAGAAGTTTTATGACCAAACTTAGAGCTGAAAAGCTTTTGGTTCAAAATGGACGAAAGGAACTGGTAGTTTATTCTAAGCCTTTTTCAAGGATTTTGCAAATGAGCTGCCATTTCTGTAATTTCGTCAAAATAGTTAAATAATAAATTAAAGTAGAGGAAATTTTGAATAATTTATGCCTATGATATTTTTTGGTAAAATTAATAGTTTAGCTTCAAGAGCAAATTCTATTTGATCGAAATCGATCGCATCTGCATGATATGAAACTACATCCTCGAACTACATAGTAGCCTGGATTTGACAATTATTTTTTTGTGCTGTCACCACAGCAATGTCTATGGCTGTCACACTCGAAAACAGCTTTCTTATTTCATCAGAGGTTTGAGAACCGCTATGGAACGTTGCCGCTCTAGTGCAGCAATGTACAAAATACAAAATTCAAATAAAATAAGATCACCAATTTGATTGTTTGTTGATAAGAAATATCAATCCGTTGTCATATCTAATTGTAAAAACAATAAATTGAGAAACATGTAAATAAAGTATAGCGATGAGTGTAGTCATCATACTCATAGTACGTTGGTACGTATGTTGGTACGGATGTGACATCTAGAGTGTCATGAACGAATATAAATCTGTCAGAATTTGATTTAGCTTTTTAAACTTGACGCTTCGTAGAAGCGGTATTAATCTAACATTTCCTATACAGAAATATAACCATTCTTGATTTTTTTAAAAATACATATTTCTCAAAAACCAACACAAAAACGTTGATGTCACTCCTGTCGAAAACTACATAGCGCGACTCCCTCACCTGCGACGCTGACGCCCCGCCATCGGTGACGCGCGGTCACGCGCCGCATCACCGCTTGTCGCGCTATTCCGTACTTTCGGCACTTGTGAGATGAATAACTATTATTCTAATGACAGTAGGTAGTGTCAAACGCTGATGCTTTGACAATACCTGCTATTGATACTATTGACTATTAAAATATCTATCAAATCCTGGCTAACTAGTATAATTTTAATGCAGACACGATTTATCTCAATCAAATAGATTCTCATACAGGTAAACTATTAATTTTATATTTTGTATGATAAAGTCATGTGCCTGGCCACATCAGATTTTTTTTAAAATAAAATAAGACATTTTAGCATATCTGCAATTTAATATTATAATTTGAAATAGAATTTTACTTGTACCCTATAGGCTATGAAAAACTGTGCTAAACAAGTTATTAAGGTATCTGTCAGTGTTGGTGATATTGTTAGGGTTGTTAAGTTAGATTTGCATAATTTTTGGAAATATGGCCAACTTTTCCGAGGTGGAACTAATTGACATGGTGTGGGTTTTTGGCGAATGCAACAAAAAAGCTTTATTGGCAAGTAGAGTTGACAGATACCACTGACAGATACCTTAATAACTTCTTTAGCACAGTTTTTCACAGCTTTCAAGGTATAAATAATTTAAAGTATAATATATAATATTAAATAATATTATAATAATATTAAATTGCAGATATGATAAAATGTATTTTATTTTTAAAAAAAGATATAATTATGCTGTAAAATAGTATTTTAGGTAAATACTTAACTGGTTTAATTGTTAATGTAAGTGTAGAAGCACTTATTGATAGAAAAATCGATTTTTTTATTAAGAAAACTAGTTATCTTAGCAATAGTCTTTTGGGATCTATCAAACTTCATCGATATCCTAACAAATCACCCCGTATACTCCAATCACAAAATCTCCATCCCACTCAAATCTTACAGCTCGCATTATTAGTATCAAACCCAAACCAGGAGAGTAGCGACGTATGATCCCCAAGGTAAACATATCCCGGTATAAATACACATCGTCGTCAAGTCCTCCAAAGCAACCACCAGGTCCACGCCGAACCCTTCACCCAACTCCCCCCACCACAAAATTCACCGTCGAGGCGACTCTCAGCGTCGACGCACGCAATATTTCAAATTCTCGCCCCGTCTTCACTGTTTCGCCGGACGCCACTGGGTTAGGTTCGGTTCTCCACCTACCCACCCCACTCCCACGACACGTGAGTCGATTTTTTCACACGATCTTTTCGTTTCGCAAACGTTCCGGCGACAAAAAAGATAAAATAAATAAAATCAAATAAATCTAAGATGTGTACGCGCCTTGAGAAAATGATTATCCTCGCCTTGATCGGTTGTGTTTTCGTAAATTCTGTTGAAAGTGGAAGTTGCCGTGAGGCGAAGTTGTGTTGCCCTGGACGAGATTCGTCTTGCGTTGTTCAAAAAGCTCCCATTAATGCTATTATCGAAGATCTGAATGATAAGCCTTGTTATTGTGACCATGCTTGCTTGAAACTCGGTGATTGCTGTGATGACTTCAAGAGCGCTTGTGGAGGTAAGTTTGACGTCTCTTTTTGTATAATTTATATGGTCCTTCAAGCCGGATGCCTACCTTAAATAATCTATTGACAATCTCAAATATAATCGGAAAAGTATTCTTGTGACCAAATATTGATGTACGCAAATGTCGAAAATAATTTACATATCGGTTATTTGAAGATACCTGTATAGTACGTGTGATAACTGCATCATGGTTGGGTCTGGAATCGATATTCTATTTATAAAGCGCGCTAACCTAGAGGCAATTGTCTAATAGTTGCATTTGTTCCAAATCGATTCCATCTAAAAATGATAACTTTAAAATTATTAAACGGGTTTTCGGTTTTACCAATTTGGAATTTTACTCTGAAAGAAATATTCGACATTATTATTAGTCCACATCTAAAAGCACAACCATGTAAGAGCAAAAATTTTGGCAATTTTGAGAGACGTACGTCAAAAGACACACTAAAAAAGAAACCTTTGGCATGAATATATGTGCGTCAGGTTGAGTAAATGGCAAGATCCTATATAAGGAATGAAATATCGTATTCAACCAAGACTTAAATATATTCAAAGTTGATGATATGCTGTGTTTAGAACGACGGTATAGATATTCACATTGACTATATCGTACTTCAAGTAAATTATACCATTTAATCAAATTTTATTAAACAGTTTAATCAGTATAATTGTAAGAATTTGGTAAAATGATCAGATCATATATTTAAAATGAAACTATGATTTTAGCTCAACAACTTAACTCCCACCTTGATTCTAGTAAATTATTTCTTTGTTTTAATAAGAGGTATACTCAATGCAACCTTTTGATGATATTCCTATTAATTACATTGAAGATGTGAGTGGATGAAGGTGTTATGTTACAAAATCTAACTTTTAAATAAATTAAAGTTTTTTCTTAACAATTTCGTTCAGTTTCAATCCATCTAATCAATTATATTTTTGGAGGTAATCAAGGTCATATAATTGCTTAGATGAATTGAACCTGGACAAAATTGATTAAAAAAAACTAATTTATTTCGATGTTTGATTTAAGTAACATAAGACCATCATCCACTCACGATTTCATTATTCTTAATTGATTTTAAGAAGTTTGATACTTACCAGATGCAGCAATGGGTTAATTATACAATACATTGTTTGAAAAGAAATTATTTATTGAGATAATTACGAACATTAAATATATCTTACAGTCTCTTTGTACACAAACACCACAATATATTAAATAACAATACTAAGTATATAAATAAAATATGCAGGTGATATTATAAATAACATTTTTGTATTTCTCAGTTTCCTGTTCGAAATCCCAAGGCGTCTGAAATAAATTGCATTAGTCATGTTATCAATATAGTATGAAAGATTATCTACCTTATCAAAACAGGTGATAATAATAGATTCTTCCGTTCAGATAGTGGAGTACTTCCAATGTTTGTTTCTAATCGTGCTTCTACATTTGGGGAAACTAGTAAAGGCACATATACCTGAGTTGCAAACTTAGCATCTATACCTAACAGTAATTAATGATAATATTTGTTGTTTATTATTTTTATGGACTTACTCTCATGTGTGTAGCGCATCACAACTAGAAGCTCTAAAAAAGATGAAGTTCTTTTACACTATTTTCTTCAATTGTAAGATTGCATCAAAAAACGCTCCCGTTTCAAATAATAGAGGACTAGTTGCATTTGGATATAGTGACTAGAAATTCAAATTAATCTATAAAATAAATAAACTACAATATTCAACAGTATAAAAATAATATACACATATGTACGCGAAATTATGTCTTATTTAATAACAGAAGAAACAAGTACGTGCGCAAATGCCGGTATGAGGCTTTCGAACCTCCATTCCCGCAACATACAACTCAATGAATCTATTTATTTCAAAAGTTCAATTGTACAGGTAGATATTATATGTAATTTCCATAACACGCTGTCACAGTCTAACCAGAACATTGTACAGACGACCACAAACGACACATAAAAATAAAAAATGAATTGAAAATGTGTACGCGCCTTGAAAAAATGATTATCCTCGCCTTGATTGATTGTGTTTTCGTAAATTCTGTTGAAAGTGGACGTTGTCGTGAGGCGACGTTGTGGTGCCCTAGAAGAGATTCGTCTTGCGTTGTTCAAAAAGCGTTCAAAATGCTATAATTGAAGATTTGAATGATAAGCCTTGTTATTGTGACCATGCTTGCTTGAAACTGGGTGATTGCTGTGATGACTTCAAGAGCGCTTGTGGAGGTAAGTTTGACGTCTCTTTTTGTAATTTATTTGGTCCTTCAAGCCGGATACCTACCTTAAATAATCTAATGACAATCTCAAATATGATCGGAAAAAATATTCTTGTGACCAAATATTGATGTATGCAAATGTCGAAAATAATTTACATATCGGTTTGTTGAAGGTACCTGTATAGTACGTGTGATAACTGCATCATGGTTGGGTCTCGAATCGATATTCTATTTATAAAGCGCGCTAAGCTAGAGGCAATTGTCTAATAGTTGCATTTGTTCCAAATCGATTCCATCTAAAAATGAAAACTATAAAATTATTTACCGGATTTTCGGTTTTACCAAGTTGGAATTTTACTCTGAAAGAAATAATCGACATTATTATTAGTTCACATCTAAAAGTACAACCATGTAAGAGCAAAAATGTTGGCAATTTTGAGAGACGTACGTCAAAAGATACACTAAAAAAGGTTTTTTGGCATGAATATATGTGCTTCAGGTTGCGTAAATGGTAAGATCCTATATAAGGAATGAAATATCGTATTCAACCAAGACTTAAATATATTCAAAGTTGATGATATTCTGTGTTTAGAACGACGGTATAGATATTCACATTGACTATATCGCACTTCAAGTAAATAATACCATTTAATCAAATTTTATGAAACCGCTTAATCAGTTTGATTGTAACAATTTGTTAAAATGATCAGATCATATATTCAAAATGAAACTATGATTTTATCTCAACAACCTAACAACACCTTGATTCTAGTAAATTATTTCTTTGTTTTAAAAAGAGGTATACTCAATGTAATCGTTTGATGATATTCGTATTAATTACATTGAAGATGTGAGTGAATGAAGGTGTTACGTTACAAATTCAAACTTTTAAGTAAATTAAAGTTTTTTCTTAACAATTTTGTTCAGTTTCAATCCATCTAATCAATTATATTTTTGGAGGTAATCAAGTTCATATAATGGCTTAGATGGATTGAACCTGAACAAAATTGATTAAAAAAAACTAATTTATTTCGATGTTTGATTTAAGTAACATAAGACCATCATCCACTCACGATTGCATTATTCTTAATTGATTTTAAGAAGTTTGACACTTACCAGATGCAGCAATAGGTTAATTATACAATACATTGTTTGAAAAGAAATTATTTATTGAGATAATTACGAACTTATAAATATATCTTACAATCTCTTTGTACTCAAACACCAGAATATACTAAATAACAATACTAAGTATGTAAAAAAAATATACAGGTGATATTGTAAATAACATTTTTGTATTTCTCAGTTTCCTGTTCGATATCCCAAGCAGTCTGAAATAAATTGCATTAGTCATGTTATCAATATAGTATGAAAGATTATCTACCTTAAAAAAACAGATGATAATAATAGATTCTTCCGTTCCGATAGTGGAGTACTTCCAATGTTTGTTTCTAATCGTGCTTCTACATTTGGGAAAATTAGTAGAGGCACATATACCTGAGTTGCAAACTTAGCATCTATAACAGTATTTAATGATAATATTTGTTGTTTATTATTTTTACGGACTTACTCTCATGTGTGTAGCGCATCCCAACTAGAAGCTCTAAAAGAGATGAAGTTTTTTTACACCATTTTCTTCAATTGAAAGATTGCATCAAAAAAGGCTCCCATTTTAAATAATAGAGGACTAGTTGAATTTGGATATAGTGACTAGAAATTCAAATTAATCTATAAAATAAATAAACTACAATATTCAACAATATAAAAATAAAGTACACATATGTACGCGAAATTATGTCTTATTTAATAACAGAGGAAACAAGTATACGTGCAAATGCCGGTATGAGGCTTTCGAACCTCCATTCCCGCAACATACAAGTAAATGAATCTATTTATTTCAAAAGTTCAATTGTACCGGTAGATATTATATGTAATTTCCATAACACGCTGTCACAGTCTAACCGGAACATTGTACAGACGACCACAAAAGGCACAAAAAATTTAAAAAAAAAAATTGCAAATGTGTATGCGCCTTGAAAAAATTATTATCCTCGTTTTGATTGGTTGTGTTTTCGTAAATTCTGTTGAAAGTGGAAGTTGCAGTGAGGTGAAGTTGTGTTGCCCTGAAAGAGATTCGTCTTGCGTTGTTCAAAAAGCGTTCAAAATACTATAATTGAAGATTTGAATGATAAGCGTTGTTATTGTGACCATGCTTGCTTGAAACTCGGTGATTGCTGTGATGACTTCAAGAGCGCTTGTGGAGGTAAATTTGACGTCTCTTTTTGTAATTTATTTTGTCATTCAAGCCGAATACCTACCTTAAATAATCTTATGACAATCTCAAATATGATCGGAAAAAATATTCTTGTGACCAAATATTGATGTATGCAAATGTCGAAAATAATTTACATATCGGTTATTTGAAGGTACCTGTATAGTACGTGTGATAACTGCATCATGGTTGGGTCTGGAATCGATATTCTATTTATAAAGCGCGCTAAGCTAGAGGCAATTGTCTAATAGTTGCATTTGTTCCAAATCGATTCCATCTAAAAATGATAACTTTAAAACTATTAAACGGGTTTTCGGTTTTACCAATTTGGAATATTACTCTGAAAGAAAGATTTGACATTATTATTAGTTCACATCTAAAAGCACAACCATGTAAGAGCAAATATGTTGGCGATTTTGAGAGACGTATACCTACGTCAAAAGCAAGGAAAAGACACACTAAAGGAGAAATACATAGGCATAAATATATATGCTTCAGGTTGAATAAATGGTAAAATCCTATATAAGGAATGAAATATCGTATTCAACCAAGACTTAAATATATTCAAAGTTGATGATATGCTGTGTTTAGAACGACGGTATAGATATCCACATTGACTATATCGCACTTCAAGTAAATAACACCATTTAATCAAATTTTATGAAACCGCTTAATCAGTTCGATTGTAAGAATTTGTTAAAATGATCAGATCATATATTCAAAATGAAACTATGATTTTATCTCAACAACTGAACTCCCACCTTGATTCTAGTAAATTATTTCTTTGTTTTAATAAGAGGTATACTGAATGCAACCTTTTGATGATATTCCTATTAATTACATTGAAGATGTGAGTGGATGAAGGTGTTATGTTACAAAATCTAACTTTTAAATAAATTAAAGTTTTTTCTTAACAATTTCGTTCAGTTTCAATCCATCTAATCAATTATATTTTTGGAGGTAATCAAGTTCATATAATTGCTTAGATGGATTGAACCTGAACAAAATTGATTAAAAAAAACTAATTTATTTCGATGTTTGATTTAAATAACATAAGACCATCGTCCACTCACGTTTTCATTATTCTTAATTGATTTTAAGAAGTTTGATACTTACCAGATGCAGCAATGGGTTAATTATACAATACACTGTTTGAAAAGAAATTATTTATTGAGATAATTACGAACATATAAATATATCTAACAGTCTCTTTGTACTCAAACACCACAAAATATTAAATAACAATACTAAGTATGTAAATAAAATATGCAGGTGATATTGTAAATAACATTTTTGTATTTCTCAGTTTCCTGTTCGAAATCCCAAGGCGTCTGAAATAATTTGCATTAGTGATGTTATAAATATAGTATGAAAGATTATCTACCTTATCAAAACAGGTGATAATAATAGATTCTTCCGTTCCGATAGTGGAGTACTTCCAATGTTTGTTTCTAATCGTGCTTCTACATTTGGGGAAATTAGTAGAGGCACGTATACCTGAGTTGCAAACTTAGTATCTATAACAGTAGTTAATGCTAATATTTGTTATTTATTATTTCTATGGACTTACTCTCATGTGTGTAGCGCATCCCAACTAGAAGCTCTAAAAGATGAAGTTCTTTTACACTATTTTCTTCAATTGTAAGATTGCATCAAAAAAGGCTCCCATTTCAAATAATAGAGGACTAGTTGAATTTGGATATAGTGACTAGAAATTCTAATTAATCTATAAAATAAATAAACTACAATATTCAACAATATAAAAGTAATATACACATATGTACGCGAAATTATGTCTTATTTAATAACAGAAGAAACAAGTATACGTGCAAATGCCGGTATGAGGCTTTCGAACCTCCATTCCCGCAACATACAAGTAAATGAATCTATTTATTTCAAAAGTTCAATTGTACAGGTAGATATTATATGTAATTTCCAGAACACGCTGTCACAATCTAACCGGAACACTGTACAGACGGCCACAAACGGCACAAAAAATTTAAAAAGAATAAATTGTAAATGTGTATGCGCCTTGAAAAAATGATTATCCTCGCTTTGATTGATTGTGTTTTCGTAAATTCTGTTGAAAGTGGAAGTTGCCGTGAGGCGAAGTTGTGTTGCCCTGGACGAGATTCGTCTTGCGTTGTTCAAAAAGCTCCTATTAATGCTATTATTGAAGATCTGAATGATAAGCCTTGTTATTGTGACCATGCTTGCTTGAAACTGGGTGATTGCTGTGATGACTTCAAGAGCGCTTGTGGAGGTAAGTTTAACGTCTCTTTTTGTATAATTTATATGGTCCTTCAAGCCGGATACCTACCTTAAATAATCTAATGATAATCTCAAATATGATCGGAAAAATTATTCTGGTGACCAAATATTGATGTATGTAAATGTCGAAAATGATTTACATATCGTTACATAGCGCTAAGGTAGAGGCAATTGTCTAATAGTTGCATTTGTTCCAAATCGATTCCATCTAAAAATGAAAAAAAAAATATTTTCATAATAATACGGTGTACTACTCTTTCGACCAGGGCTGCGGACTCCGCTCCAGAAGAATTGTATACAAACATATTTTCAAATAATTCTGTGTAATAAAAATCTTTCATGTAAATAATCACAAATTTGACAAAGATTTTAACAACCGTTTTTTAATTGCTATGAAGACAAAACAACTAGCAGGAAAAAGCAAACACATTTAACAAATTAAATTTCTATTCAAGTAATCTGATGGTATTAAACATATGGCTTGTGCATATAAAATTTATTCACTAACAAATGCTGAACCTATAGGAAGAACAGAAGTTTTATTTGTGTCCAGCGAATTCGGTGGCAAAAATATTTAAACTGACAATCGATATGTAAATAAAAACGGCCTATAAGATAACAGAAAGACCTATAGGACCACAAATAAAAAAAAGTTATTTAAAAACACAAATAAATTGACCACAACTAAAGAACTTATTGATAAAATGTAATTTCTTTGTTTATTCAAAATATCTCTAAAATCATTAAGTATTAAACTGTTTTCTCATTAGAGATCATACAAATTGTGTATTTAACGAATTTGTCTATTTAACCGACTTTCTATCTCTAAGAATAACAAAGCACCCATAAGACAGTGGTATAATACGAAATAAAATTCATTCTAATAAAAACCAAATTAAGTGCAATATACGTTTATTAAAATTGTTGTGAGAGACAGAATAGCTCCAACTAATTGTCCTGCAAAGATGCCCTTAAATCATATATAATTAATTATTTTGAAAGCTGAAAGTAACCATAATTATGGCTACAGGTATAACTTCTGAATAAATGATACTTAATTGTACTACGGCGTTACTTCTCAATCTCATTTTAACTCTGTGTTCAAATTTCCTTTTTAAAATTTCTGTCAGATTACTTTTGTCAATTGACTTCACAAGTGTGTTTTGTAATTTGGTTTTGTATTTACATATGTAGGTGCATCGTGTAGCTGCATCATGCTTGGGGTTCCGATCGATAATCTATTTATAAAGCGCGCTAAGGTAGACGCAATTGTTTAATAGTTGCATTTGTTTCAAATCGATTCCATCTAAAAATGAAAACTATAAAATTATTAAACGGATTTCGGTTTTAACAAGTTGGTATTTTGCTCAGGAAGAAATATTCGACGTTATTATTAGTTCATATCTAAAAGCACAACCATGTAAGAGCAAAAATGTTGGCGTATTTTGAGAGACGTACGTCAAAAGCAAGAAAAAGAAGTCGACGCAGAAGAACTACAGGATGATTTATGTACCTATGTGTTCCAAATTGCAATCTCACATACAGAATTTCATTTTAAGTTAAGATGAAAATGTGCTTTTTTTGTTTTTTGTTTGCTTTTTTATACATTTATCTAGTAAAGTGGATACCTAAGATAACGTTCCTTGTTTAATGTTCCAGAAATTTAATTTGCTCAACATTGTCTGAATACTAAAGGAAAAAAGTTAAGCTTGAACATCATAATATAACTCTGAATGCCCATTTTCTCTTACACTAACCCCTTTGTCTCCTGTTTCTTAAATAGTTTTCAAGGCATTTCACTTCTTTTCCTCTAATTCCGTTAGTTTCCATTTTTGTAATTATGATAATTTTTATGATTTTTATGACAAATAGTCTCAAACGCTGTTTTAGTTAGAGTCTACAAAAACTGTAACTATCGGTTTTCTATCTTCTAATTCTCCTTTCCAGTTTGCCAATACTAAAAATTTAGAACTGTCTTGCATAAATGCATACACGTACCCACGTATAGCGTGTATACTAATGAACGCATATTTTCACTTGACATTTTACCAATTTGACCACTAGTTGTATAGTTTCATTAAGAATTTCCGTCTCTCGTCTCATGTAAGAGTACAAGTTCCTTGTTACTCTGGTCGGCCGCTAAGTCCAAAGAAATTTCCGTTTACGCTGCATACTCGTATATCGGAAATTTATTATTTGCGAAACCTTGCTCGAATGCTTTGAATTGGTTTCTAATGATTTATATATTTCTATCTATAAGCTTAATGTGTAATTAATTAATGTAATTCCTACATTGCAATGTAATTGTGTTTTTGCACATCTGATAAAAATGTGATGTGGCCAGGCACAAGACTTTATCATACTATATATGTATAAAATTAATAGTTTAACTGCATGAGAATCTGTTAGATTAAGATAAATCGTACCTGCATTAAAATTAAACTAGTTAGCCAGGATTTCACAGATATTTTGATACTATTGACAGTAGGTATTGTCAAACCATCAGCATTTGACACTACCTACTATAATGAGAACAATAGTTATTTATGTCACAAGTGCCGAAAGTACGGAATAGTGCGACGAGCGGTGATGCGGCGCGTCACCGAAGGCGGAGCGTCGCCGTCGCGTGTGAGCGAGTCGCGCTATGTAGTTTTCGGCAGAAGTGACATCAATGTTTTTGTGTTGCTTTTTGAGAAATATGTATTTTGAAAAATATTTAAAAAACGGTTATATTTCTATATAGGAAATGTTAGGTTGGTTCAACTTCGACGAAACGCCAAGTTTAAAAAGCTAATTCAAATTCTGACAGATTATTATTTGTAGATGTCACATCCGTACCAACATACTAAAGTAAACCTACACTCGTCGCTATACTTTATTTACAATTTTCTCAATTTATCATTTTCTTATTCTTATCAACAAACAATCAAATTGGTGATCTTATTTTATTTGAAATTTGTATTTCGTACTTTGCCGCACTAGAACGGCAACGTTCCATAGCGGTTCTCTAACTCTCCAACCTCTGGTGAAATCAGCTGTTTTGGAGTGTGACAGCATAAAAAAATATTTGTCAGATCCTGGCTACTATCTAGTTTCATATCAATGCAGATGCGACCGATCTCGAAAAAATGTCATAGGCATAAATTATTCAAAACAGGAACCAATTATAGTACAAAATACAAAAAAAAATCTGATGTGGCCAGGCACATGACTTTATCATACAATATATACAATTAATAGTTTAGCTGCATGAGAATCTATTCTATTGAGATAAATCGTAGGTATTGTCAAAGCATCAGCATTTGACACTACCTACACTACGTCATTAGAATAATAGTTATTTATGTCACAAATGCCGAAAGTACGGAATAGCGCGACGAGCGGTGATGCGGTGCGTCACCGAAGGCGGAGTGTCGCCGTCGCATATGAGCGAGTCGGCTATCTAGTTTTTGGCAGGAGCGATATCAACGTTTATTGTGTTGCTTTTTAAGAAATAGGTATTAAAAAAATAAATGATTTCTGTATAGTAAATGCTAGGTTGGTACCACATTGACGAAACGTCAAGTTTAAAGGTGCGTTCCGATTGGTAGGTAATGGTAGCTAATGGCGGTGGTAGAATACCAAATTATAGTATTTCTTACATATCGTGATAATGACACATATTAGTTTGCATGTACACAAACATGAGTCACTATCAATTTTCTATTGGAAATACTATAACGGCGTCTGCTACCACTGCCATTATCACTAATGAAAACGCACCTTAAAAAGGTAATTCAAATTCTGACAGATTTAGATTTGTTCATGAAACATCCTTACCAACATACTAAAATAAAACTACATTCATCGCTATACTTTATTTATAATTTTCTCAATGTATCAATGTTTCTTATCAACAAACAATCAAATTGGTGATCTTACTTTATTTGAAATTTGTATTTTATAATTTGCCGCACTACAGCGGCAACGTTCCATAGTGGTTCTCCAACCTCTGATGAGATCAGCTGTTTTCGAATGTGACAACACAAAAAAATATTTGTCAAAATCCTGGCTACTATGTAATTTCATATCAATGCAGATGCGACCGATCTCGATCAAATAGAATTTGCTCTTGAAGCTAAACTATTAATTTTACCAAAAAATTTCATAGGCATTAATTATTCAAAATTTCCTCTACTTTAATTTATTAATTAACTATTTTGTCGAAATTACAGAAATGGCGGCTCAGTTCCAAAATCTTTCAAAAAGGCTTAGAATAACCTAAAAAGCTAAACTATTAATTTTACCAAAAAATGTCATAGGCATAAATTATTCAAAATTTCCTCTACTTTAATTTATTAATTAACTATTTTGTCGAAATTACAGAAATGGCGGCTCATTTCCAAAATCCTTCAAAAAGGCTTAGAATAAACTACCAGTTCCTTTGGACCCTTTTCAACCAAAATCTTTTCAGCTCTAAGTTTGGTAACAAAACTTATAAATATGAACTTTCGTTCCGATACCTTTAGTAGTTTCTCCGGAATCGTCGCCACAAAAATCGTTTACACACATACACACACACACACACACACACACACACACACACACACACACACACACACACACACACACACACACACACACACACACACACACACACACACACACACACACACACACACACACACACACACACACACACACACACACACACACACACACACACACACACACACACACACACACACACACACACACACACACACACACACACACACACACACAGACATTTTTTTATACCTTGGTCAAAAATGTTCAGGGGACCCAAAAAGACCTATTTTCGCTAAAATCTCAATTTTTACTTTATCATACGCAGTAAGATAAAGTATTGTAATCATGCCGAAAAAAAAAATTGAGATTTTAGCGGAAATAGGTCTTTTTGGGTCCCCTGAACATTTTTGACCAAGGTACAAAAAAATGTCTGTGTGTGTGTGTGTGTGTGTGTGTGTGTGTGTGTGTGTGTGCGTGTGTAAACGATTTTTGTGACGACGATTCCGGAAAAACTACTAAAGGTATCGGGACGAAAGTTTATATTTAGAAGTTTTATGACCAAACTTAGAGCTGAAAAGCTTTTGGTTCAAAAGGGTCCAAAGGAACTGGTAGTTTATTCTAAGCCTTTTTCAAGGATTTTGCAGATGAGCCGCCATTTCTGTAATTTCGTCAAAATAGTTAAATAATAAATTAAAGCAGAGGAAATTTTGAATAATTTATGCCTATGACATTTTTTGGTAAAATTAATAGTTTAGCTGCAAGAGCAAATTCTATTTGATCGAGATCGGTCGCATCTGCATGGATATTAAACTACATAGTAGCCAGGATTTTGACAAATATTTTTTTGTGCTGTCACCACAGAAATGTCTATGGCTGTCACCACGCTGTCACACTCGGAGACCCGCTATGGAACGTCATCTACAGTGTCATGAACGAATATAAATCTGTCAGAATTTGAATTAGCTTTTTAAACTTGACATTTCGTAGAAGTGGTATCAACCTAACATTTTCTATACCGAAATATAACCATTTTTTAATTTTTTTAAAAATACGTATTTCTCAAAAAGCAACACAAATAACGTTGATGTCACTGCTGTCGAAAAGTACCTAGCGCGACTCGCTCACATGCGACGACGACGCTTCGTCATCGGTGACGCGCCGCATCACCTCCATATCACCTCTCGTTGTGCTATTCCGTACTTTCGGCACTTGTGAGTTAAGCAACTATTATTCTGATGGCAGTAGGTAGCGTGCTTTGACAATACCATCGATTGATACTATTGACTATCAAAATGCAGACATAATTTATCTCAGTCAAATAGATTCTCATACAGCTAAACTATTAATTTTATATATTGTATGATAAAGTCATGTGCCTGGCCACATCAGATTTTTTTTTTCGGCATGATTACAATACTTTAGCATACTGCGTATGATAAAGTAAAAATAACCAGAAGATGATAAATATATACACAATAATACTGAATATACAAATCAATTACAATAACACGAATAAGCCATGAAACAAGATACAAAATAACACATTGAATGAATCGCTTGACACGATTATAGTATTAAATTATCAATTGTGTTCATTTTGTACCGGTATTTTTGGTTTTGATTAGGCCTTGCCCGATGAACACGAGCTGGAAATTCTTATCAAAAGATAACAATGTTTACTCCAGAATATTGCAAAGTAATAAAAATTCTGCAATGGTTGGCAATAAGACCAAATCTAAAATACTAGGATAAAACTTGAATGATTCTGAAAGAAATATATAAATACAAATAATATTCTTAATAAAACTGATTAATCATACATTAATAAACGATAGAAAGGCAGCAAATTTTCTTGCAATTCACCTAATATCAATATGAGATAAGTTGCCGAGCATACAGGGGCCAAAACCGTGGCTAATGACATAAAATAATGTGTAAAAAATGACACAACCTTAAAAGCGACGGAGATTTTTCAGGGTGAATGCAATTTAAATTTAACGAACAATATGGGCTATGGAGTATTTTTTTAAATATTTTTATTATTTTCATGTTTGTTGTGTCTCAATTTTAGAATCCCATCTAATAAATACGAATATGTCTCTATCAATGCCATTTACAACAAAAAACACAAGACGAAAACGCTACAAAATAATTAATAGTATAGTCATCCACATTACGTAAAATTTTACTACTAATAAGAAGTTTGCCCCCCTGGAACATTTTGTAACGGCGCCCATGAGTGGGAGGCTAACTTGACAACGGTTAAAAAGCTTATTATCTCTAAACTCTTACATATCCCGACGGAATTCCTAGCTGTATAGGCAAAACTGGGAGAGCTGAAGATTACTCAGAGATTTCAGCTGTTATTTTAGACATACGTTACAGAATATTTCTAAATATTGACGCGAGTTAAAACGAAATAGCATACTTTTCATACGTCTGCTGTATAATTTAAATGGGCAAGACAAAAAAGTACGTCTGTTCTTAGAACCATAAGAACGAATGACAGCGGTAGCAACCTAACCTCCAATTCGAGCGCGAACGTGTGATGTGAACAAGATGTTTTCGTTGGTATGTTTTCACTTTGCTTCTGTTAAACATGCTAATGATGGATATATAAATTAGATAGGACAATTATCACAATTAAATGACAGTATTTTTAATAATTAAATATTAATCTTGAACGAACTACCTAGTAGGCAACTTAATATACACAGCTAATAACCAATTCACGCGGTACGTTCATATCTTGGTTCATACGATTTTAAGCGATGACTCACCTTCGGCTCTTCCAGTTTTGCCTATATTTAAAATTTGAATTACGACGAGATCCAATAGATATCGGCTGGCAAAGAAAGAGCGAGGTCAATGCAAAATTAATTACGTTAAATACACAGATTGCTACTTGATTGTAATCCTGGCCAATGTTAATTGGCGACGTTAATTTGAAACGTAAATTGTGCGCAATTAGTTTTGCCCGTTCGCTCAGTTCGCTTTTTTTGTTCGTCTTTTTCCCCATCTGCTTTACAACGTTGCTCAAAGTAATCGATATTGTCAGTGGTTCGCAATTTTAGCACGGTTGAGTCGGTCGACTCGACTGGTCCAAAATGAAGGTGAACGAACCCACAAATTTTGCACCTTTTCTCGTCTGCTCAGTGCTCGTTTCTACGAGACTGTATTAAAATACAGTCTCGTAGAAACGAGCAGACACTAAGGAATATTGGATGAAGAACAGCAGATAAAGAAGATATTTTTGGATACTTTTCGTATATTATTTTGCCGCAAGATGAGTTCTTAGAATGAATGTCATCTGATGGAAAGGACTTTTTATTCGAGTACGAAAATACGGAGTTATTCCGTACATGTGACCCAGCATGAGCAATATGCATAATAAGAATATGATAAATTGAGAAAATTGTAAATAAAGTATAGCGACGAGTGTAGTTTTACTTTCGTATGTTGGTACGGATGTGACATCTACAAATATTAATCTGTCAGAATTTGAATTAGCTTTTTAAACTTGGCGTTTCGTCGAAGTTGAACCAACCTAACATTTCCTATACAGAAATATAACCGTTGTTTAAATATTTTTTAAAATACATATTTCTCAAAAAGCAACACAAAAACATTGATGTCACTTCTGCCGAAAACTACGTGGCGCGACTCGCTCACACGCGACGGCGACGCTCCGCCTTCGGTGACGCGCCGCATCACCGCTCGTCGCACTATTCCGTACTTTCGGCACTTGTGACATAAATAACTATTATTCTCATTATAGTAGGTAGTGTCAAATGCTGATGGTTTGACAATACCTACTGTCAATAGTATCAAAATATCTGTGAAATCCTGGCTAACTAGTTTAATTTTAATGCAGACACGATTTATCTTAATCTAACAGATTCTCATGCAGCTAAACTATTAATTTTATATATATTGTATGGTAAAGTCTTGTGCCTGGCCACATCACATTTTTATCAGATGTGCAAAAACACAATTACATTGCAATGTAGGAATTACATTAATTAATTACACATTAAGCTTATAGATAGAAATATATAAATCATTAGAAACCAATTCAAAGCATTCGAGCAAGGTTTCGCAAATAATAAATTTCCGATATACGAGTATGCAGCGAAAACGGAAATTTCTTTGCACTTAGCGGTCGACAAGAGTAACAAGGAACTTGTACTCTTACATGAGACGAGAGACGGAAATTCTTAATGAAACTATACAACTAGTGGTCAAATTGGTAAAATGTCAAGTGAAAATATGCGTTCATTAGTATACACGCTATACGTGGGTACGTGTATGCATTTATGCAAGACAGTTCTAAATTTTTAGTATTGGCAAACTGGAAAGGAGAATTAGAAGATAGAAAACCGATAGTTACAGTTTTTGTAGACTCTAACTAAAACAGCGTTTGAGACTATTTGCCATAAAAATCATAAAAATTATCATTATTACAAAAAATTTAAACTAACGGATTTAAATTAAATGAAGTTAAATGGTTTGAAAACTATTTAAGAAACAGGACACAAAAGGGTTAGTGTAAGAGAAAATGGACATTCAGAGTTGTATTATGATGTTCAAGGTTAACTTTTTACTTTATCAGTACGCAGTACGCAGTATGATGAAGTATTGTAATCGTGCCGAAAAAAAATTTGAGATTTTAGCGGAAATAGGTCTTTATGGGTCTCCTGAACATTTTTGACCAAGGTACAAAAAAATGTCTGTGTGTGTGTGTGTGTGTGTGTGTGTGTGTACCCGCTTTTTGTGGAGACGATTCCGGGGAAACTACTAAAGGTATCGGGACGAAAGTTCATATTTAGAAGTTTCATGATTAAACTTAGAGCTGAAAAGCTTTTGGTTCAAAGGGGTCCAAAGGAACTGGTAGTTTATTCTAAGCAATTTTCAAGAATTTCGCAAATGAGCCGCCATTTCTGTAATTTCGTCAAAATAGTTCAATAATAAATTAAAGTAGAGGAAATTTTGAATAATTTATGCCTATGACATTTTTTGGTAAAATTAAATGTTTAGCTGCAAGAGCAAATTCTATTTGATCGAGATCGGTCGCATCTGCATTGATATGAAACTACATAGTAGCCAGGATTTTCCAAATTTTTTCAGTCTAATGACAGTACCGGTAGTGTCAAATGCTGATGTTTTGACAATGTCTCACTACATCTACTGTCAATAGTAAAAAGATCTCATATTGTGATACCGTGTACGGTCTTTGCCTGACGGCGTCGGATAGCATGTTCAGCGTGTCCAAAATGCAGGTGTTCTGTTTGTTTTTGGTTTGAGGAAGTATGATCATGTATCGAATGGGCTGGGCGACTTGGGGTGGTTGAACATGGATAACACTAGGGTGTTGCATCTAGCAATATTATATCATAAGTTGCTATCCAACAGGATCCCACAATACCTCATGCTGAAGATACGCTGTAGAACGGATGTCCATAACCTTAGTTTAAGATTCAGCGGTTTGTTTTGTCCACCTGCCCATCGCGCTGAGCTGTATAAACGGTCATTCCCTTACCAGGTCAGTCACATATACAATGGTCCCAGGGAAGATATGAAAAAATATCGTTAAACAGTTTTTGGGGAAGGGTGAAGTGTTGTCTGTTTGCTCAACAAGGGGGACTTTAGGCATTGAGCGCACATCGGAGGCTGTTTTAATTTGTATTTTTATGGGCATGTGCGATGTTTCGTTAGTTTAGTTTAGGATTTGCTGCAATTACGTGTAACTAGACTCTAGAGTATATTTTTTGTTTGTTTTCGTTTTGATAAGTTCTCGGCATTATTGTTATATTATTGGTACAATTATGTCTTAGTTCTAGTTTGCGTAAGGGGTTGAGTGGAAGAGCAAAGCAATTTGGAAACAAGTGTGCTGATCTCCGCCCTAAATATAACGATTATTTTGTTGCATTTAATATTGTTTTAATAAAGGAATTATTTATTTATTTAATTATTTATTTATCTGTCAAATCCTGGCTAACTAGTTTTATTTTAATGCAGACACGACTGATCTCAATAAAATAGATTCTCATGCAGCTAAACTATTAATTTTATATATTGTATGATAAAGTCATGTGCCTGGCCACATCAGATTTTTGCTTTGAATCCACTTACCACAAAAATTTTAGTTTTTCTTCAGGTTGCATTTATAGTCTCTATAGATTGGCGTTATTGTTTTTTTCTTCAGTTTTTATGTAATAAAGGTTGCTAACAAGATTTTGACGGTAGCCGATATTTCAGTAACGAATATTAGCAGGACAACGCAGTTAGTATGCAAATAGTCCCGATTTACTGCGATCCCTTGAATTTAATACCTTTATCCGACTATTTGTTAATTTTTAAGACTGATAAAAACATAAACAATATTTTGCGCAGTTTGGCTTCCTTGTAGGTTTTCATGCGAGCCAGTTAGACGAGATGCGGGTATAAATTAATTGTACATCTAAATTAATTATCCAACTACTATTCAAATTCCGCAATTAAATTGTTCTGTTATCCTGTCGCGATGTAGAAAGAAATCGAATTGCAGTTACCTTATAAAGAAACATCAACGTTTAGCATAACACTCAATTATCAAGATCAGTCAAACTTTTAGGTTATATTCTGACCGTTAGAACATTGGTAGACTAAGAAACGATTGTTGGTTAATAAGTGTAATGTCAAATCAACAAACCGGATGTCCCAAAATAAAGTTCAATCTTGTAGATTTCTTATTTTATCCAACTAAACAGAAATATCTTGGAATTTAGGACAGTGTCTGAATTTCGGACATTTACCTTACCGTATGACGAAGCGCATATGACGAAGGTATTTTCACATGATTCCATTATTTCTTTGGAAGTTATTACGTGAACCATTTTCTTTTTCTAATGGCAACCTATATTTGTTATTTTAATAGGATTTTTTAATAATTATTCGACAGTATAAAAACATTTTCGTGACTATTTCGTGGTTGCGTAAACGCCTTTCTGTGCCGGCGTATTTAACTCTTCGAAACGTCGCTTTAGAGCATAATTAGAGCCCATGTTTCAGTACTGAACTTTTTAAAGGCTCAAACACTTCATCCTTATAAGATATATTGGTCCATGAAATGACTGATCATAGACAACAATTCTGCCAACGCACAGTGGTCTAAACTCGCGAAAAGTTGGCAAAAATTCTGAAACTTGGTATATAAGGGATTTTAAGGTCGCTGATCACGAACCTAAACTCTAAATTGTTAAATACAAAATGGCGGATCAAATCTGGCGGACGACTACATTGAAATATGCTTTGATTTAATTGAAACGTGGCTGTTTGGGGTTTTATGAGGTAGATGATTATAAATCTGAAGTCGCAATTTCCGAAAACAAAATGGCGTATCCAATATGGCGGCCGACTACATTAAAAGGTGTGTTGATTTAGTTATTACATGGCGTTTTTTGGATTTTTGAGGTCGCAGATTATGAATCTGAACTCTGATGAAAACAAAATGGGGGCTTCAATATGGCGGATAACCACTTTAAAATATGCTTTAATTTCTTCGATACTTGCCGTTAGAGAGTTTTTATGGTAGCTGAATATAAACCTGAACTCTAAAGTTCAAAAGAACAAACAAAGAACAAACAAACCTAAAAAAAAAACAAAAAAAATTTAATTATATTGAAAACGGAGCCGAGTACGCGTAGTCATAATTATAAATCTGTACCTACTGCAAAATTTACTTGAAAAACTATTTTGTTTACCTGAAACGTTGCCTGTATGGGATATTCTGCTTTTATTACTATCATGACAGTAAAATTTGCAAGAAAGCTACGTGTTAGTTAAGTAAGTTTTACCTATAAATTATTTTTAGGTAGATACTAACAGATATTAAATACAAATTAACAACCAAACAACTGTTCTTACAATCTATTCCGCCTCTAATTCTAAACTATCAAGTACTGATAGATCAACAAACTCGTTGGTATACTCTTCTTCTTCTTCACTGTCTTGGTTTTGATTCTCGCAGCATCGCTTCTGTGTAGTCATGGAAAAAGAAGACTCAGTTTCTGACGTATTTACGTCGCACTGACGAAATAACTTCTTTTAGAAGCGGAAACTTTAATTTTTGTTGGCGTTTTATGCGAGTTTTTAAACTAATGCTAGAAATTATTGTGTCCGAAGTGTCTATGGCTCTATTAAATATATCTTCTAAGTTTTTTTTTCTGTTATTTTTTCTAGAATGAAATTCTCGATCTTATTTATAAAATTTATTTCTGGCGTCGGAGCCCTCTTCTCCAAAATATCCCACTGGCAGTAAATAATTTGCTACTATTTATTTTCCATGAACTAGTTAGTGCCTTATGGACAGTAGCAGGCATCGGGTACCGTGCATATACATTGATAAATAAATGTCCAGTTTTGAAACAAATACTTTGAAATTTTTCTGTCAAGTAAAAACTTACATGATAAAGAAATTAAAACGATTTTAAAGTAACGTATACGGGTTTCGTAGACATCTGTAATTTCCGAAAATAAATCGGGTTGGTTAAATGCTCGTCGAGCCATATTTCCGTCGTTGGTACTTCCGTTTCCCGTACTTTGGTTTAAAAAGCGAATTTTGTCAATAATTTGTTACTTTTAGACCAAAGTGGTATAGTAAGAAGATTATAATGAGTATTTATCTTTAATTTTATGCATTGCTTGTTATTTCATACAAATAAATAACAGCCAAAAACTTATTCACTAAAACATCATTTTGGTTCGTCCGGTAAAATCACCTGTCACAATTTCCTTTATAAATAACCGAATTACACCGGAAATAATTAGAAGATCGACTTGCAGGCAACTTTACGTTCAATTTAAGCTCGTTTAGCACTAATGACGTTATCACCTTTGTTACCATAAGCTCGGTAACTGTCCCGGCAGGCTTTGGTGGTCAGGGCTCACTTTGATGACCGCAGACGCGACGCTTTAGCTAACTCGATGGAGCGCAGCCCTTTGAGTAGCTTTTACCGTATCCCCAGGCCACGTTTTGCCAACACTGTTGCCCGCAAATTGATGTTCTATATGTACACTAGCTGGTCTCCAATGCAGTAAGACTTTCCGGCAAGTGTGGTCCCTAAAGTGCAAACCTTTCATTTCTCGAGGGTATGTCAAGTCAAGAATTAGGAGTTTGACGGTTTGGAAAGTTTAAAATTATAGTAGATTTCGTAAATTTTGTATTAGGGTAGATTCGGTTATAATCGATCTCACCAATGCTGCAAATTACTCATCGATTTCTGCTGTTATTTTCCGCATACGTTACACTTCGTTCCTAGACTTCCTAGACGTTGCCGTGTGTTAGAACGGAATAGAATGATTTTCATACATCTGCTGTACAAATAAAATGCGCCCACCGAAAAAGTACGCTTAGAATGACTTTTCTTTTTACCCTAACCTCTAATACTGAACGTAATATAACGTATATTGAACCTGACCGTGTTTTTGCAAAAATGTTTTCGTTCAAAGGTAAGCCGCTTAATAAAAAATCTATGGTGATGGTGATGAACGTTTTAAACTATTTTCGTCGCACTACTGAGAATGTAGAAGGGGCCATTCTTATCTAAGTAAGAATTTATGAGGCCTTTGATTTTACGTAATTGCTCGAGAGACGTAGTAACTCACATCAGTCACTTATGAAGTCGGTACGATTTTTTAAATTAAACAATAACAGTAAAAATTGCACTTAACATAGTCATAGATTCACAACTCTGGAAATATCCTAAGAATTTTGATAAAACTTTCCAGAATTGATAAAAGGAAACTAATAATCAATATAAAAACGTAGTAACTCACATCAGTCACTTGTGAAGTTGGTACGATTTTTTAAATTAAACAATAACAGTAAAAATTGCACTTAACATAGTCATAGATTCACAACTCTGGAAATATATTAAGAGTTTTGATAAAACTTTCCAGACTTGATAAAAGGAAACTAATAATCAATATAAAGAACGTAGTAACTCACATCAGCCACTTGTGAAGTCGGTACGATTTTTTAAATTAAATAATAACTCTAAAAATTGCTCTAAATATAGTCATATATACACAACTCTGGAAATATCCTAAGAATTTTGATAAAACTTTCCAGAATTGATAAAAGGAAACTAATAATCAATATAAAAACGTAGTAACTCACATCAGTCACTTGTGAACTCGGTACGATTTTTTAAATTAAACAATAACAGTAAAAATTGCACTTAACATAGTCATAGATTCACAACTCTGGAAATATCCTAAGAATTTTGATAAAACTTTCCAGAATTGATAAAAGGAAACTAATAATCAATATAAAAACGTAGTAACTCACATCAGTCACTTGTGAACTCGGTACGATTTTTTAAATTAAACAATAACAGTAAAAATTGCACTTAACATAGTCATAGATTCACAACTCTGGAAATATCCTAAGAATTTTGATAAAACTTTCCAGAATTGATAAAAGGAAACTAATAATCAATATAAAAACGTAGTAACTCACATCAGTCACTTGTGAAGTTGGTACGATTTTTTAAATTAAACAATAGCAGTAAAAATTGCACTAAACATAGTCATAGATTCACAACTCTGGAAATATATTAAGAGTTTTGGTAAAACTTTCCAGACTTGATAAAAGGAAACTAATAATCAATATCAAGAATGTAGTAACTCACATCAGTCACTTGTGAAGTCGGTACGATTTTTTAAATTAAATAATAACTGTAAAAATTGCTCTAAATATAGTCATAGATTCACAACTCTGGAAACATCCTAAGAAGTTTGATAAAACTATGTAGAATTGATAAAAGGAAACTAATAATCAATATAAAAAACGTAGTAACTCACATCAGTCACTTGTGAAGTCGGTACGATTTTTTAAATTAAACAATAGATGTAAAAATTGCACTAAACGTAGTCATAGATTCACAACTCTGGAAATATCCTAAGAAGTTTGATAAAACTTTCCAGAATTGATAGAAGGAAACCAATAATCAATATAAAGAAAGTAGTAACTCACATCACTCGCTTGTGAAGTGAAACGCATAAAATAGCATTGTAGTTATTGACACTTGTCAATTGTAGATGCGTTGTGACAACTTTCGAATACGAATACCCTAGAAGTACTCGCAGAATAAAAATTTACTTGGGAGATCAGCAGAATAAATTACTTGACTAGTAAAAACTAACTGTCTAATAAATTGCTTATTCGGCTGTTGATATAAAGGTTTCCATGCCACCAGATATGTGATAACAGTAATAAAACTCAGGGAGTGTGGTCTGGTGTTGTTTTATTGAGAGCTTGACAGCTCTCAATAATTATTGAGAGCCACAAGCTCTCAATAAAACAACATCAGACCACACTCCCTGAGTTTTATTACTGCTTATTCGGCGTTTATACCTAATACCCGCCTTAAAGGTTTGAAACACTCTTAAATAAAGCGCTGACTTGGTCTGCCTGACCCTCTGTCTATTCCGGGTCGCTAGCGAAGAGGATTAACTCCAGCCCCGGGACTCCCAAGAATAGTGACACATCTCAAAATTCGTCATTTTTTAATTAGATAATGAAATATGTTTGTAAAGCCTCTATTTTTATCAGAAAAAAAGACGTCATAAAAGAAGAGATGAGGAGAAAGTGTCACTTTGTCTTTGGGCGCTAACCATCGCTAAGTGAAGGGTTTCAATTAGGAAAAATGTCAATTCTTTAGTTGTGTGGTTCAAGTCATAGTGTGCGTACCGAAGCTCACAAATTACTTCTTTGCTAATACTACACACAGAGAAATGTTTAAGACATTCGTTGTCTTGCCGAAATTTACTCCGAACAAATCAATAAAGTTTTCAATTTAGATGAGCTTTTTGAATCAAAACTCACAAATTTCTCCTTTGAAGCGACAACATTTTGTTTCCAAGTAAAACTACATTGGATAATTTTAAAAGTTCTTATGAGTTCTTTTAAGAATATAGTGTGTTGCATTGAACAATTCAATATATTCCAATGAAAACAACTATTGCATTGAAACAAGATCATATATGTAAAATATGGTGTTCAAAACAAGTAAAATTAGTTGGTTGATGCAAGAGACGTTTTGTGTGAACCAAGTAACCAAATGCTTAGTTTAAAATATCGGGTGGTTTCATTGTGCGGAAAACTTAAGAGTTTGCGCGGTTTGTGGCACCAGACTGACGCGACGTAGAACGGCGACAGTTTTTAGATACGCAGTATATGAGGACTACATTCTCCAGTCTCACTCACAACCCTCACAACGTTAACTCCATGCAAATATATTGGTTATAGTGGTACCTAAGCAGTGTCTCTTTGATATACGCTTGATTGTATCTGCAGTTTTACATGTGATAATGGACAGCGTGGATGATTTTTCAATTTCATCAGATCATCTTAAAACGATATTTGACAGTAAGTATATGCGTATATCTACTTTTTATGCGAATGTTAATACACTATGTGCATTCTATGTTTGCAGACCATAAAATAACTGTGCAAAACATAACAAAACTTACAGAAGAAGAGATAAAAGAACTTATTCCGGCTATTGGAGATCGGATTGTTTTCCGGGAAGCGGTGAAGCTAAGAGGAGATTTAGAATCATCTAAGGTGAGAAACCGTATTATAATGGCCAGTTGCAGAAAGGCCCATCAAGTCTTGTTGACTGCTTAGCTCTTAACTGTACTAATTACTGTATCAGGATGACATTTTTTTGTATTTTTGTTTGTATTTTAAATGTATTTTTTTTCTTTTATAATAAGTTATTGGGTTTATATCAGTATGACACCTACTTGTTTGAAATGTATTTTTATTTTTATAATAAATTAATGTATTGGTATATATGAACTTTTTTACCCATTGTCTTTGCTACATGACTAAAAAAAATATATGTCTTACAAAATAATTGCTTAAAGAACTTTGATGTAATACCACATATTATGTTTTGATTAGATTTGTCAGCCAGAAGAATTATTCTTGCTAGTAAATATGATTAAGAAAGTAATGTGCTATTATAATCGTGTAGTTCTTTCTGCATTTGTTTTGATAGACTTATTTTTTTTATGTAACCTTTACAGCAGCGGTAGATAGTTTTAACAAAACAACAAAAACATTCACTTCAAATCAATATATTATGTTGAATGTAAATTACTATTACTTGCTTTGAGAACAAAATACTCTATTCAGAACACTAAAGGTGTTGAACCAAAATTACAAATGTTTCTCTGAAACATTGGTTCTTCCAAGCAAAATAACGTATTACTTATTCCGATAACTCTATTACTCTCTTTAAGACATCATATGGTTGCATTAAAACAATATTAGTTTGGTCCAAATGTTGAAATATTTGAGATAATACTACAAAGTTTCATTCAAAACAACATTATGTCCTTTCGAGTTGATGACTATTTGGTGCAAGTCAATAGTTTACTCGTTGCAACTAATTTTATCTCGAACGAAGCACTTAACACATTTGTACTGAGAAAATATTGTCTTGGTTGAAGTGAATAGTTATTTCGTGGATATGGAAATCAACCGTAGTTTTGATGCAAAGCAATTTTATTTGAATTGAGCATTCCTTTCTCTGTGTGTAGTATTGTGTCACTTTTTTGGATACTTAAAAAGTAGTATGTCAACACAATGGCGCAGTATTTAGAATTGGGTCATTTTTGTTGATGAAGTTGAGCGTGTTTTAGTTGTTGATATTATTTTAAAATGAACTCATTTTTCAATAATCTATTTTTTCAGGGACAGATTCTTTTCACTCCATTTACCCCGACAATATTTCGGTCCAGCAGTCTTACTAATCATTCTTTTTTTTTTTTTTTTTTTTTTTTGGGATGTTGCCATGTGCACAAAGCCAATGGCTTGTCTGTAAATTCATATTCGAAGTACATACAATCTTTTGGAGGTGCACTATTAAAACACCCTGTATACAAATCCGATTTGTAGTCGACGGTAACTGTTATAAAAATTACAACAAGGAACGAAGGAAACTCCATCGTCTTATTCCGGAATTATCATAGTAAACTCGTTGAAAACGCGATTATGCAAAAATACCAATTTGCCTAAATTTTACAGCTTGCGTCTGAAAAATTTGCATAGCATGAAGCTGCGATTAGCTTAATTATCAAAAGGAAACAAAGCGTAAGGAAATTATTAAAAAGCGGACGGCCGCTCATCGGAACAAGCGTTGCGGAGAGGTGGGGTAGAGGAGAGGGGGGGGGGGAGAGAAATTCATAAACGAACTTTGTTCCGAAAGTTGAAGTGGATTTTTAATTTTTTTAATCTCCTCGATTATGGTGGAATCCATAACTATGCCGCGAGCGCCTAAGATATGGGAACAAAATCTCTGGAACGACTGGAAAGATTTTAATAAAATTTTGGATTATTGTCCCTTCTGACCCTTCAAAAGCAATGTTTATATTGGCGATGACGTGACTTCTACAGTTTCTAAGATATGACTAAATTACTGAAATTATGTAGACGTTTAAATTTTTAAACCTTCAACAGAATTAATTTAGATTTAAATGTATAAAGCAAAAAACAAACAAAAGGGGTGCGATTTAAGCGTGAATTATTTAAATAGATATGTGCACTAAAATAGATACTTTGTGCATTAAATAACGAAATAATGTGCATTAAATAAATATGAATATGTTACATAAAATATTTTATAATGAGCAATATTTAATTCATTTTGTGCCCTAGAATGGCTGACTTGTGCATTAAAATAATATTTACTGAGCATTAAATAAATATGAATATGTTACATAAAAAATTTAATAATGAGCAATATTTAATTCATATTGTGCCCTAGAATGGCTGACTTGTACATTAAAATAATACATACTGAAAATAAAATAAATATCAATATGTTGCATAAAAAATATTATGAGAAATATTTTCGTCTGTCATGTTTCCCTAAAATTGATAAAAATTAACTTAAATCATTAATTACACAATCAGGAGAAAAAATAACTAAACTAACTTTTTGTATTACTAAATTTGACGTCTACATAGCGATATTAAATATAATATTTTCATTTGTAGGTTCTATCTCTATTATCGGATTCATAAAATGAAACATGGATAACCCGTGGTGTTATGAACATAACCCGAAAAATATAATTTGAATTAAAACAAAATCTGATGTGGCCAGCACATTACCTACTTTATCATACTATACAGCAGTGCCTCGTCATGGCAATCTCGACGCATCTGCGTGTTGAATTCGCGTGCAACGCAAACGCTGATGTTCTGACAATACCATCAAAAGAATCAAAATATCTGTCAAATCCTGGCTAACTAGTTTTAATGCTGACAATATCTTAACCAAATAGAATTTGCTCATACAGTTAAACTATGAATATTAGCAAAACATTTTATATACAAGTTATACAAATTTTTTTAAATTTATTATCTAACTAACTTTAGAAAATTACTGAAATGGCGGCTCATTTGCAAAATCGTTGAAAAAAGCTAAGAGTAAACATCCATTTTACAAGAAATCCCAACCAATCTTTATGTAAATTAGAAAATAATTTTTAACCATTAGAAAACAAATGTTTTCATTAATTGTTTATTGTAAAAATATTACATTGTTTTTGGGTTGTTATGCATGTTTTGTATGTATTAAAACACCGCACAGGTGTTATGTATGTTTCATTTTATAAAACTAATAATTGTTAGATAGCAAGTTAAAATTGTACACGGAATAACCGTATTTGAAACTAAACATGCGGCGTAATGGTACTTATCTACTGAAATACAGCGGAAAACGTACTACTATTAAACAATGTTGATTATCATAGCAACCAAAAAGAAAAAAAATTGACAATTGTACAGCATCTAATTCTACTAAATAAGTGTGCAAAAAGAATTTTTATTATATGTCGTATTACGACAGTTTCTTAAACAATAAAAAATAAACAAGTATAACGGCAAGCAGTAGAACAAGACGTAGGATACATATGGTACAACACACATATTCTTATACATATTATAAGGGTTTAAACTATTACTAAAATCGCCTTTTCTCAAACGCCCGCGATTTGGTATATTTGAGGTTATTATTGTAACTAGAATTATATTTACACTATGAACTGATTTATTCAAAGAAAATAAAACAGTTCACTTCCCTGTCAAACCAATTTTTATGACTCAGTTATAAAGTTTTATTTAGCTGACACCAAAACCACAGAGCAACGACAGGACTAAACTGTACGATACACGTAAATGCGCTACGGGTTGCAGAACTTAATGCACACTATAATCTCTCCAGGGTGCATTATAATTTTCTCATGGCACAATTTAGATTATTCAATGCTCTTACCAAATTTTCAAATGCTGATTTATTTAAACTATTGAACATATATATTTTTTAATTAACAATTATTTTTTGAGATGCGCATTATATTTTTATAGAGGTAACGATTGTATTGCACATTTATTTATTTAAGTGCACAACTATATTATGAAGGGAACATTCAAATATATAAACGTACGATTATTTATTCTGATGCACATATTATAAATATGTTGCACATTTATTTATTTAAATGCTCGAGGCATTTTTTGCATTGCTCATATATTTTTTGTATTGGTCAAATGTTTTTTGTATTGGTCAAATATTTTATCAAATGCTTATAATAAACGCACGTTTCATTTTATATATTGCGCAAATAATTTGTACTGAAACAAAAGGCACCTTTTCATCTTAACTTATAATGAAATTCTGTGTATGATGTTTGGATTTTGAACACATACACAAATCATCCTGTGTAGTATTTCTGCGTTGACTTCTTTTCCTTACTTTTGACGAATGTCTCTAAAATATGTCAACACGTATTAATAATAATCACACGTATTATACAGGGTGAGTTATTAGTATCCCGGCGGTCAATAATTAATACCTCGTTTGAAAAAGAAAACAACATTTTATAGAAAATTTGTTGGACTCGCTATTTTCTATAACGTAAAATTATTTTCATTTTGACGCGACAGTACATATGTACGTTTTTTAAATGGAACGTCCTGTATATTTAATTATATTATGAATGAAAGCCAGTAGGTGATATTATCCAAAGATATTAGATACACTCAGGGTTGCCTGATTAGTCTCACAACAATACCGGAGATGATGGGGGGAGGTATTGACGACAAGATTACAAAAAAATATAAATAATTGTTAAAAAAGCAATATTTATTTTTAAAGTAAATATAATAAAATAATTGATCATAATTGGTCAACTTGATTCTGTGATTAAAAATCTGATGTGGCCAAACACATGACTTTATCATACAATATATAAAATTAATAGTTTAGCTGCATGATAATCTATTCTATTGAGATAAATCGTACGTATTGTCAAATCATCAGCATTTGACACTACCTACACTACGTCATTAGAATAATAGTTATTTATGTCACAAATGCCGAAAGTACGGAATAGCACGACGAGCGGTGATGCGGCGCGTCACCGAAGGCGGAGTGTCGCCGTCGCATATGAGCGAGTCGGCTATCTAGTTTTTGGCAGGAGCGACATCAACGTTTATTGTGATGCTTTTTAAGAAATACGTATTTAAACAAAAAATGTTTTCTGTATAGTAAATGCTAGGTTGGTACCACTTTGACAAAACGTCAAGTTTAAAGGTGCGTTCCGATTAGTAGGTAATGGTAGCTAATGGCGGTGGTAGAATACGAAATTATAGTGTTTCTTACATATCGTGGTAATAACACATATTAGTTTGCATGTGCATAAACATGAGTCACTATCAATTTTCTATTGGAAATACTATAACGGCGTCTGCTACCACTGCCATTATCACTAATGAAAACGCACCTTAAAAAGGTAATTAAAATTCTGACAGATTTATATTTGTTCATGACACATCCCTACCAAAATACTAAAATAAAACTACACTCATCGCTATACTTTATTTATAATTTTCTCAATGTATCGTTTTTGGAATTAGATATAAAGACGGGTTGATATTTCTTATCAACAAATAATCAAATTGGTGATCTTACTTTATTTGAAATTTGTATTTTAAAATTTGCCGCACTACAGCGGCAACGTTCCATAGTGGTTCTCCAACCTCTGATGAGATCAGCTGTTTTCGAATGTGCCAACACAAAAAAATATTTGTCAAAATCCTGGCTACTATGTAATTTCATATCAATGCAGATGCGACCGATCTCGATCAAATAGAATTTGCTCTTGAAGCTAAACTATTAAGTTTACCAAAAAATTTCATAGGCATAAATTATTCGAAATTTCCTCTACTTTAATTTATTAATGAACTATTTTGTCGAAATTACAGAAATGGCGGCTCATTTCCAAAATCCTTCAAAAAGGCTTAGAATAACCTAAAAAGCTAAACTATTAATTTTACCAAAATATTACATAGGCATAAATTATTCAGAATTTCCTCTACTTTAATTTATTATTTAACTATTTTGACGAAATTAGAGAAATAGCGGCTCATTTGCAAAATCCTTGAAAAAGGCTTAGAATAAACTACCAGTTCCTTTGGACCCTTTTTAACCAAAAGCTTTTCAGCTCTAAGTTAGGTCATGAAACTTCTAATTATGAACTTTCGTCCCGATACCTTTAGTAGTTTTTCCGGAATCATCGCCACAAAAATCGTTTACACACACACGCACGCACGCACACACACACACACAGACATTTTTTTGTACCTTGGTCAAAAATGTTCAGGGGACCCAAAAAGACCTATTTCCGCTAAAATCTCAATTTTTTTTTTCGGCATGATTACAATACTTTAGCATACTGCGTATGATAAAGTAAAAAGTCAGGCCGTTTCACCTCGCATGTGCCAAACCCAAACAGGTCTAAAAACTCAACTTTGCGATTTTGGCAAAGAATAGATCATAATAGCCTATGCAGTTTCCATGTCCAAAGCCACGTTCTACAAGATTGCAGATATTTTGCGCTTTTTAATTTTGTTTCTATTTCAATTTTCTTATACGGCTAACAAAAAACGTCTTTGAACACATTTTGATGGAATGGCAATCCTATATTTGAAAGTTATTTTAATATAACATTTAATTGTATTAACGGTAGCGGAAGAAAATTTATGGCTTAAAGACCATAATTGAAATTGCAAATATTGATAAGTTTGAGTAGCATGGAGGATGTAAATGGAATATAAATTGTAGTCTAGAACTTTATTTGCCCTGAATACGAATGCGAACTCAAAATTACGTAAGACATCCGGAAAAGTGAGGTCGAATGTGAAAACTGTCTGCCATTTGAATTCAATCTCCCAGAAACCTCAAAATCTGTATAAAATACACAATGTCACACTAACTTTCAACTACCCTTTTCTAGAAAATTTTCCTATTTACGACCATCATATTATTATATGCTGTTATTAAGCCAATAGTGTCATTTAAAAAATATGTATGTCGATTCCGTCTTAATTCAAAAACCATTGAAGGTCGAAAATTTAGTTTACGATAAAAATGTGTACGTATTTTGCAATACAAAACCGAGTTTTTTTTTAAATAACGGACCGATATAGTGATGCTGTCATGTTTCAATACAGTTAGGAATATCTCAATTTTTTCATCAATGAGCTTTAATTAAAAATACAAGACTGTAGCAGTTGATGAAATTCTTTATTCAGCTTTCTTGCAAAAGTCGACTTTCGAGATATTTCTCGTCATCAGTTGCTAACGTCGGGTGTGCATTCAGTATTCACATAATCGGCATAATATCGGCATGGTACTATCGTGGCCATATATTATGTCCCTTTTTGACGACCATTTTCTCGGAAACCTAGGGACGAAAAAATTAAAAAAATTCTGGTGCTGTCCTTGATTAATATGCTACAACTCATAAAAATTAGAAACCTGTATGTGTGGGCGTCTTCCGGATTTTTCCAAATTAAGAAGAATTGGCGCTGTTTTTATTTACTTTAGCAATTAATTACTCCGGAAATAATACATAGATTTAAACGAATTAAAAAGTAAAATCACCTGCGGAATGCTAGCTTTCAATGTGCATTTTTGTAAAATCATTGGATTAGTGGTTGACTCAGAAAAAGCTATATTATGCAATGCCAGCAATTCCTTTATTAGAAGAGCTAAAATAATGAAATATAGACTATAGGCTGCCCACTAATTCATAGGTTTAAAGTTTATTACATAATCATGGTTTCTCTTGCATTTTCCCTACAAAAGATCGAGTTGAAGCATCTCATGATTGCTGCAGTTGACGCGGCGCTCTACGGTCCTTGGAGCGAGCGGCGGAAGGGATCGACAGCGACGCTGCCAGTATAGGCAAAACTGGGAGAGCTGAAGATTACTCATAGATTTCAGCTGTTATTTTAGACATACGTTACAGAATATTTCTAAATATTGACGCGTGTTAAAACGAAATAGCATACTTTTCATGCGTCTGCTGTATAATTTAAATGGGCAAGACAAAAAAGTACGTCTGTTCTTAGAACCATAAGAACGAATGACAGCGGTAGCAACCTAACTTCCAATTCGAGCGCGAACGTGTGATGTGAACAAGATGTTTTCGTTGGTATGTTTTCACTTTGCTTCTGTTAAACATGCTAATGATGGATATATAAATTAGATAGGACAATTGTCACAATTAAATGACAGTATTTTTAATAATTAAATATTAATCTTGAACGAACTACCTAGTAGGCAACTTAATATACACAGCTAATAACCATTTCACGCGGTACGTTCATATCTTGGTTCATACGATTTTAAGCGATGAATCACCTTCAGCTCTCCCAGTTTTGCCTATAGCGGCGGATCGCACGTGCATTATTTACTAGGAGAACAGTGTTTACGGACACAATACATAAAACGACACGGCGATTATGCCTCACCAAAGAAATTTGGATATCCGGCGACAGATCACCGAATTAAAAAATAATGGCAAAATAAGTCAATAAGATAACAGAACCACGAACAGGCATTTGGAAGTCCCATGAAAATTCTTGGCAATTTATATCGGGTTTCGGGTTTAGCATTTAAAATTAATGAGTGATCTGCAAAATATTCTACATATGTGTCTACAAATTTACGATGCTAATTTTGTAAAAGTTTTTTGATATTTTTAAGTTTTATACGCTCAGAGCTGACGTTTGTAATATATGTAATATATCAAGAGTTGGTATTTATTTTATATTTTTTTTGCATGTATTTAAATATTATTAATAAATAAGCTTTGTAACTGTTATAATAGTTTGAATATTTATATAACAAAATCGGGCATACTTTTTAGATATTTTTTGGGTTTATCAAGCAAGCTTAATTTTGTATTCGCCACTAATCGGAAAATCTGCTAACTCCATATTATTAGATTTATCCGCTTCCATCACAATCTTGTTTACTACCTTATTGTATAAACACTGAAGAAATCATAAACGCCAATCAATAGGAAGAGATTTCTCTCGTACCGGGTCACAATCTTATAATCAAAATTATGCAATATTAAGAATTTAATTGTTAGTTAAAATTACTACCTTGCCAATTTATCGTTCTTTTTGTGTATTGATAATAAGCTGGCCCGGTTCTCCCAGCTGTGTCGGTTCTCTCCGACATGACTGCACCGCTAACGCCTCGCTTCCCCGCAGCACCCCAATGACCGTAGAGCGTCGGAATTCACGCGGAGTTTCAGCACGATCTTTTGTGTGAAAAAGGCAAGATAAACAATGATTATCTAATAAACTGTAAACCTATGAATTATTGGGTAGCCTATAGTCTATATTTCATTATTCTAGCTCTTCTAATAACGGAATGGCTGGTATTGCATAATATAGCTTTTTCTGGGTGAACCACTAACCCAATGATTTTACATAAATGCACATTGAAAGCTAGCATTCCGCAGGTGATTTTACTTTTTAATTCGTTCAAATCTATGTATTAATTGCGGAGTAATTAATTGCTAAAGTTAAACGAATAAAATTTACGTGGTAAAAACAGCGCCAATTCTTCTTAATTTGGAAAGATCGCGAAAACGCCAAGACATACAGCTTTCTAATTTTTACGAGTTGTAGCATATTAATCAAGGACAGCACCAGAATTTTTTCAAATTTTTTCGCCCCTAGGTTTCCGAGAAAATTGACGTCAAAAGAAGGGACATAATATATGGCCACGATAGTACGTTTATTTTACAAGTGACACTGATTACAACGAAGGAATTTAAATTTTAGTTATTTTACAGTGTCAGTTAACGATCAGGGAAATTCCAACTAAAATTTAACCTAACTTTGGTGTGCAAATCTTTCGAGTGCGAAAGTCCTTAAATCCATTAGCCATAGTGCTTTTTACAACAAAATACATACAAACATGCCACGTTCGTCGAGTAGAGTATGGAAAGTGTTTATTAAAACAAGTTGGGTGGAAAATGCGAGCTTAACACTGACATTAAAATATCAGAATTTCCGACAAACAAAAAACACGCCTTTAGCGGTGGCATCCAACATACAGATTAGAAGCAACGAAAGCCCTCATAGTTCTGTGGGCGGTACCATGGTGAAACAAGTAGTTCCGTATGTGATAATATAGCAGTGATTGCTATTTTCTTCGCAAAAATACATTCATAATGCATTTATATATTTTGTACAAAATCATAATTAAAAAACCATTTAATTTCAAAACACTGGTGGTACCATGGTGAATCAAGTAGTTCCTATACCAAGGCTGGTACGATACCTACTTTACATATTTCTATACTTGGCGAGAGTTGTCCAATGTTATTTTGTAAATTGTAAAATTTTTGCGGGTTTTTGACGTACTTCAAAATAACATCCATCAGTTGGCATATATCATAAACATCCTATTGAATGTAAATGCACGTGCCAACTCTGGCTGAAATTCAGTATAATTTGTAATTCTTTTCTACAATAACAAAAACATAATAAAATTAGATGATAGACTTCGTTTAATCGGTGCTGCACTTGCATTGCGACCATTAAACTACTTTGTTACGTTTTATGTGGGAGGCAAAAGAGCAGCCAGTGGGACCAATGCAATAACATTAGGTAGCAAACGATAATCTACATACAGCACCACAGATAAAGAAAGTTTCAAATATTTAATAAAAACCGCACACAGATAGAAATTTTTGTTTAACTCAAATGAATATTGGTTTGACGAGACGCAAGCTTATTTATTTGCTACAAAGAATTTCTATTTGAGTCAAAACAATATACTTTACTCCAAACAAATGGTATTTGACTCTAATAAACATTCTACGTAGCAAACAAATATATTTCTGCCTCTATTCAAACACGCATTTATTGTAGTTAAACAAAAATTGCTTTATGTATACCTACATATGATTTTAAATTAAAAATACATATTTATTTACTCTACATTATCTGTATCTGCTGGCTACGGAAAATATTTTTTTTTCGGAATTACGTTTCAAAAAAATGTACCGGTACAAGCACCGGTACTTTGTGCTCCGGTATGGTATGGAACCGGTACATTTGATACGATACAATACGATACGCGATACCGGTACAGCAAGGTATATCGGAACATCCCTAGTTCTCTCCGACATGACTGCACCGCTAACGCCTCCTTTCCCCGCAGTACCCCAAAGACCGTAGAGCGTCGGAATTCACGCGGAGTTTCAGCACGATCTATTGTATGAAAAATGCCAGACAAACAATGATTATGTAATAAACTTTAAACCTATGAATTATTTGGTAGCCTATAGTCTATATTTCATTATTCTAGCTCGTCTAATAACGGAATGGCTGGCATTGCATAATATAGCTTTTTGTGGGTCAACCACTAATCCAATGATTTTACTAAAATGCACATTGAAAGCTAACATTCCGCAGGTGATTTTACTTTTTAATTCGTTCAAATCTATATATTATTTCCGGACTAATTAATTGCTAAACTTAAACGAATAAAATTTAAGTGGCAAAAACAGCGCTAATTCTTCTTAATTTGGAAAAATCGGGAAAACGCCAACACATACAGCTTTCTAATTTTTATGAGTTGTAGCATATTAATCAAGGACAGCACCAGAATTTTTTAAAAAATTTTCGCCCCTAGGTTTCCGAGAAAATGTTCGTCAAACGAAGGGACATAATATATGGCCACGATAGTACATATATTGGTTTGCCGCTAGAGTACGCTACTTGTTGGCAACAACAAATACCGCGGTACAATATCGTCCAAAAACGTATCGTATCGTACCGTATTGGATGCTATAGTGCCGGTACAAAATATCGGGTATCGAAATGTAAAGTACCGGTACTTAAAAATATCGTATCGTATCGAACATCCCTAGAGAGAACCGACACAGCTGGGAGAACCGGGGCAGCTTATTATCAATACACCAAAAGAACCATAACTTGACAAGGTAGTAATTTTAACTAACAATTAAATTCTTAATATTTGCATAATTTTGATTATAATATGTGACCCGGTACAAGAGAAATCTCTTTTGGCGTTTATGTTTTCTTCAGTTTTTATACAATAACGTTGTAAACAACATTTTGATGGAAGCGGATAGATCTAATAATATGGAGTTAGCAGATTTTCCGATTAGTGGTGAATACTAAATTAAGCTTGCTTGATAAACCCAAAAGATATTTAAAAGGTATGCCCGATTTTGTTATATAAATATTCAAACTATTATAACAGTTTCAACAGTTTAGTTATTAATAATATTTAAATACATGCAGAAACAATATAAAATAAATACAACTCGTGATATATTACATATATTACAAACGTCAGCTCTGACCGTATAAAACTTAAAAATATCAAAAGACTTCTACAAATTTAGCATCGTAAATTTGTAGACACAGAATATTTTACAGATCACTGATTAATTTTAAATGCTAAACCCGAAACCCGATTTAAATTGCCAAGAATTCCCATGGGACATCCAAATGCCTGTTCGTGGTTCTGTTATCTTATTGACTTATTTTGCCATTATTTTTTAATTCGGTAATCTATCGCCGGATATCCAAATTTCTTTGGCGAGGCATAATCGCCGTGTCGTTTTATGTATTGTGTCCATAAACACTGGTAACTATAGTAATGCACGTGCGATCCGCCACTACTGGCAGGTCGCTGTCGATCCCTTTTCCCGCTAGCCCCAAGGACCGTAGAGCGCCGCGTCAATTGCAGCAATCATGAGATGCTTCAACTCGATCTTTTGTAGGGAAAATGCAAGATAAATCATGATTAAGTAATAAATTTTAAACCTATGAATTATTGGGTAGGCTATTGTCTATATTTCATTATGCTAGCTCTACTAATAAAGGAATTGCTGGCATTGCATAATATATCTTTTTGTGGGTCAAGCACTAATCCAATGCTTTTACAAAAATGCACATTGAAAGCTAGCATTCCGCAGGGGAATTTACTTTTTAATTCGTTCAAATCTATGTATTATTTCCGGAGTAATTAATTGCTAAAGTTAAACGATTAAAATTTACGTGGCAAAAACAGCCCCAATTCTTCTTAATTGGGAAAAATCGGGAAAACGCCAACACATACAGCTTTCTAATTTTTATGAGTTGTAGCATATTAATCAAGGACAGCACCAGAATTTTTTCAAATTTTTTCGTCCCTAGGTTTCCGAGAAAATGGACGTCAAAAGAAGGGACATAATATATGGCCACGATAGACCACCAATCTGGTCACCTAGCATTGTGAATATCCAGTCTACAGCCGGTATCTTAAGTAGTTTGATATACGAAACTGCATTCGGACCACGCCTCAACGAATATAAAAGGCTTTAAGCTGGACAGTATCGAGAAAGCGTTTTATCTCCTCAGTCGCGTCCTGGGGAATGGAATACCTATTCTATGCATTCTAAACTGAGCTAAGAGGCTTACGTTTATGTCCATTTAATCAAGATTAGCCGTCTATCGGGTCTACGGGCCGATGGCGATGTCTTCATTTAGTTAAGTACCTGGATAAGCCGAGAATTCGACAATAGGTGGGCGTCACGAATTCGACTTTATGGTATGCTAATTTAAGCTGCAGTAGCTAGTTTGGATTATTAAGTCGTTTGATTGAGTCGTTTTATTCTGATCGTAGGATTTCGTGAATGATTCTGAATTGTTGGAGAGAAACTTAATGAGTTGACTTAATGGGTTTTTTTCACATATACAGGGTGTCTCACTGAACTGGTACATTAGAGACAATATTTTGGAGACTGTGGCAAACTTAGTAATACAATTATAAACCCCTAACCACAACAAGTATTTTAGAAACCTAAATACGTATTTCAGCAACTATGTTGCCATCTTCAGTAGAACCTAAAAAGAGGAAAAGAGAGATTAGCACTTCATAGTATCTTTAAGTATCTTAATCTTTAAACACTAGTGGAAGTGACGTCCATGTTTAAAATTACCCTATATATACCCATTTGTTGGTCACACCTCAGTGAATTTTGATCATTGAAGCGTAAAAAACAAGTTTTAATTAAAGCAGGTGAAACAATGGCGAACTAGGTATAGGACCCCTGTCTGAATTTATTAATTTATCTCTATTCAAGTGAATAAAGATACTTTCCAAGCTGTTTAGTTCCCTATTATTTGATACAGCTTTTACAAGTTTTAAGTCATCTACAACTACTTTATGACCTGTGTCTAAAATATGTTGAGCCACACTAGATTTTTCAAAACGATTATATTTAAAATGAGCTACATGTTCTTTGAACCTAGTTAAAATTGTTCTTCTAGTCTGGCCTACGTATTCTTTTTCACAGTCATGACATTTGATACAATATATACCAGATTTATCAAGTACATCTACCTTATCCTTTGGGTTTCCAAGAAGGTTTTTTATGCTATTATGAGTCGAATATGCTATACAGGGATTTTGTGATGTAAAAATACTTCTCAAACCCCTTGTATATGCACAATCGAACGGTATTTTAACATATTTCTTCTTTTCTACAGACAAAGTATTTAAAGTAGATATTTGATTTACATACATTTTTTGATTCTGCTTCTTAATCATTCTATCAACTATTCTCAGGGTACCCATTATGTATGACAACATTCTTAATAAACAATAATTCTTGCTGATATCTATCTGCGGACAATGGAAATTTCAGTAACCTATTTACTAAACAATTAATAAAAGACAATTTTTGTTGAAAAGCATGCTGCGAATCATTAGGGATAAACCTGATTGTGTTAGTATTTTTCCGATACACGTCAATTTCTATTATATTTTTGCTATTCCTGACTACCAGAGTATCTAAAAATGGAAGTTGGCCGTTAACTTCTTGTTCTACAGTAAAGTTAATGGTGTTGAATTTAGAATTCAAAACGAGAAGAAAATCTTGAATACTGCACTTCTTGGTGTCAAAAATGGCAAAAATATCGTCGACATACCTAACCCAAGTCTTAGGGAAATATGGTGCTATAGACTTTACATTGGTTTCAAATCTGCTCATAAACAAGTTGGCAATAAAAGGTGAGAGACAGTTACCCATTGCAGTTCCCTCAAGTTGTTCAAAAAACTTTCCGTTTATTTGAAAGCAATAACAACTTTGACCCGTCAGAAATAGATGAATATGTAAGATTGACTGCCCTTTGTATGTCTCAAAATTGTTTCAACGCTTCAATGATCAAAATTCACTGAGGTGTGACCAACAAATGGGTATATATACGGTAATTTTTAATATGGACGTCACTTCCACTAGTGATTTGCTTGGACAATACGTATTTAAGGTTTCTAAAATACTTGTTGTGGTTAGGGGTTTATAATTTTATTAGTGGTACATTAGAGGTTTCTCACGTTCTACAATTTCTGGAAACTTGAAATTTTGGCACTAGAATTTACTCAGCTAAAATATTCTCAAGTTAACTGTCACGTCCGGTCACCGGAAGTCCGTATCAACTTTGTTATATCAAATGGAATGCTATACTAAGACAGGGTGTTCAAAATTTACAACACAATAATTGAATTATCAACGTATAAAACTCATTTTTTTTTCGAATGGAACACCCTGTATACCGATACGCTATTCGATAGGAAATCTTAATCCCTATCAATCTATATTAGTGTTCCCTACATCTATCTTTTATAGTTTTTGGAAATATTGTCAGTATAAAAGAATGCGAACTAAATACAAAACGATTTATTCTTCATTTATAGATATGTAACAGCTTTGGAACAGCAGAAGTTTTGTTGTCGCTGAAGTCCATTAATGGCGGCTACTACACTGTTTGGTCAATTCTTCTCGAGTATTAACTGGTGTGGAATCGACCTGACCCCAGAAATAAACGTCTAAGAGTGTTAAATCTGGTGAGCTTGGTGACCACCGCCAGGGTCCCCTATTTCCGAACCACCTATCGTCATTTTTAATATTTTTAGCTGTTGACAGGGTTGTTATGTTTTAAAACATTTATTTTAAAACATGTTTTTAAACATGCTATAAAACAAATATTTTGTTTTAAATCATTTTATTTTAAACATGTTTAAAACAGTTTGTGTTAAATATATAAAACGTTTTGTTTTAAAACATTGTTTTAAACATATTTTAAAACAAATATTTTGTTTTAAACAAGTTAAAACAGTTTGTTTTAAATGTTTAAAAGTTGGCTCTAAATGTTTAAAACATGTGTGGTTTAAACTACCGAAATTTGGACAACATATTTAATTATTTAATATTTAATTTTTATGCATGGATCAACTAAAAAATCAAAAATATTTAAATATTGTATTTATTAATAAAAATTTATAAAATACAACTTTTATTCCTTATTTAAAACATGTTTTTTTTTGTAATTTAAAACTTTTTTTTTCATGTTTAAAACATGCTTTTTGCAAAGTGTTTAAAAACATTGTTTTGTGTTTAAAAACATCAATTTAGAAAAAAAAAAACATGTTTGTTTTGTTCAAAATAGAAAAAAAACGTTTCTTATAACAACCCTGGCTGTTGAAATTTTGAGAAAATATGCTTGATTAGTTGGACAAAACCCTAAGAAAATTAGGAAATGACTATAAAAAAGCGCTCCTTATAAATTTGAAATTTAAAGTTGAAGTTGTACTTATAGAACCAACCACATATACCACCAAAAAAATGGCCCAATTGAAAAATAGTTAGGTCTCCCGCAAGAGGCCTAAAGGTAATAATTTTAAGTAAGATATCGATTTTTGACCTCTTGAGTCCCTTGAACATTTTTGACCAAGGTACAAAAAAAATTCTGTGTGTGTATGTGTGTCTGTATGTGTGGTACCGGTTTTGTCACGTGCCTGGCAAAATCTGATTTTTTTAAAACATTACATAGAAACTTTCATTACAGCAAGAATCTATCACATCTATCAAAAACAACCATTCGCTTCGCATTCACAAATTCAATGCAGCATTTTTGTGACAAACGTATATTTTTTCTTTATACACTTTCAGTAGTTATAAATTTGCAAACCGCGCAAAATATTTTTTTTTCACTTTTTTCTTAACGAAAATCATTTATTATAATAACATTTTGACTCCGTATTCCCATTCAATCGCTCCCAATATCCAAAATCCTAAAGTTGGAAATATTTTCTTAATTTTTAATTGTATTTTTCTTTGACAATTTAAGTTTCTAAGAAAACCATTTTTGTAATTTTGTTCATATTTTTCATCAAAAACCTGACGTGATGGACAACTTCTGAGGCCAAATTCATATTCTGGACAGAAAAACATAAAAAACACATGAAGATATTCCAGTAAAAATATGATGTTTCTCTGTTTCTATAGGTAAACTTAATGCAAGTAGTAATTAATGCAAGTGTAGAAATTATTGAAACTAAGAAGATATTCTAACAAATTGGGATGCGTTGATAACATATACTCCAAGTTAGAGGTGGAAGAGAGTAGAGTTTCCTCGCCTGTTATGAGTATAGCAAAAAGGAAACGTGTTGAAAAATAATGAACAATTTTTAGTTGAACCTAATGAATGTAATAATAGGTAATGAAATTTTTGCATTCAAGAACGTGCCTCGTTCTCATTGTTTTTGAATTTATGTTTATCTTTATCCGACATTGGATTTACCCAAGTTGTATCTACATTGCAGGAGTTATTCAAAAATAAGATTTAAGTAAGTTCATTTAATATGTTTACTGATATAAAGCATTTTTGAGAACTCAATATTTGAAATTACGGATGACAAACAAACGTGACGGTAAATTCCTGTTATTTTTCGTTTTTATTTTGCTCTGACCTCAAGTTCTAGAAAACTCAATACACGTGGTATAGTTCTTACTTTTTTTATTTTTAGTCTGATTTGCAATGACAGAATGCCAAACAACTTTCGTAAAAGATATGTATATCTATCGCAAGTATCAACCACTTCGACTGTAATGATTAGCCCTGTAGACTTCAGGCGCTGTCGTAAAAACATCGGAACTCCGACACGAAATATTTTGTTTCGACTTTTCTTTTGTTGGGTGTGGTCAGCCTTTCCCCCACCAACGTCAATCTGTAGTCACCAGTTATAGGCGGTGTTTAAAGCTCCTGACGTCTGCTGTCTACACCGGGCACCAGTAATATGGGCAAATAAGTACATTTCTGACAATTACGCTTTATTATCGCAATTATAATGTTTGGTTTAAAATTGTACTTAAATAAAAATCTATTTTTGTATCATGATTTGGGCTAGATGTTTTATATTTGAAAAACGCCAAAGATGTAGACGTAAATTTCATTTTTATCTTTCCAATAATTTATTTTTCACTCAGCCCAACTCGTTATTTATCTAATAAGAAGTAAACTGAAAATTTCATAAACTTCGAACAATAAATAACGTTTGTATTGGAAAACACGTTTTATGGTAGGTAGAACTAGGCCCTAAAACGATAATTCCGAAGAATGACTTAACCCTCTATTAACTCTCTTGAATTATACGATTACCAAATATTGTATAATACGGGCTACGCTTTCATGAACTGCTGAAGTGACCAAAATCGACGGGATTAGCCACTTCCGGTGTCGGATTTCCTTTAACAAGGCCCTGGAACGTTATGTTTGCGCGAAACTCAGATTATGAAGATCTAGGGGGGAACCGGACAATACTGGTCGGGCTTTTCAATTAAATGTCCGGCGTCCGGCATTTCCCGGACTCCCGCTGTGTTTTCCTGCTAACACCAGCCCTTCCAAACACAACCGGATTTCGGATTAAGTCCTCTCCGCACTATACGCAACCCTCTGTTATATTTCATTGTCTTGTATGTACTTTGCATTACCATATAGAGTGCACGTATTCAATATATTGGTACCTATAGTACCTACAGGCATAAACGGTAGTATGTAGGTATTGTGCAGGGTCTATCAAAGGCTTCGATATCGAAGGAATATTAACGCTTGAATGACATTGTACTATATTTCGGACTACTATCGGTTGCAAAAGTATTGAGTCTTGTGTTCGGAGGTTCGTAAGTCTGATAGACGGCTGTACTTTTTAGAATTAATTACCCAATGTATCTGATCCATAAACGTGTATAATAATAATTTGTATCCCAACTACTTTGCTCGTAATCGCACATGAAGCGAAATAATAACATTCGACCACCGATAAACAACGTAAAATCTAAGTTTCAAAAATCCTCCTGAACAAACTAACATAGATAGAGGGCTGTACTTTTCAGAATTAATTACCCGATGTATCTGATCCATAAACGTGTATAATAATAATTTGTATCCCAACTACTTTGCTCGTAATCGCACATGAAGCGAAATAATAACATTCGACCACCGATAAACAACGTAAAATCTAAGTTTCAAAAATCCTCCTGAACAAACTAAATAGATAGTGGGCTGTACTTTTTAGAATTAATTACCCGATGTATCTGATCCATAAACGTGTATAATAATAATTTGTATCCCAACTACTTTGCTCGTAATCGCACATGAAGCGAAATAATAACATTCAACCACCGATAAACAACGTAAAATCTAAGTTTCAAAAATCCTCCTGAACAAACTAAAATAGATAGTGGGCTGTACTTTTTAGAATTAATTACCCGATGTATCTGATCCATAAACGTGTATAATAATAATTTGTATCCCAACTACTTTGCTCGTAATCGCACATGAAGCGAAATAATAACATTCAACCACCGATAAACAACGTAAAATCTAAGTTTCAAAAATCCTCCTGAACAAACTAAAATAGATAGAGGGCTGTACTTTTTAGAATTAATTACCCAATGTAGCTGATCCATAAACATGTATAATAATAATTTGTATCCCAACTACTTTGCTCGTAATCGCACATGAAGCGAAATAATAACATTCAACCACCGATAAACAACGTAAAATCTAAGTTTCAAAAATCCTCCTGAACAAACTAAAATAGATAGAGGGCTGTACTTTTTAGAATTAATTACGCAATATATCTGATCCATAAACGTGGATAATAATAATTTGTATCCCGACTACTTTGCTCGTAATCGCACATGAAGCGAAATAATAACATTCAACCACCGATAAACAACGTAAAATCTAAGTTTCAAAAATCCTCCTGAACAAACTAAAATAGATAGAGGGCTGTACTTTTTAGAATTAATTACCCAATGTATCTGATCCATAAACATGTATAATAATAATTTGTATCCCAACTATTTTGCTCGTAATCGCACATGAAGCGAAATAATAACATTCAACCACCGATAAACAACGTAAAATCTAAGTTTCAAAAATCCTCCTGAACAAACTAAAATAGATAGTGGGCTGTACTTTTTAGAATTAATTACCCGATGTATCTGATCCATAAACGTGTATAATAATAATTTGTATCCCAACTACTTTGCTCGTAATCGCACATGAAGCGAAATAATAACATTCAACCACTGATAAACAACGTAAAATCTAAGTTTCAAAAATCCTCCTGAACAAACTAAAATAGATAGAGGGCTGTACTTTTTAGAATTAATTACCCGATGTATCTGATCCATAAACGTGTATGATAATAATTTGTATCCCAACTACTTTGCTCGTAATCTGCGAGTGCGAGCAATTTTCCTTTCCGGAACGTACCGGTAGTTGTTATAACTGCACTCAGTTTTAGAATTTCAAAATAAAACCTAGGTCGTGTGTGGTGTCATTGGATAGATATTTAATAATTCGTTGGAAAGAAATCTTACTTACTGGTTTACGAAATAAGCCAAATCACACCGATATTTCAAAAAAAAGAAAAATTATATTTTCGCGTCATGTAGGATAAAAATGACATTTATGTCCTACATGATCATAAAGTGACATTTTACATCTTAGATACCGGGGCAAAATAGTATATTATAATACAAGTTTTATAAGACAAAAATTGGCGCACGAGTTGTGTTGGGCACGACGAGCGTAGCGAGGAGTGCCCAACACGAGGCGAGTGCTAAACACATTGGCGAGTGCGCCAATGCGTCGTATAAAACGAGTGTTATATACTATTTTTTCTACATTGCGACATTAATTTTACATAAATGTCGAAAATTACAATCTCGAGTAATTTTTTTTCTTCAACAGTTGGTAGTTGTTTTAAAATTCGCAAATACGATTGACGTGAGCCAATAGCGGTTGAGATGTCAGCTTTATTTGACACTTGACGTCAATTTAATTAATCTCGGAAAACTAAAAGTTACTGAAAATTTGTGATCTGGTGTTTTCATAACGACACCGAAAGCGGTTTCGTTATGAGTTTATAACGAACGCAAAGTAGAAAAACTGCTTTCTAACGCCCACGAGGGCGTTAATGATTCTTAACGCCCGCGCGGGCGTTAAGGGTTGCCATGGTTATATGTCAAATATATCAAATATTTGTCATTCAAATTGTAAATTTTAAGGCATCACTGTCAATTATTGTCGAATAAGGTTATAAGTTTGACAATTAATTGTCTGTACTGTCACTCGGCAATGTCAATTATTGGCGATTTCGGTTATAAGTTTGACAATTATTTTTCTGTATTGTAACTTCGAATTGTTTGTATAGTTATTCAACTCCGTAGATACGCAAGTCACCCGATAAAGTAAACATATTTGTTAATATTATTCAAACGGAGGAACCAAACCATTGTAGGACATCAAATTTTGTATGCACCTCGGGCATTACTTGATGGTTATACCCTCGGGCGACAGTCACCCTCGGGGTATAAACATCCGTGTAATGCCCTTGGTACATAAATAACTATTTCGCACCGTGTAGGATAAAAAATAACTTTGAACGGCTAGATTCTCATTTTCAACCACTGTGCGGCGCCTATAGTATTAAATATTTCTTTAAAATATTATTCAGGTGCGATATGGAAATATTCCAGTCGGAATTTCCGTCTAGTTTCCCGTGAAACTGTCTAGGACAAAGTTCGAAGTTTGAGAGAAGTGAAGCGGGTTTCAATATCGGAGCTCTTAGTGGGTAAACAAAGGACTCCTCGCAGTTCGTTTACAAACTTTTCGCGAATTCTGTGGACTTAGTTAGAATCAAACCAGTTTAGTTTATTCTGGTTCTTGAGTTTTCCCTAGCTTTATGCGCTTATTGTCAATTTTGAAAACGCTATACCGCGGCTTAAATATGAAACTTTCAAACTAGTCCATATCATAGTAAAGTAAATTCACAACTTTTAAATCACTTTTTTCTACATTGCGTTCATTATAAACTTTTAGTAACTTTTAGTAGGTTTTAGTTTTCCAAGATTGATGATATTGATGTCAAGCGTCAAATAATGCTGACATATCAATTGCTATGGGCTTGCTTCAATCGTATTTGTCAGTATTACCACAACTACCAACCGTTGAATATAGAACTACTCTAAATTATAAGATGACATCCGCAATTTTCAAAAGTTATGTAGCAAAGAAAAAATAATTGTATATAACACTCGCTTTATAAGACATATTGGCGCATTCGTGCGCCAATTTTGGTCTTATAAAACTTGTTTTATAATATACTATATTAAAATTTTAAAGAATTTTGTACCCTGATTTAAGTTCGTTCTTCTTGCATCGGCTTAGCGCATTTTATGTTCATTAATTGATTGTATCACCCTAAACGTTTATTAGGATGAATTCACAAAATTCGATCCTCGCCGATTTACATGAATAAAAATATAATCTCTGTCACAACGTAAATTTGAAATATCAATAATAAATACATATAATATAGTAATATACAAATAAATACATATAATATACAAATAAATAATATGTATTTATAGTGAATAATGTACTGAACTAGTCAAAAATTGATAAATAGGTTTGTGTTGGTTTGTTGATATAAGGAATCCAACAAAAGGAGACCAACGATTTTACAAGCCACAAATATGGAATTTACGTCTACATGCCTACTATCCTAACACGCAAAAAAATTTATGTTACCGTGAAAAACGAATGCCGACAAACAAATTATTCTATAAAAAAGGAAAAACGCTATTATTCTGTTAATTTCGGCAACAAGGTTGTGAAATTAAACGAAAACAAAATTTAAAGCAGGTGACAATCTTGATAAGTTTCATTCTCGCTATGTACTGAAAAATAATCAATTGATAGTAGTTCAACAGTTATACGACGTCAAAATAACTAGATTAAAATATTAGGTATCCATAATTTGTTTCCATCATTTATTTTATATGATGTATTTTGTTCCGTAGCAACTGACATTACTATTAGTACTATTACTATTAGTACTATTAGAGTGTCTGCACGTCTCCTGTTTAATTTGAATAGCTCTATCTCATTCTTCGTCGCCTCGTCGATGGCTCGCAGGGCAAAAATTGTACAAACCACCTTAAAGCTCATTCTTACGATGCCCGGTCGACTGCGTTATATATGACTGCGTTATGACAACAAGCGTTGAATTAATACTCTCAATTAAAAAGCATTTACAGCAAAATCCAACTGTATATAAAACTGCAACATTTAATCTCAAACTAATGGCGTTTGTCTACAAAAATACAGTTTGTTACAATTTATTAATTGTAGCACCTAAAACTGCATGACAATGTGTGCGTTGTGAATGCATATTGCAAAGTAGAAAAAATAAATTATGTACCTGAAAATGAGAATTTTTTTGACTTTTTGATTTTTTTTTTGGAATGAGAACTGGGAAGGAACTTCTATACCTGTTTTTATTTCATAATATGCTCTTATATAGTTAGCAAAAAATCTGATGTGGCCAGGCACATGACTTTATCATACCATATATTAATAATTTAATTGCATGAGATTCTATTTGATCGAGATCGGCCATGTCTGCACTAAAGTAAAACTACTAGAACTAGACAGTAATTTTGATTAGATTACAGTATGTAATGTCAAAATATCAGCATTTGACACTACATACTGTCAATAAAATCACAATCTCTGACAAATCCTGACTAACTGGTTTAAATACTATAGTGTTTTAACGCAGCACGAGCGATCTCGATGAAATAGAACTTGCTCATGCGGCTAAACTATTTATTTTACCAAAAAATGTCATACTCATAAATTATTCAGAATTTCCTCTACATTAATTTATTATTTAACTATTTCGACGAAATTCCAGAAATAGCGGCTCAAAAATGTTTAGGGGACCCAATAGGACATATTTCCGCTAAAATAAAAAAAAAAAAATTCGCCACGGTTACTATACTTTGTCATACTACGTATGATAAAGTAAAAAGGTTGTTGATTCTGATGAATAATATATTATATTGGCTTCTAGCATACTATATTTTCGGATATTACCATGTCTTCAGTGCTAACTACAAAAGATCATAAGGAATTATGCTCAATATTCAAAATAAGTTTTAAGGTTAACATACCGTCTTACAATCTTTCTTGCATTTATTCGCTACATAATAACATTGCTATCCGCACTTGAAATACATTGACTTTGTGAACACCAAGATGTTCCAATATTGTTTCCCATAGCGTACGTGCGAGCGTGTTTCTCCTCCTCATCGCATTCTCCATGTTTTGCGTGTTGAATTGACGTTTCGCAACCTGGCTACCTACTATTAATGTAGACACGATTTCGATCAAATAGAATTTACTCCTGCTGCTAAACTATTAATTTTACCAAAAAATGTTATAGACATCAATTATACAAAATTTTCTCTACTTCAATTTATTATTTATCTATTTTGACGAAATTACAGAAATGGCGGCTCATTTGCAAAATGCTAAGAGTAAATACCCTTTGGCTCCTTTGGACCCTTTGAACCAAAAGCTTTTCAGCTCTAAGTTTAGTTATGAAACTTCTAAATATGAACTTTCGGGCCGATACCTTTAGTAGTTTCTCCGGAATCGTCTCCACAAAAATCGGGTACACAGACACACACACACATACACACACACACACACAGACATTTTTTTGTACCTTGGTCAAAAATGTTCAAGGCACCCAAAAAGACCTATTTCCGCTAAAATCTCAATTTCTTTTTTCGGCACGATTACAATACTTTATTATACTGCGGATCAGCCAAAATCGATTTAGTGTCCAAGTGTTTGTTTGACATTTTTACTACCTTCGCCAATTCGTAGCCCTAGGTCCTAGATTGTTAAACAAAAAGTATTTTTTTCGTTGCCTGGGAGATGAAAATTGACGATTGATATGTTTTTGTGTTCATATGTCATTTAGATGTGAAATATGACGTCATTTCCGGAAAAACCGGAAGTCACACTAAAATCAAGAATATCCCAAAATAATTGCATTTTTTATCTCTTAGCATTCCACCAAATTGTTGTTTTATTAAATTAAAACACCCGGTCTATGTCAAACCAAAAGTTTCATTAGGGTGATTCGTACGCTTAAGCCGCGCCGCGTTTACTCGAACCGGAAGTCGTAAGTTGGATGGCAGGAATACCCCGACACGACGATCTCGATACGCTTATGCTGGCAGACATGACGTACGAGCATTATACCGGTTTTGGCAAAGTTGTAATGGTTTGCAAAGTTGCTATCTGCAGCTTTCGAGTTAAATTAGTCCTCGGGGGTTGGCAACACTTCGTCGCCACAGACGTACAGGCGAGCAGCGCGCCAACACACACTGCATTATTTGCCCCGCGAGGGTCGCAAATCAAATAGGGTGCTGGGCTGATATCCGTGACACAATGAAATTTGACCAACTTGAACGAGAAATCCATTTCAACTTTGTATTCGGTGTGTACTTACGGATGTGTGCGTTGCGTTGGTAGCGCTGAAATAATAAGCATCTTCTGATTAGTTTGCTATAATATCGATTAGGTGAGATGAGATATCATTTTGATTGTTATTGTGAAATATCACTGGGGAAACATTGTACGAAAGTACTGTCAAGTCTGTCAAAACCTAGTTGCTTAACAGTTATTTAATAATAAAAATTATAAACCCCTAACCACAACAAGTATTTTAGAAACCTAAATACGTATTTCAGCAACTATGTTGCCATCTTCAGTAGAACCTAAAAAGAGGAAAAGCGAGATTAGCACTTCATAGTATCTTTACTGGATATTGTCCAAGCAAATCACTAGTGGAAGTGACGTCCATGTTAAAAATTACCCTATATATACCCATTTGTTGGTCACACCTCAGTGAATTTTGATCATTGAAGCGTAAAAAACAAGTTTTAATTAAAGCAGGTCAAACAATGGCGAACTAGGTATAGGACCCCTGTCTGAATTTATTAATTTATCTCTATTCAATTGAATAAAGATACTTTCCAAGCTGTTTAGTTCCATATTATTTGACACAGCTTTTACAAGTTTTAAGTCATCTACAACTACTTTATGACCTGTGTCTAAAATATGTTGAGCCACACTAGATTTTTCAAAACGATTATATTTAAAATGAGCTACATGTTCTTTGAACCTAGTTAAAATTGTTCTGCTAGTCTGGCCTACGTATTCTTTTTCACAGTCATGACATTTGATACAATATATACCAGATTTATCAAGTACATCTACCTTATCCTTTGGGTTTCCAAGAAGGTTTTTTATGCTATTATGAGTCGAATATGCTATACAGAGATTTTGTGATGTAAAAATACTTCTCAAACCCCTTGTACATGCACAATCGAACGGTATTTTAACATATTTCTTCTTTTCTACAGACAAAGTATTTAAAGTAGATATTTAATTTACATACATTTTTTGATTCTGCTTCTTAATCATTCTATCAACTATTTTCTCAGGGTACCCATTATGTATGACAACATTCTTAATAAACAATAATTCTTGCTGATATCTATCTGCGGACAATGGAAATTTATATGATTAAGAAGCAGAATCAAAAAATGTATGTAAATCAAATATCTACTTTCAATACTTTGTCTGTAGAAAAGAAGAAATATGTTAAAATACCGTTCGATTGTGCATATACAAGGGATTTGAGAAGTATTTTTACATCACAAAATCTCTGTATAGCATATTCGACTCATAATAGCATAAAATACCTTCTTGGAAACCCAAAGGATAAGGTAGATGTACTTGATAAATCTGGTATATATTGTATCAAATGTCATGACTGTGAAAAAGAATACGTAGGCTACACTAGAAGAACAATTTTAACTAGGTTCAAAGAACATGTAGCTCATTTTAAATATAATCGTTTTGAAAAATCTAGTGTGGCTCAACATAGTTTAGACACAGGTCATAAAGTAGTTGTAGATGACTTAAAACTTGTAAAAGCTGTGGCAAATAATAGGGAACTAAACAGCTTAGAAAGTATCTTTATTCACTTGAATAGAGATAAATTAATAAATACAGACAGGGGTCCTATACCTAGTTCGCCATTGTTTGACCTGCTTTAATTAAAACTTGTTTTTTACACTTCAATGATCAAAATTCACTGAGGTGTGACCAACAAATGGGTATATATAGGCTAATTTTTAACATGGACGTCACTTCCACTAGTGATTTGCTTGGACAATATCCAGTAAAGATACTATGAAGTGCTAATCTCTCTTTTCCTCTTTTTAGGTTCTACTGAAGATGGCAACATAGTTGCTGAAATACGTATTTAGGTTTCTAAAATACTTGTTGTGGTTAGGGGTTTATAATTTTTATTATTAAGTTCGCCACAGTCTCCAAAATATTGTTATTAACAGTTATTGGCAGTTTGCCTCGCTGGCATGTTTATACACTCACCTACGGCTCGGGTATAAACTTCATGCTCGCGATATATGTCCTTAATTATGTGCTCGTCAAATAAGATACTATCATGGACTTAACGAGTTCCATTGATAGTATTGATATACAATTCCCTATTTCATTATAGGATGATAATAATAAAAGATAATAGGAGAAATTACAAATGAAGACGACTAAAGGACTTAACCAACCAATCACCCAAATTCCACCTATAAAAAAACCGGATGGAACCTGGGCTAGAAATGACAAAGACAAAGCCATAGTCTTTGCCGACTACTTGGAACAATCCTTTACTCCAAATGAAGACAAAACTTTAGAAGGAGTTACTAATTCTACAATAATAATAATAATAATAATCCAAGGAAATCGAATATCTCCCGTTACTCCTAAAGAGGTAATAAATGAAATAAAAAAAAATTAAAACAAGAAAGGCACCTGGTTTTGATCTGATAACAGGCGAGATTTTAAAAGAATTGCCCAAAAAAGCCATAGCAAAGATAAGCAACCTCTGCAACGCAGCATTTAGGATTAGATATGTGCCATCTCCTATGAAGCATCTTCCTACAAGCCAATTTCTTTACTGCCCACATCGTCGAAACTGTTTGAAAAGCTACTTGCATAACGACTGAAGCCAATCTTAGTTGAAAGAATCATCATACCCACTGATCAGTTTGGATTCAGAAACAAACATTCCACAATTGATCAGGTGCACAGAATAACAATGATCATAGAAAGAACTTTAGAAGGAAAAAAAAGTATGCTCCTCCATATTCCTGGATGTGGCAAAAGCCTTCGACAAAGATCGGCTACTACCCTTCGAGTATAGCAAACTATTAGGATCATATCTTTCTGACAGATACTTCCGCATAAAGCAAGATAATGAGTACTCAACCCTCAAACGTATTAAAGCTGGAGTACCACAAGGTAGTGTACTTGGCCCAATTCTTTACCTTCTATATACACTTGATCTTCCGCAACCAGATGGTGTTACCGTTGCCACGTTTGCTGATCACACTGCTATCATGGAGACGAGACGAATTGGGCATAAGATACAAAAAATGTACTGGCTTATTGGTAGGAAGTCGTCTTTGTCGACATATAATAAACTCCTACTTTACAAGCAGATACTTAAACCTGTGTGGACCTATGGTGTCCAACTGTGGGGCTGCATTAAGCCGAGCAATATCACCATCATTAAACGCTTCGAAAATAAGGTACTAAGAAACTTCGTGGATGCACCGTGGTATATAAGAAACAGAAAGCTCCACAGGGATCTTGAAATGGAATTAGTAACGAACGAAATTGGAAAGTTTGCAGAGAATCATCAGAACAGACTTCTCCAGCACAGGAATGTCGAGGCAATCCAGCTTCTTGACAATTGTGACAGTGTGCGAAGACTCAAAAGAACCAAACCTTTTGAATTGGTGAAATGAAGTTAAAAAAGCAGAGCTGATAGGTGAACCAAAGAGCATTTGTTTTTTAGTGTGAACGTTTATTGCTTGCATTTATTTTTAAGTTTGTTATCATGTATTATTTTTTGAAAATTATTTGTAACGCCATCTACTTTTTGTATTGCTTTTTATAAAAAAAATTGGAACATCAGTTTTTTTTACGTTATCTTTGTTTACGCGCCCGCTACACACAGCAAGTGTCAGTTTTTCAGCACAACGCAAAGAACTCATCCTAAAAATCCAATATCCAGGGATATATTTTGTCTAGTAGCTACTGAAAGAGAACAAATTTACTTATATCTAAAAATATAGATAGCGTTGAGTTTCATCCAAAAGCAGAGTTGGAAATATCCTGTAAATGTGTATTTTTAGTACGTTGAGGTGTTGTATACATGTTGTATACATAGCTCCCCTATCGTAGGGATTTAAAATTAACACTAGGCTCCGCCTGTACATCACCAGTTCCCTACATCTTTACGAATTAAAAGATTTATAACACCTATAAAATTACGACGGCTTTAAACCCTTAATCACCACGTTAAACAACCCCATAACTTACCATGTCAAACCATTACGACATTTAACAACAAAGAACTTAATAAAAATCCAGAAAACCCAATATCCCACCATATCAATAACTCACCAAAAAATTGAAAACTAATTTCCCTAAACCCTAAAACCGTCCGTCGGGCGTTATTAGATTAATCTGAATACAAAATTCGCCCGAAGCCCCGCTGCTAGGGGCGGGGGTGGGGGTGAAAGGGGTAAGGGTTTGGTGGCTGTTTTGTACTTTCCCGGCTAATAATTAAACCGGTGGTGCCAACAAAAAGGCTGAAACCGAAATCGACTCTGAAATTCAGCCGCCAAGTGATAATTAGCGCTTGCGGGGTGTTTTTGAAGGGATCGTGTCCGATTTCAGCCACCTTACTCGCGTTACACGCGATACCAACACCCGAAACCCAAAAACGAAACCGAACCGTCGGGAAAACTTGCAAACATTAGCGAGGATATTGAATTAGGTTATGAGGTGAAGAAAATGGTAGGTATAGGTTTCAGGAAAACGCTTGAACTAAAAAGAAAAACGTTAATTTGTTCAGATTAATTTTAAGAAGAAATAATAAGCAAGGGATATATGTGTTAGAAGGTGTAGCTTTTTAACTTCCATCCTCCAAGTGGGGTTTAGATCTGGCGACCTAGAGCGCCACTGTAGAAATGAAATTTTTAAACTTGATTTATTTTTTTGCCATGGAAATTATGGTAGTAAATTGAATTAAATGTGTATATTATGTTATGCGGACTTTGGCCTTTGCCATCGAAAATCTGTCCACATGCAAAATTTCGTCGTTTGGACATTGGAAAGTAGGTAAAATATCGATTAGAAGCAAACGAAAGCAAAGAACAAAGAACTTCACTGCGTTAATATAAGCGTACTAAAAAGTAGCGCAACGTTTCACAAAAACGTTGTGAAACTAGATAAAATTTATTGGTTAGTAAACCAATATTTGGATAAAAAATCTGACGTGGCCAGGCAAATGACTTTTAAGCAGGCTTGTTATAAAAAGCGTTTTTTTTTATTTTGAACTAAACAAACAAGTTTTTTTTTTAATGAAATTATGTTTTTAAACACTTCGAAAAAAACATGTTTTAAACTAAAAAAAAACATGTTTTAAATCACAAAAAAACATGTTTTAAATAAGGAATAAAAATTGTATTTTATAAAGAACTTTTTTTTATTAATAAATACATACAATATTTATTATTATTATTATATTTATTATTTATTTTTTTATTTATCCAAAAATTTTTAAGACCAACAAAAAATGCTAATTAAATAATTAAATATGTTGTCCAAATTTCGGTAGTTTAAAACACATGTTATAAACATTTAAAACAAAATGTTTTATACATTTAAAACGAATTGTTTTAAACATGTTTACAATAAAATGATTTAAAACAAAATATTGTTTTAGAACATAGCAACCCTGCTTTTAAGTGAGATTCTATTTGATCGAGACCGGTCGTGTCTCGATTAAAATAACACTAGTCAGGATTTGACAGATATTTCTATTTTATTGAGGTAGGTATTGTAGGTATTGGTTAGAGATCAGCGTTTGACACTACCTACTGTCATTAGAACGATAATATCTGTCAAATTCTGGCTAACTAGTTTTATCCTAATGTAGACACGACCGATCTCGATCAAATAGAATTTGCTCATTCAGCAACTATTAATTTTACCAAAAAATGTTATAAACAGAAATTATTCAAAATTACCTCTACTTTAATTTATTATTTAACTATTTTGACGAAATTGCCGAAATGGCGGCTCATTTGCAAAATCATTGAAAAATGCTAAGAATAAACCTCCAGTTCGTTTGGAGCCTTTTGAACAAAAAGTTTTTCTGTTTGCTCATCAAACTTCTAAATATGGTTTCGTCCTGATAACTTTAGTAGTTTCTCCGGAATTGTCGCTTCAAAAAAAAAAACGGTTACACAAACACACACACACACAGGCATTTTTTTGTACCTTGGTCAAAACTGTTCAGGGGACCCAACAGGACATATTTCCGCGAAAATCACATTTTTTTTCGCACGATTACATAACTTTGTCATACTACGTATGATAAAGTAAAAAGGCGAAAATTTACATAATGGCTGCTGTTTGAATTTTCAGGTCGACTTTTAACACAAGGTTCAGAAGATTATTAGAAATTCACCGTCGAATAGAAAGTGCTTATTTTTTCAGGGATAAAAAGTTGTATGTATTCATTGAAATAATTTACTTTACTCAATATAGGCACCTAGATCTATTTGTTTTTTGCACTGTATCCAAATTTCATATTCCTACTAAAAAGTGTTATCGAAAAGCACTAATAAAAAAAAAACTGGAGAATACACATAGCTTAAAAAAAGCGCCAAAAAGGCGTTTCAGGGGCTTATTTTATACAATTCAAGGTTTCAAAATATGCAAAAAATTATTATGTGATTTGCTACCGATTACTGATTACATGATTCACAACGAAAAGTAAACTGAATAAAAAAGAATATTTTGATACTGAAAAAACTAAAATAACATTTTTATTATTTGGCAAACAATCTACACTTACTATCTAAGATAAGTAAAGCCGGTGGTCCCGTGTGCTGTCATGATGGGAAGTGTACGCTCAAGAATTAAATTGCGGAAATATACAGACATATAATAAACTAGTAAAAAAGGTAAAATGGGCAGTTTATAAGAATGAATCACAATCATCGAAATGGGCTAGAATAATAATATAAGAATGCAAGCATACATACGGATTTGATATCTAATGCCGATCTATGATTTTGCAGTATGTATTTGCTGCAAGGAAACCCCTTTCGGGTACACGCGAGAGCGTAAAATGAAAAAAACACGGACTAAACTTAATTAAACTCTTTTGTGGTGTGGCCGTATTATAAACAAATAACTAACGGTTGGCACGTACGTTACAACATATTACAATTTTTCACTGTTTTAACCACAGATTGTGTTTAATTTCAATTTTCTACCTTCTAAAATAGGAAAAAACGCAATTTGTAAAGAACACATTACAATTCTTTTCAAATATTATAGTTTTTTTCAAATATTTTATGATTTTTCATATAGGTACAGAATACTTGATAGTAGTCGATGTTAACTTTTTACGAGTATGATAATCGATACCTCAATTATCGTAATACTTTATACAAAATAAACATTAAATAAATAAAAAGTTTAAGTAACTCAAATAAATATTGGTGTGACGAGAGGCAAACATATACAGGATATCTCACGGAACTGGTACATTAGAAGTTCCTCATGTTCTACTATTTCTGGAAACTTGAAATATTGAAACTAGAATCTACTCGATCTGAGCTCTTCAGCTAAAATATTCTCAAGTTAACTGTCACGTCCGGTCACCGGAAGTCGGTATCAACTTTGTTATTTAAATGGAATGATATAATTTTATTTTTGGTTTCTACGTATCATAATACATCATTTTTGATAATGCTTCTCTATACCTAAATATCACCACTTTGGATTTTTTTTTATTTTACTAATTCTTTGGTGATTTTCGCGGTTACGTTCAAAATTTAATATCTCGGTTATTATTGAAACTAAAAGTTCCATGATCGGTGGTCTCAAATTAGAAACAGGGTGTTCAAAATTTACGCTGGGAGTATAGATCGCAGGGGTGTGTAGATCGCCGAAATAGATAAGTTTATCGCCAGAGTAGGTAGAATGCTATAATAAGCGTTCATTTGGGCAATTCTCGCTGCCCTCGTCGTGTGCCAATTGAACTTTTTACAACGTATATAATGATGTATTACTTTCTAGTTTGGTTTCATAATAGACTTACTGTGACAATTATTTTTACAATTTTATAATGAAATTTGTAGGTAAACATAGTTGCGGCTACATATTCCAACCACAATTTATGATTTTGATTTGTATAGATTATAAAATATTGATATTTCGCAGTTTATGCGATAGCAAGCGATTAAAAAGAGGATGTGTGAGGTTGTGTGTTGTACTGTGTACCAATCTTACAAAAAAGTTACCAAAAACGATCTTACAATTTGTTAATTGTAACCGAAAACAGTGTGCATTGTGAATGCAAAGTAGAAAAATATATTTTTGTCTCTATTCAAACACGCATTTATTTTGAATTAAAGAAAAGTTTTTCTTTGTGTAGGTACTTTCAATACAATATAGATTCCAGTATCAAGGGGCAAACGTGTAAACATTATAGGGGTAATACCATAAAGCTCGTGATATATGTCGTCGGGGACGATTAAGAAATCCAATTTCGGGCAAATTTTAATACTGGCTCTACCCTTGCGGGCGTTATGAATGGAAAAGGGGGAAGTTATTACTTGGCATACAAATCCGGCCCGAGAAAACATCTGAATGCCGGCGAAAACTTACGTAATTAATTTGTTTTTAGGGCGAACAACGTAAAACGTTAGCTTAGAAACTTACAAAAGTTTCCAAAACTTTCCGGTGATTGTTTGCGATGGACTAATTAATAATATAAAACACAAATTTCGGTGAAATATGCAATAATAGTGTGTAAACAGAAGCATTAAATAATGCTGATATTGCCTTGTCTTAGTGCAGCCCCACAGTTGGATAGTAGATGGTGTACTGAGATCAAGTTCGTCCATATTAAAGTTTGGAGTGCCACAAGGGTCAATTTTGTGCCCTCTTTTATTTTTAATGTACATGAACGATCTGCGACGGTGTGTGGGCGTGGGAGATTTAAGGCTAGGGTTGGTACTACCTTATGGAACAAGCAGATACTCCATTTCGGCACAATTTTGAATTCCTCGCAAAATTTTACGACAATGAAAACTTTTGGATTTATTGGCGTTTTTATGGAAGAACAGCAGTCTAAGAAAAATTGTATATCTGAATGCCTGTTTTTAATGTTATTACGCACGCTTAGATTATGATGAAGTATTTACCTAAATGACTGTTTTTTCGCATGATTTAATTTTTTTTGTATCAAATAGAACATTTTATGACATGTCAAGTTTAATATTATAATTTGAAATAAAATTTTACTTATACCCTGTAGGCTATGAAAAACTGCGCTAAAGAAGTTATTAAGGTATCTGTCAGTGGTGTTGATATTGTTAGATTAGATTTGCATAATTTTTGGAAATATGGCGAACTTTTCCTAGGAGGAACCTAATTGACATGGTGTGGGTTCTTGGCGAATGCAGCAAAAATTATTTATTGGCAAGTAGAGTTTGCAGAAGACGATATACAGATCGTCAAAGATACCCAACGAAGCAAGCGTTTGAAAGAGTGCATTTGTGCTTCACAAATTTTGGAAACGTTAATTACCCAAAACAATAACCTCCTAGAAAAGCAACTACTAATGATGAAAATCAATTCAATGTGCTTGCTTCAATATTGGAAGATCCAAAAACAAATTGTCGGCAGTTCAGTAGGGTTTAGATATAAGTAGCGCTTCAGTATACAGAATAATAAAATCGAACAACTTCCATCCGTATCATATCCAATTAATTTGACTTAACACCATTCGATTTTTTCTTTGGGGTTATGTGAAAGGGCTCTTTTACAAGGAAATGCCGGCGACTAAGAAGAATATGAAGATCCGAATTACTGATGCGTTTAGGACCATTACACGTAGAGTGCTACAACATGTACAAGAATCTTTTAAGAAGCAGATGGAAGAATGCATCCTACAGACTGGTCATCATTTTGAACATCTAAACAATCTGGATTAACACATTTATTTTTTGTTTTTCTGTTATTATTTTTGTTTTTTTTTTTTTGCTACAAAGTTGTTGGCAAAGAGGCGGTGTTGTTTTAAACTCAATATCGTAGTACTCAATATCAAACACTGTACACATTTATTTTTCGTTAAAGATTAATACTTAATATTGTTTTGCAAGAAGTAGAAATTTATAACGGGTATTTTATGTAAATTTTCACGAAGAAGACAAGTTATTTCTGTAACGGTTTACTTTAGCACTAGTATGTGGTAGTACTTTTTTGTGCAGAACGATGCGTAGAGTTTAAAAAATTGAAAATATACAGGGCGTTCCAATTGAAAAAATTAACTTTCTTAGGAAAAACTGGTTGGTATATTTTCTTGTAGAATATGACCATCCTGTACACAATTTGGAGATGGTAGGTAATCACGCTAATAGAAAGCTTCTTACTTAAACATAATCAAAGCGTGCGCAATAAAATTAAATATAGGCATTGAGATATAAAATTTTTCTTAGACTGCTGTTTTTCCATAAAAATGAAAATAAATGAAAAAGTGTATAGGTAAGGGTAGGTAATGTTATATTTCATTGTCGTAAAGTTTTGCGGGGAATTCAGAATTATGCCGAAATATAGGTTGTTCCATAGAAAGAAAAAAAAAACAAGTTTGGGTTAGTACTACCTTATAGAACATTCTGTATACACGCTAATAATTGTAAAATGTGCGCCTCGGCGTTCTGTATATGGGGCATTCTTTCTGAAGTGTCCCAATCCAAAAATGAAAAGTTTTGGGATATAGTTGAAACTTTAGAGAATTATTGTAATAACAGTAACAAATACCTAAAATGAAAAAAAAATTGTGAAAATTACTAGGCGTTGAAGTTTGGACGTTTTGAGTGAGACAGTCATTTTTAGATTAGATCTAATGGATCTTTATAGATTTTATTTTTTATTTAGTGCATTTTAAAGCATCTTTCATGAACTTTTCAATGTTTACAAAAAAAAATTAAATAACAAAAATGTAAGACCTTTTTTTAACAAGTAATTTTGTATTTCGATTTTTGACCCATTTGGGTAGTTTTAATTTTTTTTAAAATTATTTCATTTAAAGCTGAGTCTTTTTCCTATACAATGAGTAAAGATGAAAGTGGGACAAAAGTGCGTTTGGGAGAAAATTAATAACTAAGCAAACGGAGCAACCGCGCTTCATACGCCAGCGCCAACGTCCAGGCCGTGGCGCGTAGGTCACCCATTTGTCTACTTCAGTAACATTTAATAATAATAATAATCCACGACTTAACATCCCCCAACAGCTTTCGCCATTACGGGGGCATCGGCAGGCCCGAATTATCATTATTATGGCCCGCGTCTGTAGCACGTCTTAAGTTTGGCTTTCAGCATTCGCCGAGGAGTGAAGGAAAACCACAGAAAAACCTTCACTCTGAAAGCAGGGCGAGGTAGGTATGTTTCAAGTCAAATTTCTTTTTCTGGATTTTTTATATCGTATTTGTGTTGTTTTTGATTCTTCTTGTTTCTTTTTCTGTCTGAAATGGATGGAGCAAGTAAAAGGGGAATTCGATTTTCATATTTGTTGGAATAAATGGATAAATACTTTTAGAAAACTTGGTCACACATCATTTGATTTACGTGGTATATCACTTAAACTACAAGAACAGTTTCCATCTATATCAAAGTCTACGAAAATTTGATCTAAATGTAGAAAAGAACTTTATACATTAAAGTTAGATAATTTGAATGCAGTCAAATTCTTCTGTTCTTGATACAGCTCTGTCTAATTAAATCATTCCTTCTGATATGGACATTTGTGACAATGAGTCGGAAATCGAAGAATCTGATCATAATAGAGATGATGATTTTGCATCGAGAATATGTTTCCTCTAAAAACAGCTTGCGTTGACGGGAATCATAGGTGGGGAGTCGAAGTTCTAGAAGCAATTATTGACGATGGCGTTTTTAGCGCGGGTGCTGCGTTTACTTATTTATTAGTTTTCGAAGATTTAGGGCGAAACGGAAACTGTTCTTGTCATTTAAGTGATATACCACGTAAATCAGATGATGTGTGCCCAAGTTTTCTAAAACGATTTATGCATTTATTCCTCCAAATATAATAATCGAAGTCCCCTTTTACTTGCTCCATTGCGGCTGAAAAAGAAACAAGAATGTTTATTCTTGCTTGTTTAAAAATACCACAAATACGAGATAAAAATACGAAAAACATAAAATACCAGAAAAAGCAATTTGTCTTGAAACACAATTGTTAGATTTTTGTTTTTTTAGATTTTTGTTTGTGAACATTAAATGGTACATCAATAATGCTGTAAAATGCAGTAAATAAAAAACTCAAAATGTCCTAAGTTCAACCCCTAGTAATTTCCTCAATATGTTTTTTCATGAGCTAATATTTTAGGTATTTGTTACTGTTATAAAGTACAATAATTCTCCAAAGTTTCAACTATATCCCAAAACTTTACATTTTTGGATTGGGACACTTCAGAAAGAATGCCCCATATACGAGTTAAATCAGTTTTAAAATACCTTCAGTAACAGAGGCACAATCTTCCGAGATCGCACTGTTAAGACACCCTGTATATTATTATTATATTTTTATATATGGCAAAATTAACAATAATCCAAATCAAAACAACAACCAAATCCGTAATAAATCTCAAAGGAAACGAACAACGAACTCGGCGCTCTCCAGTATTCATACCCCCGCATATTTCACAATATATTCAACCATATTTTCTCCTATAAGCCCCAAGAAAAGTAATAACACCCACACACACATAAACAAACGCTCTCTCATAACAAACACACGACTAAATTACGATACACTGCATGCACATAAGTTCGTTACTTAGGTGTATTTCGTATTAACGTTCTACGTGATATATATACAGTATACACCCTTAGAGGGTAACACTGCACACGAGAAATATCACTTGACACTCGGTAAGATGTATTATCAACAGTGCCGGGACCCCTTCAGCCCCCCTTCTGTGCTCCTTTTGCTAGCGTGTGTAGTGAACGCTAATACGATTAAATGTTGCATACGCTGTGAGAGGTGATATTTTACACTACGTATGACGTGCTGTAACTCAGGTTCGTATTCGCCGGTTCGTGAATACGCCTTCAAAGGTTTTAATGCTAACGACCTGGTGTCGAAGAGAGCCGTAGAAGTTTTGGGTAGTTTTGGAAGGTACACGTCAAACGGAGTTTGGAGGGGCTTAAGATGGGGTTTGTTCTCAGTGTTTGGGGGGATGAAATTTTGGTATGGATGTGTGAATAATGATGTACGTGAATTAATTATTGGTCGTGTTGCTGTCATATATGATATGTATATTATGGAACAATAAAGAATAGAAGTTTTCATGATGGTTCGGTATGGAAAGAAAATTCATTTTATGAACGTATTGATACAGGGTAGGCAGTTTGAAAATTTATTGTTATGTTTAAGAGGGGAGTCCAACAGCTGATCGACACCGGCTTGGATGTTTTTGATAAGTTGACGTTTTTGCTAAAGCCACTATGCTACCCAATAAGTCATAGGTTTAAACTTTTACAAATTTAACATAGTAAATTTGTAGACACGTAGAATATTTTGCAGATCACTCATTAATTTTAAATGGTAATACCGACACTCGATTTGAATTACCAAAAATTCCCATGGGACTTCCAAATGCCTGTCCGTGGTTCTGTTATCTTATTGACTCATTTTGCCATTATTTTTGAATTCGATAATCTGTCGCCGGATATCCAAATTTCTTTGGCGAGGCTTAATCGCCGTGTCGTTATATTGTGTCCGTAAACACTGTTCTTCTAGCAACTAACGCACGTGCGATCCCCCACTACTGGCAGCGTTGCTGTCGGTCCCTTCCCCCGCTCGCCCTAAAGACCGAAGAGCACCGCGTCAATTGCAGCAATCAGCAGATGCTTCAACTCGATCTTTTGTAGGGAAAATGCAAGATAAACAATGATTATTTAATAAACTTCAAACCTATGAATTAGTGGGTAGCCTATAGTCTATATTTCATTATATTCTAGCTCTTCTAATAAATGCATTGCTGGCATTGCACAATATAGCTTTTTGTGGGTCAAGCACTAATCCAATGATTTTACAAAAATGCACATTGAAAACTAGCATTCCGCAGGTGATTTTACTTTTTAATTCGTTGAAATCTATAGATTATTTCTGGAGTAATTAATTGCTAAAGTTAAACGAATAAAATTTACGGGGCAAAAACAGCGCCAATTCTTCTCAATTTGGAAATATTGAGAAAACGCTAACATATACAGCTTTCTATTTTTATGAGCTGTAGCATATTAAACAAGGACAGCATCAGCATTTTTTCAAATTTTCGAACTTATGTTTTTTTTTATGGAACAACCTAAATTTTACGACAATGCAAATCGATTCTTAATAATCGATTTTTAATAATCGATTCTTAAAAATCATTTATGAAAATAATCGATTATTCATAATCGATTATATCGACATAATTATGAATAGGGAGATGATTTGAATGCATATTTTGGGTTGGGTTGAACGACGAAGTTGATGACGAGGGGAGAAGCGGTATAAAACTGACGTAAATATATGTAAAATCGACTATTAAAAAACCTATTATTAAAAATCGATTATTCAAAGTCGATTACTATAAATCTATTAATAAGAATCGATTATTGAAAACAATAATCGAGATATCTCGATTATTTCAAGAATCGATTATAATCGATTATGTAATCCGAATGCGCCCATCACTAACATCAGCGTGTACGGTGTATTAAAAATTTGTAACGGGTTTCTTTTGTCCACGCTGTATTTTATGGATTATTTTTTGACGTTTCTTAAAACCAATGAAATGCTTCTTTATTTGTCACAAGGGTAAGTTTCAACCAATTATGTCATTATCATAGTGGGAATAAATCTCTTGTGATTATTCTCGGGAATAATCACTGTAGCTTTTATTTGCCTAGCAACTGTCAGATACTTTTAATATATTCACAATGTGTCAAAGATATTTTCATATATTGTAAGTAATAATTAATTAAGTTAAATTTTTCAATAATTTTGTGATAGTTTTATTGATCTTTTTTATTGTAAAAATTTGTGAATCAAAAAATAATCTAGTCAAATATAACTCGAGAGTTCCATAAATTAGAAAATAATTTGACAGATTTTGTTCAAACTTGTTGCCATTTGGCAATAGCCACTCGAGCCCTGCGGGCTCTCGTGACTATTGCCTGGCAACAAGTTTTCAAACAATCTGTCAAATTATTTTCAATTTATTCTCACTCTCTTGTTATATTATTACTGTGTTTTACTTTGTAGGACGATCCGACAATTACGGACGGAGTCTCGCGTCAAAGGCTGCGTTGGTTAGTTCACTTGTCATTGCGGCTTGAATATTTGTCCTGAAATACCAGAGAACTCGAGGCGAGGCTTGGGAGCAACAATTTCTGCATAGACGCCACCATTTCAGCCGCCACAATGCCTCGCTAATTAATTAGTTGAACATCATAACTGCGTTTCCTACTAACGTTGGACGGAAGAAATAATTCGATTATACAAACAATTAAAATTTATTAACTTTCAGAGTTTCAGAGCATCTGAAGGTCGTTTGTAGAAATTTATTTTTATTTGAAGCTACAGATTTTTGTGACATTTCGATGACAATACTGTTATAAAATCTGTACTTTTAAACTAGAATTCCTACAGCTTATATTTAATAGCAAAAATAAAAACGAATTTAACCGACCTTCCAATGCAAACAAGACGACAGCCACTTTTTTAACATAAACACATAAACCATAAAGTTGCATTCTATATGTTACGTATTGTTTTCAGTATTACCGATATTTTTAAGATAGCTTTTTAGGTCGATTTGTCTTGACTTTTGTTTTAAGTGCCCCTACAGAAAATTTCGATATTAATAGCGACGCGGTGCTTTTTTTGTAAAGTATCTGTCTCGGAAAAACTACCCTGTTAATCTCATTGTCGCCCACGAAAAGCCGCTTATCCCATCTTTTACCCTTAAGGTTTTTATACTTTTTGTCAAGTTGGCGTTTTTTGCTGCTATTTTCATCGAGTTTGGTCACACGTAGCCCGTGTTGAAATTAACTTGACCGATATAGGACAGGAACGTATCAGAGAAAATTTACTATTTTATATAGGTATTTACTTTTATAGGTATATAAGTTTTACCATAAAACTTTAATTTTAACATATGTGGTTCTGATATATTTATTTTTTTGTTACAGGTAAGACAAGATTTTCTACAAAGTAAGAATCTATAAACTTTAATAAAGTGAGTATTTACATAAGTGTATACAGGGCGGTAATTAACTAGCGTATAAAAGCGATAATTAAGGAGTATATTATCTAGTCTGAAGGAAAAAGTAAGTTTTTTTTTGTGAACTTTTTGTGACTTTACTAACTTTACAAATGTTGAGGGGTCGTGTAATGACCCCTGTTGTCTTGAGGTGTAAAGAAACGTTTTTTATTTCAATTTTTATGTACGAATGTATCTGGAACAATGATTTTTGCAAATTTAGGAGCACTTGAAAAATCGATTTTTCGATGTCTATAAAATATCGTAATTGTTTATTAAACTCAAAAATCATGCGTACTTCTATAGATTAATAATCTATTTAAGAAGGTACAGCCAAAATGTCATCTCAATCGCATAAAAATTACTCGAGTTCTACTGCTATCCGTTTTTGAAAACCTCATTTAGAAACTACATAGTGTACCTTCGCACCGTCGCACATAGGGGTATTTGACCCGAAAACCTGGCCAATATTATTTTTTTACCTACAAGAGCTCTAGATGTGTTGTTTTGTGGATGTATAGCATTTTAACCTTCAGACTAAGTATTTGAAGGGTAGTAACTTAATAAACACAATAAAACAGTTCAAAATAGGGTAAAAAGCAAATTGTATTAGGAATTGTCCTTCACTGCAATACACCTATTGTAAATTAATTACTGCTACAACATTTGTCATCAATATTTTTTGTGATTTTATTTCTGTCATAATCTACTGTGTGAAATTTACAAAAAATATATCTGGTATGTCCGGTTCAAATACGCAGCATATACGGATTTAAAATTGAACAATACATGTCGTTTCTGAGTTATATGAGATAATATTTCTGGGTCTATTATATTGTAAAAAAAATCTTGAAAAAAGTTTTATTTTTAAGACCAATACAGGAAGAAAATGAAGTTTACACCGGTCGATATTGTGTATTGAAACAGTACATACGTTATTCATGCTATTTTCCGTTCGATACATTCCTTTTAAGACGTGATAGTAGAAGCAATTAAGAACCTCATCACCACAACATCACTATACAAACTATTATTTTTAGTATATTTTAAAATTGTCTAATACTTATACTTATTGTTTCTATAAAAACTTTTGAAATTTGACCATCCTTCAAGCTGAAACGGTCGTTATTTAGTGGTATGACCCTAATACGCATGTTTTGAACCCGGATTCGCATTCTGCATAAACACATTTATCGAAAACGCCTAACCAGTTTCTATTCACAAGCTTACTATTGTCTCTCCTCAACAATTGTCCATTTTAAAGCAGTGAAGTGTGTAGGTGAGTAGGTGCTTTCGATGTATTTTCTTGCCCTGAATATGAATCCGATTCAAACAGCTTCAAGCAACAAATTTCCAAGAAATTCACATGCAAGTATAAAGTTTAAGGTTTTTAGGATGATTTTTAAGAGTCTAGGTCATCGGGATTGTTTGCTATACATACGTGCAATGTGCATCTATGTTCAGCCATAGTAAAATGTAACTTTTGGCTGACGAGGACACGTGGCACAGTGATCAGGTGAAAAAATATTGCCGCCTTTTAATACATTGGTCCTTTACCTATCCCAGAAACTGGTTTACTTTTAGACCAGGCAATAGAGCAGAAAATGACTGAGTTCGTGACAAAAATACTAGCAGGAAGCCGACGGTCCCAAGTCACGTGGAACAGTCCGTAGATGTATTGTGATATGTTTCCTACTCACAAATATCATTTCTTAATTTGTTATAAACAAAAAACCTCAAAAAAACGTGTGTCTTTTCGTTTTTCTCCTGTAAAAGTTGAACCGATGGAGGAATTTTGTTGCTGTCAACAGACCAATTGTAGAGAATGAAAAAACGAAAAAAATAAACCCTGCACGGACTCGATTGAGTTATTATTAACGGAGGAAATTCGGAAAAACCGGAAAAAATCTGCGTTTTCTAAAAAATTCATAACTACGCTATTTTCAAAGCTGTAGCGGAGGCTTTGCGCGTGAAAGTAGCGATTGGTAGGTGCTTTGAGTGTGGACAACCCAGGTGTTGTCCGATGAATAGTTTTTGCATAATTGCGATTTAAATATTTTTATGCAGTATGGTTCGGCGAGCCTGGATGCGTCGGCGGTGGTCCGATTTTAATTTTATTAACGTATTTCGAAAGTAGAAGTATTGTGCTACAAAACGTCTATTCTGATTTTGCGTTAAAAAGTTGCAAAATAGGCGAAAAATGCTTTCAAATAAGACCGAAAACTGCACCGCGCTCCAAAACGGTCGAGGAGTGGGGTAGGCGGCCGACTCGGGGAAACGCGCAACGCGCTGAGATTACTATAGATACGCGCTTCCCCGCGTCTGCCTCCTACCCCCACTACTCGACCGTTTTGGAGCGCGGTGCCGTTTTCGATCTTATTTGAAAGCATTTTTGCCTATTTTGCAGCATTTTAACGAAAAATCAGAATACACGTTTTGTAGCACAATATTTCCACATTCGAAATACGTTCAAAAAATAAAAATCGGACCACCTCCGACGCATCCAGGTTTGCCGAACCATATTGCATAAAAAACAATCAAATCGCAATAGTGCAAAAAGTGATCATCGGACAACGCCTGCGTTGTGCACACTCAAAGTACCCATCAATCGCTACTTTGTCGCGAAAAGCCTCCGCTACTACTTTAAAAATCGCGGAGTTCTGAAATTTTGAAAAAAACGTAGAGTTTTCCGGTTTTCCCGAATTTCCTCCGTCAGTTTTAATGCGATCAAGTCCGTGTAAAGTTTATTTTTTTCGTCTTTTCATTCTCTACAATTGGTCTGTTGACAGCAATAAGATTCCTCCATCGGTTCAGTTGTTACAGGCAAAAAACGAAAAAACACACGTTCTTTTGAGGTTTTTTGTTTATAACAAATTAAGAAATGATATTTGTGAGTAGGAAACATATCACAATACATCTACGGACTGTTCCACGTGACTTGGGACCGACGGCTTCCTGCTAGTATTTTTGTCACACAAGAATCTCTGTTGCCTGGTCTATTTTTGGAATTTAACAAATTAGAAATATGATATATGGCCATCGTTTTCGACAATGGTTGATATCAGACATTATTCTTGACATGTTTATACGCTATTGAAGCCAATAAAAAAATTAAAAAATCTGATGTGGCCAGGCACATGACTTTATCATACAAAATATAAAATTAATAATTTAGCTGCATGAGAATCTATTCTAGAGATAAACCGTAGGTATTGTCAAAGCATCAGCATTTTACGCTACCTACACTACGTCATTAGAATAATAGTTATTTATGTCACAAATGCCGAAAGTACGCAATAGCGCGACGAGCGGTGATACGGCGCGTCACCGAAGGCGGAGTGTCGCCGTCGCATATGATCGAGTCGCGCTATCTAGTTTTTGGCAGGAGCGACATCAACGTTTATTGTGTTGCTTTTTAAGAAACACGTATTTAAAAAAAAATAAATGATTTCTGTATAGTAAATGCTAGGTTGGTACCACTTTGACGGAAGGTGCGTTCCGATTGGTAGGTAATGGTAGCTAACGGCGGTGGTAGAATACGAAATTATAGTATTTCTTACATATCGTGATAATGACACATATTAGTTTGCATGTACATAAACATGAGTCACTAGCAATTTTCTATTGGAAATACTATAACGGCGTCTGCTACCACTGCCATTATCACTAATGAAATCGCACCTTAAAAAGGTAATTCAAATTCTGACAGATTTATATTTGTTCATGACACATCCCTACCAACATACTAAAATAAAACTACACTCATCGCTATACTTTATTTATAATTTTCTAAATGTATCATTTTTAGAATTAGATATAAAGACCGGTTGATATTTCTTATCAACAAACAATCAAATTGGTGATCTTATTTTATTTGAAATTTGTATTTTATAATTTTGCGCACTACAGCGGCTCGTTCCATAGTGGTTCTCCAACGTCTGATGAGATCAGCTGTTTTCGAATGTGACAACACAAAAAAATATTTGTCAAAATCCTGGCTACTATGTAATTTCATATCAATGCAGATGCGACCGATCTCGATCAAATAGAATTTGCTCTTGAAGGTAAACTATTAATTTTACCAAAAAATGTTATAGACATAAATTATTCAAAATTTCCTCTACTTTAATTTATTAATTAACTATTTTGTCGAAATTACAGAAATGGCGGCTTATTTCCAAAATCCTTGAAAAAGGCTTAGAATAAACTAAAAAGCTAAACTATTAATTTTACCAAAAAATGACATAGGCATAAATTATTCAAAATTTCCTCTGCTTTAATTTATTATTTAACTATAGGCATAAATTATTCAAAATTTCCTCTGCTTTAATTTATTATTTAACTATTTTGACGAAATTACAGAAATGGCGGCTGATTTCTAAAATCCTTGAAAAAGGCTTAGAGTAAACACCCAGTTCCTTTGGACCCTTTTGAACCAAAAGCTTTTCAACTCTAAGTTTGGTCATGAAACTTCTAAATATGAAGTTCCGTGCCGATACCTTTAGTAGTTTCTCCGAAAATGAATTAACAAAAATTGGGTACACACACACACACACACACACACACACACACACACACACACACACACACACACACACACACACACACACACACACACACACACACACACACACACACACACACACACAGACATTTTTTTGTACCTTGGTCAAAAATGTTCAGGGGACCCATAAAGACCTATTTCCGCTAAAATCCCAATTTTTGTTTGCGGCATGATTACAAAATAGTTGAGACTAGATATAACCCCTTAATGTTTGCGATAGGGCAAAAATCCAAAAGAGGTATGAATCTACAGCGCATATCAAGAAGCTATTTTCAGATCTTTCCATTATTTTTTTGGTTAGTTATGACACCTAAATTATTGGGTCGACATGTGTACACCTTGGCTGCCCACAGAAAAAGAAATTCTAACGAATTAAAATTCCAAAACCCAGTTAATTCACCCAACTAATTCAATCTGACGAAAAACAACACCCATTGTTTTTACTATTATTTTATTATTGTATCTCCTTTGCATAAATTCACACGCATGAAGCGAAATCACAACAATGCACCACCTAAAGAAAACATAAACTCCATCTTTCACAAATATATACTCCATGTTTCTCTCGAACAAAGTGGAACGAACATCTCTTTTTAAAGTTCTGAACTTCTTAAAAACACATTTCCGACCTTGCTCGTACTTTTCCACAACGGAACCGCTACGAATTCCTTCTCGCTCGAAATTTATGAGACTGTCGACTCCTGTATCTATAAATATACAGTCGGATTCGAAAAGCCGACAAACCGACTGCCGTAGGTGACAATAATAAATGCCCAGTTCATTGCACTTTCATACAACTGCATTGGCAACCGCCAGCCAAACTCACGCAGACAAGAAAACACAAAAAACTAAACTTAGTCAACGCACAAAACGTGTATTTTTAACCCGGTATATCAGAGGACACCAGTGCACATACACAGTGTGATATTTTCGTGATCTAGCGGAACTTTATTATTTAATTAAGACTTACTTTGTTTTTTTCTTGAAATTAGTAAGATTACGATTGTTAATCTTAAGAAGATACATAAGTTCATATACTTATGATATACAGTGGCATGTCCACCTATTCCAGAAATTAAGAACGATTAAGATCTGTCACAATTGTAAAATTATGTCATAAAAATGTTTTTTTACTTTGCGTTCACAATGCACACATTGTAACACAGTTTTCGGTGTTAGAATTAACAAATTGTAACATCGTTTTTACTAACTTTTTGATTGGTACACACTGACACAGTACACATTAATTGTTGATATCAAATGCCATATGTCAAACGTACAGCCGTGGAAAATTCTATGGTAACATGCCCGTCGCTAGTGTACACCAAACGTAGGTCGGAGATTGTCGGTCGTCGGATACCTACCTGCTAAAGTCATAAAACCAAAGGGTCACTTTTGTTTCGTTTCGTTTTATTTTTCTGTATCTATGGAATGAAATCGAATTTCGTCTATTTATATGTTTCCGATATCCGAAACTGACAAAAGTGCACTGTAATATTTAATGTATTTTTTGCGTGTAGTTGTAAATCGTATTTGCCCCGGTTTCTACTTTGCTGCAGATATGCCCTTTAGAACTGATACTACAGTGTTGTTCAGCATTTTAGCTTAATTATAAAAATGTTGTTATTTTTATATTTATTAAAATTATATCTTTACGTTCTATAATAACATACACACACAATTGTCTTTTATGTTTGACATGTAAGGGCAGGATTTACAATCCAATATGAATGATATCACATCAGAACGATATGCAGATAACTTTGAAAAAATTATATAATAAAATCATTGAAATTTCAATCTATATTTATGTTACTCAATCGTTTTCGCCGTATTGCAAAAGTTTCAAGTCCGCTAGTTCCTTGTATAATATTTTGTATTGCGGCCGACCTACCGGACGATCAAGCACAAAGGTAGGTATTTTTATTACACTATGGTTCGCGTTTTGTTCCTTAATTTACTACTGAATACAAAAACATATCGTATATAACACCAAGGAAACAAACAAAAAACACTTCAATTATTAATCTAGGCAGCTATTTGATTAAAAATCGTAAATTTGTTAGACAACCACAATTAAATCGATTTTGACTGATACAACAACAAAGGACTTTGCTTGTTTTCTTAGTGCAACAAATTGACGATACATATGTTCCGTTTAGATTGTCATAAATGTATCATTTCCTAAAACATCAGGTCATACCAACCTCAACAACATATGAAATAAAAGCACTCCTGCAAATTTATATCAACCTCCAACCTAACAGAACAATTTTCTTATTTAATACATGCTTATGTTATTCCTATATTATTAAATGTTTGTTTTTATGTTATTACATATATTTATGTTATGTTCTTACAAATATCATTTTTTTACTGTTATACATCTATCTATTATTTTTATCTATACTATACTCATGTTATATTTATATTATTTTTGTTGAATACATAATTATATGCAATTTTCATTACTTTCCATAACGTAAATTAAATAAATATGAAACATTTTGAGATAAAAGTATATTATTTCGGTCTGCGACAAAGTAGAAACCGAGAAAAATGAGTTTTTTCACTTACAGGAACTTCCTATCTGGAATTACCTCCTTTAAAAATTATTGACAGCGGATATCGGATGTAGTAATCGGTTTGCCTTGATGCATATACCGACGTAGCCATGATGATGAAGTATTTTAATATATGCCTGATTAAAATTTTTACAGTTATAACTAACGTTACTATGTATTTTCGTATAAATGAAATAATACTGCAATTGCTTATAGAAACAAACATATTAACGAATAACAATCTTTAGCTACGAGCGGCAGTTTCGCTTCGAATATCGAAAATATATTATATAAATACGAAACTCATATTCATACCATCTATATACAGAAAACTTAAAATGAAATGAAACAGAAGTGACTCTTCGGTTTTATGACTACCAGGTAGGTATACGACGACCGACAATCTCCGACCTACGTTTGGTGTACACTAGCGGCGGGCATGTTACCATAGAATTTTCCACGGCTGTACAACACATAACCACACACTCCCTCTTTTTAATCGCTTGCTATCGCATAAACTGCGAAATATCAATATTCTATACATATTTAAACATACGTATAGCCTGCTATAATTACGGCCAAAGGATTGCGGCTTTCTTAGTTTTGCTGTGTTCATCGGTGATGTTTTGCGACTCGGGTAAGCGATCGTCATCATCCTTTTCAACTAAACATCAAATACCCTTTACAGATATAATTCAAGGACCACATTTACTTTAATAAGGTATTATGCGAAGATCAAACCAATATTGTAGATATGAACGATTTTAATTCCTGCTGCGGGATTGTATATGTGCAATAAATGATTTATTGAATATCAGCATACACGTAGGAAGCTATAGTACATTTAAAGTGTTGAGGATTTCTTAGTTTATGTGACGGATAAGTTTTCGGTAACATTTTGGACCGTCACTTTTGACTTCGTCTTAGTTCTGGTTGTGTGCAACGAACGTGTATTACCTCCATCACATGTAATTTTACTAAGAATAACTTATTCTAATAAATTATTACACCGAAATTATAATTTAGTTTCAATCATATGTGCGTGTAAACTTGTATAATAATAATAATAATAATAATCTTTATTGGTGTTATATACATATAAATGTTTACACAAGTCAAAGAAAAAAAAACAGAAAACAATGTAAATTAGTTAAACTTAATTTAGATCTGCAAAATTACTATTTAGGAATTCATCAAAATTATACACAGATTTCTGTAATAAATACCTTTCCATGACTAACTTAAAAACTTTTGGAGAGTAAGCCCTAGTTACAGCCGGAAGAACATTGAAATTTTTTCAAAGCCCAATAATTGGCTCCATTACGAGATTTCTGCAGTCTCAGAAAAGGCTGGCGATACTGGTGATTTATCCGTGTGGAGTAAGAGTGAAATGAGTCAACTGGAGCAAAGGTTGTTGAATTTATCTTCGCATACATCAAACACTCCAATATAAAGACCGATGGCAAAGTCAGGATATTAACATCCCTGAAATGATCCCGACAATCATCTCTATAATTTATACCGCGTGTTACTCTTATACAGCGGCGTTGTAATGAAAAAAGTTTGTTGGAGTGGCTACTGTGTCCCCAATTAAATATTGCATATGTCATAATAGAATGAAACAATGCAAAGTATGCAACCACTAGATATTCTTGTGAAACTGTTTCTTTCAGTATTCTGAAGAAATATATTACCTTTGCAAGTTTCTTTGAGACCGAATCAACGTGATTGTCCCATTTTAGTTTGGAATCTATTAATTAAGACTCCCAGAAATCTGACACACTCACCGTCATCACAGTTCTCAAGATGCCGCAGAGTAAACAGTAAGGACATACACTTGTCGAGATTGATGTGCAGTTTGTTTGAGGAGAACCATTCCTTCATGTTATTGTCGGTTTCATCTAACGTTCGGAGAAGCTGTTCGTAGTTATCTCCTCCATTGACTACTGTTGTGTCATCGGCAAATTGAACAATTTTTGAAAGAGGGCTTGCATTCTGAATGTCGTTTATGAAAATTAGAAACAAAATCGGGCCCAGAACAGAACCCTGTGGGACTCCATATATACATTGTTGTTTTGTTGACATGTTATTTCCAATTTTAACATATTGATTCCGATCGCTAAGATATGATTTTATTAACTGGATGCAGGAGTTATTAATATTGTGGTATTTAAGTTTTTCTAACAATATTTCATGCGGTACGCAATCAAAAGCCTTTGTGAGGTCGTAAAAAGAAGCCACTGCGTGATGACCACTCTCAAAGTTTTCCAAAATTTTACTTATTAGTGCTTCTATCGCCATGCTAGTCGATTTGCCGTGCCTAAATCCATATTGAGAATCAGTGAAAAGATCATTATTTTCAAAGTGTAGGTATAACTGGTTCTTTACTATTTTTTCAAAGAGTTTTGATAGTATGGGTGTTAAGGATATGGGTCTGTAGTTATTGCAGTTCTCTGTTGTGCCCTTTTTGTGGATAGGAATGACTTTTGATATTTTTAAGGCTTTAGGAAAATAATTTTGTTCAATACAGGCATTGAAAAGATGCGTTAGTGGATATATTAGGATGTTCATCATTGTCTTAATTATCTTGACATTTTGGCCATATGTATAAGCCAGTTGTACTAGGTAGAAACTGCTATTAAATGTTAACCGTTATAACAATTCTTAAGTATGTGCTTATTCTTTGAAATAACTAATCAGTTACCGCCAAACACGTCTATTCTGATTAGTATACTTATGAAACCACTTTTAAAATAAAATTTTTAGGTTATGTTTCATGTATTTATCACAGTAGGGTTAACACTGTTTCCCCAAGCTCCATTATGACCATAGTTGCGGCTTCGCTGATTATTTATTAAAACTTGTAGGCTAACGTAGAGTAAAATTATTCACAATTAGATTTTGTCATGATTTTATCCAAACCTTACGCAATTGACAGTTAGTACAGTACTGCCACGTGGTGCCCGCAAAATACCCTAGATTCTAATTTAGCGCAATATAGTAACCACAATTTCTAAATTTGTATAAAATTAATGACGCAAAGTAAAAAAAAATAGTATATTACACTCGTTTTATAAGACGTATTGGCGCACTCGTTCCATTTCGGGATGCCTCGCTACGCTCGTCGTGCCCAAAACAACTCGTGCGCCAATATGACGTCTTATAAAACTTGTATAATAATATACTATTTCAATTCACAATGACGTCACAAGCTATCAACATGATTTTTCAAAATCAAATTTTTACAGTATGAACAATATCTTCAAATGGCTTCTAGAATACTGTGCAGTACTTATTTTTTGGCTGATTTCTTTTTCATGCATATGAACATACTAATGGTGTATTTCTGTACCTTAGTGCAGCAGGTGATATCATTAATAAATAATTAATAAATAATTAATTAATAATTTTATCATATCAGTTTTCACAAATAAAACTGTACCGACACTGGTTTTTAGTTCTATTAGTCAGTCAAGTACTAGTACATTCAAATCAGCAAAAAGAAGGAAAGACGATACTTTTGTTCGGACTACATGCATAGCTTTATTCCATAAAATCACTTATTTTTTGTACATTCCGTATGTCCTTTTGGAAAATACACGTATTTATAAATATCTACAAGTGCACATACACATACAGGGTGTCTGACGGACCATGATATACATGAGGATCTAGGAAACTGTAAGACCTTACGATGTCAGTTAAAACCGGATGAGATGCGGTAATATTTCAGAACAACGTTCGATTTTTAAAATTTGTATATGGACCACTAGATATGAAAAACGTAAAACTGTTGATATCTTTTATCTTTGATAACTTTGCTATTACGATAAATAAAAAGTCGAAATATTGTATTCAACCATAGGAGCATACTCTGAAGCCTTTCTGATTGTCTGAAGATGTTTTAGTCAACGTGCTTTTGCTGGGGGGCGATCGTCAACTTTTTTATTTCTGAAGGACGCCATATTGCCTTTTTACTGATTTAAATTTAATATTTAACATGCTTTACAACTATGTATAACACATTTATCAAATTATCAAAAAGATGCCTTTACTATTTTCATAAAACCATAAAAGACAAAAACCAAAATTATTCATTTTTTATGTTATTTCTTTATTACATTAAATAAATATAAGCAATAAAAAAATGCAGTACCCTTACTTCCTATTTAATGTAGACTACGCATGCAAAATTTGAAAGGTTTATCTTTAAAAACAAAAAAGTTATGGATTCTTGACAGCAAAGCCTAAATATTCCGTATAGTCCGGTCGTTCTATATGAATTTTGGGGTGCTGAATCCGAATTTTAACTTTGTTACTTCCCACGCCTATGGCTTCACAACAAAAACATCAATAAACCAATTGTGCTTTTTGGTTGAATTGTTTGGCCGCTAGAGCGCGCTAAAAGACGGCCAAATTCTCCTAATTCTGATTAGATTGTGATAAAACTATATTAAATTCCCTACAAATTACACAACTTAATCAGTTGTTTTGGTCAAAGTGTGTAGCCGTTAAGAGCCCTTCACCAACAATTAATTAGAGGCCTATATTATTACTATTTATTTATTAAAAACTATATATTTGCTCTTTTTAGTTAATACTTAAGGTATTATTTTTTGTGTTTTTTTATATTAAACGGCTCTGACTTAGCAGCTTCGCTTAGCTTAATATGACATAAAATTTCGAGTCGATTTTGCTGTTACACGGTTTGGCTAAAACAAGTGATTAAGACGTGCAATTTATAGGGAAATTAATGTAGTTTTAGCAGAATCCTAGCCTTTTTATCTAACTCAAAAACTGGGTTCTACATAAAGTAGAAAAAGCCTTCGATTTTTGGTCTTCTTTCAGCGCGCTCTAGCGACCAAACCGTTCAACCAAACATGCATTTCAAGGTTGCTCTTATAGGAAATTTAATGTACTTTATTTTTGTATACAAAATAAAGTAAAAAGAACCGAAAAGTCTCGAAAGTGTTGACTTTTTTGCGATTTTCATTGTGAAGCCACATCCGTGGGAAAAAGCAAAGATGAAATTCGGATTCAGCGCCCCAAAAAACATATAGAATGAGAGGAAAAAGATGCTTCTATATTTTTTTTCTGGTACGGGCACCATTTGAAACGATTTGACTGGACTAAGACTATGCATGCAAAAATTGAAAGGTTTATCGTTAAAAACAAAAAGTTATGGACTGTCGACAGCAAACCCTAAATATTGTCTCCAGGCGACCATCATTGTCATTGTCATTGTGACTTTTAGCGTGATTCGACCCCTGGTTATTCTCAATGACAGTGACTTAGACATCAGCGGTGAAATTCTTCCAAAGCGTTATGCTTCCGATGGCAGCCAGCATTCTTCTCCGTGGATCTAAATAGCCAAAACTTCTCAAAGGATAGTCGGACCTCTGATGATGATGCTTCCTTACAATCTTACAACGTTAAATTGGTCTCGCCCGACATAGGCTCCTCAACAGTCGAGAATGTCAATTGTGTCACCCAAATGACATTCAGCACGCCTGAACACGCGAAACGCCCAGACTTTGATACCCCGGTGGAGCAAGTCAAGGAAATCCCATCTAATGCCGATCTCACATACCTAGAATCACATGGCCGGAATCTACCTTGACGACAGTGAGGCTATGGGGTAGTTTATAACAAACGCCGTAGAAGAACTTTGCGATTACCCAACGATGAAGCAATACCAGAGAAAGCAGCAGCACAACGCCTTAGGTCAAACAGTACACAACCGAACTTGCGGTCGACCAATTCATTGAGGTCATCCCAGAATAGAAGACGCATTTCCGGGAAGAAGATTTCCGCTCATTTCAATACTTGCGCATTCAAGTATTGCTATACATTATACGGCCCAGAAGCACATCAGGGCCGTCTTCGATGCCAGGAAGTATCATCGATGCAGAAAACGAATTAGACCTAATGGCAAAAGACCCGATGAATACCATATGAAGAGGTAAAGAAAGCAGGTGCCTGTCGATGTTGTGAATATACTTAATCCTCCAGAAGATTGCCTATATAACAAACCCGGCCCGTTAATCCTGAAGACAATTGAAGCAAATAAACTGGCATAGTTACAGGAACGAGAGAGTAAGTCAAGGCGTGCAACCTAATGCATACTTGCAACTGCTGGTTTGGTGGAGAGGTGTGATTCCGAAGGGCTTATTCTATTGCGAGAAGGAGTGTAGTGCTTTTTGCAGGAGCTGCGTCCAGAGGAGCGTGGAGGTGATATTCGGCGAAGGGAAATAGGAGTTCCCGTGCTTGAAGGACTGCACACCGGATGCTGTGTTTCACCTGAAGACGCTCAAGGCTGCTTTGAATCCGAAGTTATTCTCAAGGATGCCCCAGGAGAAGCAGGAGGAGGACATGAAGACAACTGGAATCGAGAATTTGGTGATGTCTCCTTTCTGGGATTTTGCTGCAATAGTTCCGACTGACGATAGGATATTCAAGTGCCTCAATCCGGAATGGCATGATGGACAGTTGTCGTCAGTTCAAAGGCAACCATCACAGGTCCCATGTTGGCTGAAGCTTTGCTCAGGAGACATGTTATTACTGCGGACTGAAGTATATCAAATCAGATGGGCGCAATAAGCTTTTGAAGAATCAATTGGCCAGGTGGTTAAGTGTGGCGTGTCGTCAATGTTCATGGAGGAGTTTGCCAGTGTTCCTCTTGCTTTTCATGTGCATGGTGTTGCGGTATTGGTAGATGAAGTACGTGTTCTGGTAGACTTCTTAGAGGCATGTCTCCTTCTTGTATTTTTTGACGATGAACTGGCAGCTTTCTTGGTACAGCTTGTCGCCGATCTTGAGGATCTGGCGGTGATGGAGTATGGGTTCCAGTCTTTACGTCGAATATCTGAGCAAGTGCGATGCTGACGACACAGTTGCGGGGGGCTGGAGAAAAATTAAGAAAAGCAAAATAGGACAGTGTATGACATACAATGGCAAATAAAAGAAATAAATTCATTAAAATTGAAACTGTGTAGATATATCTGTGTATGTTTCAAAACTACACGCGCTTCTATGCACTTCGATAATAAAAATCAGTTTATGCTTTGTTTCTTTTCGTCACTCTCCGTATGCCAAATTGAAATAATTCGTTCCTCTTTCGATGCCTTTTCGATTTTCTATTGGATACTCACATTTTGACCGGATGTTTGTACTTCAGGGATGTTCATAATAATTTGTTGAGCAATTTTTGAGGAAGACTAGGAAATTTGGGATCACTGCAAATTTGGTGCCACTGCTGAGTTTTATTTGACAAATCGGGTAAATATTTTGTTGGTATCCATGCCAACTTTGTTTCTCGTGTTTTCCAAAGCATATTTGCATTTGAATGGCGCTGAATCAGTGAAATTTATACCGGGTGATTCAATTTCGAGCCTCACCATGGCGATCTCGCTTATTAGTGGAGATAGAGCCTATGTTTAAATTAGACAAAGATTTGTACTTTTGTGCTAATCAATTATCTGAAATGAAATTTAAGCTATCACTTTTCATTTTGAAGATATCCACAAAAACTGAAATCTTAAGATATCGTTTTTATTACTTTATCATACGCAGTATGGTAAAGTATTGTAATCATGCCGAAAAAAAAAAATTGAGATTTTAGCGGAAATAGGTCTTTTTGGGTCCCCTGAACATTTTTGACCAAGGTACAAAAAAATGTCTGTGTGTGTGTGTGTCTGTGTGTATGTATGTCTGTGTGTGTGTAAACGATTTTTGTGGCGACGATTCCGGAGAAACTACTAAAGGAATCGGGACGAAAGTTCATATTTAGAAGTATCATGACCTAACTTAGAGCTGAAAAGCTTTTGGTTCAAAAGGGTCCAAAGAAACTGGCAGTTTATTCTAAGCCTTTTTCAAGGATTTTGCAAATTAGCCGCCATTTCTGTAATTTCGTCAAAATAGTTAAATAATAAATTAAAGCAGAGGAAATTTTGAATAATTTATGCCTATGACATTTTTTGGTAACATTAATAGTTTAGCTGCAAGATCAAATTATATTTGATCGAGATCGGTTGCATCTGCACTGATATGAAACTGCATAGTAGCCAGGATTTAGACAAATATTTTTTTTTGTGCTGTCACCACAGAAATGTCTATGGCTGTCACCACGCTGTCGCACTCGGAGAACCGTTATGGAACGTCATCTACAGTATCATGAACGAATATAAATCTGTCAGAATTTGAATTGGCTTTTTAAACTTGACATTTCGTAGAAGTGGTATCAACCTAACATTTTCTATACCGAAATATAACCATTTTAGAATTTTTTTAAAATACGTATTTCTCAAAAAGCAATACAAAAAACGCTGATGTCACTCCTGCCGAAAACTACATAGCGCGACTCGCTCACATGCGACGACGACGCTCCGCCATCGGTGACGCGCCGCATCACCACTCGTTGTGCTATTCCGTACTTTTGGCACTTGTGAGATAAACAACTATTATTCTGATGACAGTAGGTAGTGTCATATGCTGATGCTTTGACAATACCTTCGATTGATACTATTGACTATCAAAATATCTGTCAAATCCTGGCTAACTAGTTTAATTTTAATGCAGACACGATTTATCTCAGTCAAATAGATTCTCATGCAGCTAAACTATTAATTTTATATATTGTATGATAAAGTCATGTGCCTGGCCTCATCAGATTTTTGATAATTGGGAACGTAATAACTGCCGAACCGTTCCAAATAAGTAAAATCTAATTATACCGGCGTTATCAGCGTCGAAAACTGTATCAAGAACCACAACCTTAATTTGATTGAAGGTAGTTGGGTTTTTGCCGACTGGCTAAAATTTTGTAAGAAATCACATATTTTAAACTATAATTTTGAATTGGCACACCTATCTCAAAAACTAGGAGCCGGATCAACATGAAAGCTTTGCTTTCTTACTAAAATGGGTACGCTGATTACAAATTTACATAGGAACAGTCTCCGTCTCTACTGGTTACCGAGTTGTGCCGAAATTACGGTTTTTCAAATAATACAAAAATAAGCGAAATGGACCACATTACATGAAAACGGTAAATCTTAGGCATATAAAAGTATACATATTTTTAATCGACTCAACTAGAGCTATCATTTGGGAGTGGGTAAACTTTCTATCACTAACCGTTGCAATGTTCAATTTTTTTCTATCCAAAAGTGCTAAATTTAGACCGAAAAAAAATTACACTTTTTTGAGAGATAGAGCGTTTAATGTAGTCATGCTTATGCATTGGGATGTGCTGAATTCAACGGTGAGGTTTGTTTCCCCGTAGCGTGTATGGTTTGGCCAGAAAGTGGGAAACTATAATTTCCGCGGTTTATCGCGTTTTTCTCGCGAACCGCGCACCTTAGAGCAACGCGGCTTTCAGAAATGAATTCCTTGGCCAATTTCCCATCCGATACCGTCTGAACCGTCAACATCGGGCGATTGGATCGGACACAGTTTGCGTTCAAAGTTTCTAATATAGTAAAATAGGTGTTTTTAGCATCATTTTTGATAATTGGGAACGTAATAACTGCTGAACCGTTCCAAATAAGTAGAATCTAATTATACCGGCGTTATCAGCGTCGAAAACTGTATCAAGAACCACAACCTTAATTTGATTGAAGGTAGTTGGGTTTTTGCCGACTGGCTAAAATTTTGTAAGAAATCACATATTTTAAACTATAATTTTGAATTGGCACACCTATCTCAAAAACTAGGACCCGGATCAACATGAAAGCTTTGCTTTCTTACTAAAATGGGTACGCTGATTACAAATTTAAATAGGAAAAGTCTCTGTCTCTACTGATTACCGAGCTGTGCTGAAATTACGGTTTTTCAAATAATACAAAAATAAGCGAAATGGACCACATTACATGAAAACGGTAAATCTTAGGCATATAAAAGTATACATATTTTTAATCGACTCAACGAGAGCTATCATTTGGGAGTGGGTAAACCTTTCTATCACCAACCGTTGCAATGTTCAATTTTTACTTTATCATACGCAGTATTATAAAGTATTGTAATCATGCCGAAAAAAAAATTGAGATTTTAGCGGAAATAGGTCTTTTTGGGTCCCCTGAACATTTTTGACCAAGGTACAAAAAAATGTCTGTGTGTGTGTCTGTGTGTGTGTGTGTGTGTGTGTGTGCGTGTGTGTGTGTGTAAACGATTTTTGTGGAGACGATTCCGGAGAAACTACTGAAGGTATCGGGACGATAGTTCATATTTAGAAGTTTCATGACGTAACTTAGAGCTGAAAAGCTTTTGGTTCACAAGGGTCCAAAAGAACTGGTAGTTTATTCTAAGCCTTTTTCAAGGATTTTGCAAATGAGCCGCCATTTCTGTAATTTCGTCAAAATAGTTAAATAATAAATTAAAGTAGAGGAAATTTTGAATAATTTATGTTTATGACATTTTTTGGTAAAATTCATAGTTTAGCTGCAAGAGCAAATTCTATTTGATCGAGATCGGTCGCATCTGCATTAATATGAAAGTACATAGTAGCCAGGATTTTGCCAAATATTTTTTTGTGTTGTCACATTCGAAAACAGCTGATCTCATCAGAGGTTGGAGAACCGCTATGGAACGTAGCCGCTCTAGTGCGGCAAATTATAAAATACGAATTTCAAATAAAATAAGATCACCAATTTGATTGTTTGTTGATAAGAAATATCAACTCGTCTTTATATCTAATTCTAAAAACGATAAATTGAGAAAATTATAAATAAAGTATAGCGATGAGTGTAGTTTTATTTTAGCCTGTTGGTAGGGATGTGTCATAAGCAAATATAAATCTGTCAGAATTTGAATTAGCTTTTTAAGGTGCGTTTTCATTAGTGATAATGGCAGTGGTAGCAGACGCCATTATAGTATTTCCAATAGAAAATTGCTAGTGACTGATGTTTATGTACATGCAAACTAATATGTGTCATTATCACGACATGTAAGAAATACTATAATTTCGTATTCTACCACCGCCATTAGCTACCATTACCTACCAATCGGAACGCACCGTTATCCTTGACGTTTCGTCAAAGTGGTACCAACCTAGCATTTACTATACAGAAATTTTTTATTTATTTTATTAAAATACGTATTTTGTAAAAAGCAACACAATAAACGTTGATGTCGCTCCTGCCAAAAACTAGATAGCGCGACTCGCTCACATGCGACGGCGACACTCCGCTTTCGGTGACGAGCCGCATCACCGGTCGTCGCGCTATTCCGTACTTTCGGAACTTGTGACATAAATAACTATTATTCTAATGACGTAGTGTAGGTAGTGTCAAATGCTGATGCTTTGACAATACCTACGATTTATCTCAATAGAATAGATTCTCATGCAGCTAAACTATTAATTTTATATGTTGTATGATAAAGTCATGTGCCTGGCCACATCAGATTTTTTTCTATCCAAAAGTGCTAAATTTAGACCGAAAAAAAAATTACACCTTTTTGAGAGATAGAGCGTTCTAATGTAGTCATGCTTATGCATTGGGATGTGCTGAATTCAACGGTGAGGTTTGTTTCCCCGTAGCGTGTATGGTTTGGCCAGAAAGTGGGAAACTATAATTTCCGCGGTTTATCGCGTTTTTCTCGCGAACCGCGCACCTTAGAGCAACGCGGCTTTCAGAAATGAATTCCTTGGCCAATTTCCCATCCGATACCGTTTGAACCGTCAACATCGGGCGATTGGATCGGACACAGTTTGCGTTCAAAGTTTCTAATATAGTAAAATAGGTGTTTTTAGCATCATTTTTGATAATTGGGAACGTAATAACTGCTGAACCGTTCCAAATAAGTAGAATCTAATTATACCGGCGTTATCAGCGTCGAAAACTGTATCAAGAACCACAACCTTAATTTGATTGAAGGTAGTTGGGTTTTTGCCGACTGGCTAAAATTTTGTAAGAAATCACATATTTTAAACTATAATTTTGAATTGGCACACCTATCTCAAAAACTAGGACCCGGATCAACATGAAAGCTTTGCTTTCTTACTAAAATGGGTACGCTGATTACAAATTTAAATAGGAAAAGTCTCTGTCTCTACTGATTACCGAGCTGTGCTGAAATTACGGTTTTTCAAATAATACAAAAATAAGCGAAATGGACCACATTACATGAAAACGGTAAATCTTAGGCATATAAAAGTATACATATTTTTAATCGACTCAACGAGAGCTATCATTTGGGAGTGGGTAAACCTTTCTATCACCAACCGTTGCAATGTTCAATTTTTACTTTATCATACGCAGTATTATAAAGTATTGTAATCATGCCGAAAAAAAAATTGAGATTTTAGCGGAAATAGGTCTTTTTGGGTCCCCTGAACATTTTTGACCAAGGTACAAAAAAATGTCTGTGTGTGTGTCTGTGTGTGTGTGTGTGTGTGTGTGTGTGCGTGTGTGTGTGTGTAAACGATTTTTGTGGAGACGATTCCGGAGAAACTACTGAAGGTATCGGGACGATAGTTCATATTTAGAAGTTTCATGACGTAACTTAGAGCTGAAAAGCTTTTGGTTCACAAGGGTCCAAAAGAACTGGTAGTTTATTCTAAGCCTTTTTCAAGGATTTTGCAAATGAGCCGCCATTTCTGTAATTTCGTCAAAATAGTTAAATAATAAATTAAAGTAGAGGAAATTTTGAATAATTTATGTTTATGACATTTTTTGGTAAAATTCATAGTTTAGCTGCAAGAGCAAATTCTATTTGATCGAGATCGGTCGCATCTGCATTAATATGAAAGTACATAGTAGCCAGGATTTTGACAAATATTTTTTTGTGTTGTCACATTCGAAAACAGCTGATCTCATCAGAGGTTGGAGAACCGCTATGGAACGTAGCCGCTCTAGTGCGGCAAATTATAAAATACGAATTTCAAATAAAATAAGATCACCAATTTGATTGTTTGTTGATAAGAAATATCAACTCGTCTTTATATCTAATTCTAAAAACGATAAATTGAGAAAATTATAAATAAAGTATAGCGATGAGTGTAGTTTTATTTTAGCCTGTTGGTAGGGATGTGTCATAAGCAAATATAAATCTGTCAGAATTTGAATTAGCTTTTTAAGGTGCGTTTTCATTAGTGATAATGGCAGTGGTAGCAGACGCCATTATAGTATTTCCAATAGAAAATTGCTAGTGACTGATGTTTATGTACATGCAAACTAATATGTGTCATTATCACGACATGTAAGAAATACTATAATTTCGTATTCTACCACCGCCATTAGCTACCATTACCTACCAATCGGAACGCACCGTTATCCTTGACGTTTCGTCAAAGTGGTACCAACCTAGCATTTACTATACAGAAATTTTTTATTTATTTTATTAAAATACGTATTTTGTAAAAAGCAACACAATAAACGTTGATGTCGCTCCTGCCAAAAACTAGATAGCGCGACTCGCTCACATGCGACGGCGACACTCCGCTTTCGGTGACGAGCCGCATCACCGGTCGTCGCGCTATTCCGTACTTTCGGAACTTGTGACATAAATAACTATTATTCTAATGACGTAGTGTAGGTAGTGTCAAATGCTGATGCTTTGACAATACCTACGATTTATCTCAATAGAATAGATTCTCATGCAGCTAAACTATTAATTTTATATGTTGTATGATAAAGTCATGTGCCTGGCCACATCAGATTTTTTTCTATCCAAAAGTGCTAAATTTAGACCGAAAAAAAAATTACACCTTTTTGAGAGATAGAGCGTTCTAATGTAGTCATGCTTATGCATTGGGATGTGCTGAATTCAACGGTGAGGTTTGTTTCCCCGTAGCGTGTATGGTTTGGCCAGAAAGTGGGAAACTATAATTTCCGCGGTTTATCGCGTTTTTCTCGCGAACCGCGCACCTTAGAGCAACGCGGCTTTCAGAAATGAATTCCTTGGCCAATTTCCCATCCGATACCGTTTGAACCGTCAACATCGGGCGATTGGATCGGACACAGTTTGCGTTCAAAGTTTCTAATATAGTAAAATAGGTGTTTTTAGCATCATTTTTGATAATTGGGAACGTAATAACTGCTGAACCGTTCCAAATAAGTAGAATCTAATTATACCGGCGTTATCAGCGTCGAAAACTGTATCAAGAACCACAACCTTAATTTGATTGAAGGTAGTTGGGTTTTTGCCGACTGGCTAAAATTTTGTAAGAAATCACATGTATTTTAAACTATAATTTTGAATTGGCACACCTATCTCAAAAACTAGGACCCGGATCAACATGAAAGCTTTGCTTTCTTACTAAAATGGGTACGCTGATTACAAATTTAAATAGGAAAAGTCTCTGTCTCTACTGGTTACCGAGCTGTGCTGAAATTACGGTTTTTCAAATAATACAAAAATAAGCGAAATGGGCCACATTACATGAAAACGGTAAATCTTAGGCATATAAAAGTATACATATTTTTAATCGACTCAACTAGAGCTATCATTTGGGAGTGGGTAAACCTTTCTATCACCAACCGTTGCAATGTTCAATTTTTTTCTATCCAAAAGTGCTAAATTTAGACCGAAAAAAAATTACACTTTTTTGAGAGATAGAGCGTTCTAATGTAGTCATGCTTATGCATTGGGATGTGCTGAATTCAACGGTGAGGTTGGTTTTCCCGTAGCGTGTATGGTTTGGCCAGAAAGTGGGAAACTATAATTTCCGCGGTTTATCGCGTTTTTCTCGCGAACCGCGCACCTTAGAGCAACGCGGCTTTCAGAAATGAATTCCTTGGCCAATTTCCCATCCGGTACCGTTTGAACCGTCAACATCGGGCGATTGGATCGGACGCAGTTTGCGTTCAAAGTTTCTAATATAGTAAAATAGGTGTTTTTAGCATCATTTTTGATAATTGGGAACGTAATAACTGCTGAGCCGTTCCAAATAAGTAGAATCTAATTATACCGGCGTTATCAGCGTCGAAAACTGTATCAAGAACCACAACCTTAATTTGATTGAAGGTAGTTGGGTTTTTGCCGACTGGCTAAAATTTTGTAAGAAATCACATATTTTAAACTATAATTTTGAATTGGCACACCTATCTCAAAAACTAGGACCCGGATCAACATGAAAGCTTTGCTTTCTTACTAAAATGGGTACGCTGATTACAAATTTACATAGGAAAAATATCTGTCTCTACTGGTTACCGAGCTGTGCTGAAATTACGGTTTTTCAAATAATACAAAAATAAGCGAAATGGACCACATTACATGAAAACGGTAAATCTTAGGCATATAAAAGTATACATATTTTTAATCGACTCAACTAGAGCTATCATTTGGGAGTGGGTAAACTTTCTATCACCAACCGTTGCAATGTTCAATTTTTTTCTATCCAAAAGTGCTAAATTTAGACCGAAAAAAAAATTACACTTTTTTGAGAGATAGAGCGTTCTAATGTAGTCATGCTTATGCATTGGGATGTGCTGAATTCAACGGTGAGGTTGGTTTTCCCGTAGCGTGTATGGTTTGGCCAGAAAGTGGGAAACTATAATTTCCGCGGTTTATCGCGTTTTTCTCGCGAACCGCGCACCTTAGAGCAACGCGGCTTTCAGAAATGAATTCCTTGGCCAATTTCCCATCCGATACCGTTTGAACCGTCAACATCTGGCGATTGGATCGGACACAGTTTGCGTTCAACGTTTCTAATATAGTAAAATAGGTGTTTTTAGCATCATTTTTGATAATTGGGAACGCAATAACTGCTGAACCGTTCCAAATAAGTAAAATCTAATTATACCGGCGTTATCAACGTCGAAAACTGTATCAAGAACCACAACCTTAATTTGATTGAAGGTAGTTGGGTTTTTGTCGACTGGCTAAAATTTTGTAAGAAATCACATATTTTAAACTATAATTTTGAATTGGCACACCTATCTCAAAAACTAGGACCCGGATCAACATGAACGCTTTGCTTTCTTACTAAAATGGGTACGCTGATTACAAATTTACATAGGAAAAATATCTGTCTCTACTGGTTACCGAGCTGTGCTGAAATTACGGTTTTTCAAATAATACAAAAATAAGCGAAATGGACGACATTACATAAAAACGGTAAATCTTAGGCATATAAAAGTATACAGATTTTTAATCGACTCAACTAGAGCTATCATTTGGGAGTGGGTAAACCTTTCTATCACCAACCGTTGCAATGTTCAATTTTTTTCTATCCAAAAGTGCTAAATTTAGACTGAAAAAAAATTACACTTTTTTGAGAGATAGAGCGTTCTAATGTAGTCATGCTTATGCAATGGGATGTGCTGAATTCAACGGTGAGGTTGGTTTTCCCGTAGCGTGTATGGTTTGGCCAGAAAGTGGGAAACTATAATTTCCGCGGTTTATCGCGTTTTTCTCGCGAACCGCGCACCTTAGAGCAACGCGGCTTTCAGAAATGAATTCCTTGGCCAATTTCCCATCCGATACCGTTTGAACCGTCAACATCGGGCGATTGGATCGGACGCAGTTTGCGTTCAAAGTTTCTAATATAGTAAAATAGGTGTTTTTAGCATCATTTTTGATAATTGGGAACGTAATAACTGCTGAACCGTTCCAAATAAGTAGAATCTAATTATACCGGCGTTATCAGCGTCGAAAACTGTATCAAGAACCACAACCTTAATTTGATTGAAGGTAGTTGGGTTTTTGCCGACTGGCTAAAATTTTGTAAGAAATCACATATTTTAAACTATAATTTTGAATTGGCACACCTATCTCAAAAACTAGGACCCGGATCAACATGAAAGCTTTGCTTTCTTACTAAAATGGGTACGCTGATTACAAATTTACATAGGAAAAGTCTCTGTCTCTACTGGTTACCGAGCTGTGCTGAAATTACGGTTTTTCAAATAATACAAAAATAAGCGAAATGGACCACATTACATAAATACGGTAAATCTTAGGCATATAAAAGTATACAGATTTTTAATCGACTCAACTAGAGCTATCATTTGGGAGTGGGTAAACCTTTCTATCACCAACCGTTGCAATGTTCAATTTTTTTCTATCAAAAAGTGCTAAATTTAGACCGAAAAAAAAATTACACTTTTTTGAGAGATAGAGCGTTCTAATGTAGTCATGCTTATGCATTGGGATGTGCTGAATTCAACGGTGAGGTTGGTTTTACCCGTAGCGTGTATGGTTTGGCCAGAAAGTGGGTAACTATAATTTCCGCGGTTTATCGCGTTTTTCTCGCGAACCGCGCACCTTAGAGCAACGCGGCTTTCAGAAAGGAATTCCTTGGCCAATTTCCCATCCGATACCGTTTGAACCGTCAACATCGGGCGATTGGATCGGACGCAGTTTGCGTTCAAAGTTTCTAATATAGTAAAATAGGTGTTTTTAGCATCATTTTTGATAATTGGGAACGTAATAACTGCTGAACCGTTCCAAATAAGTAGAATCTAATTATACCGGCGTTATCAGCGTCGAAAACTGTATCAAGAACCACAACCTTAATTTGATTGAAGGTAGTTGGGTTTTTGCCGACTGGCTAAAATTTTGTGAGAAATCACATATTTTAAACTATAATTTTGAATTGGCACACCTATCTCAAAAACTAGGACCCGGATCAACATGAAAGCTTTGCTTTCTTACTAAAATGGGTACGCTGATTACAAATTTACATAGGAAAAATATCTGTCTCTACTGGTTACCGAGCTGTGCTGAAATTACGGTTTTTCAAATAATACAAAAATAAGCGAAATGGACCCCATTACATGAAAACGGTAAATCTTAGGCATATAAAAGTATACATATTTTTAATCGACTCAACGAGAGCTATCATTTGGGAGTGGGTAAACCTTTCTATCACCAACCGTTGCAATGTTCAATTTTTTTCTATCCAAAAGTGCTAAATTTAGACCGAAAAAAAAATTACACCTTTTTGAGAGATAGAGCGTTCTAATGTAGTCATGCTTATGCATTGGGATGTGCTGAATTCAACGGTGAGGTTGGTTTTCCCGTAGCGTGTATGGTTTGGCCAGTAAGTGGGAAACTATAATTTCCGCGGTTTATCGCGTTTTTCTCGCGAACCGCGCACCTTAGAGCAACACGGCTTTCAGAAATGAATTCCTTGGCCAATTTCCCATCCGATACCGTTTGAACCGTCAACATCGGGCGATTGGATCGGACACAGTTTGCGTTCAAAGTTTCTAATATAGTAAAATAGGTGTTTTTAGCATCATTTTTGATAATTGGGAACGTAATAACTGGTGAACCGTTCCAAATAAGTAGAATCTAATTATACCGGCGTTATCAGCGTCGAAAACTGTATCATGAACCACAACCTTAATTTGATTCAAGGTAGTTGGGTTTTTGCCGACTGGCTAAAATTTTGTAAGAAATCACATATTTTAAACTATAATTTTGCATTGGCACACCTATCTCAAAAACTAGGACCCGGATCAACATGAAAGCTTTGCTTTCTTACTAAAATGGGTACGCTGATTACAAATTTACATAGGAAAAGTCTCTGTCTCTACTGGTTACCGAGCTGTGCTGAAATTACGGTTTTTCAAATAATACAAAAATAAGCGAAATGGACCACATTACATGAAAACGGTAAATCTTAGGCATATAAAAGTATACATATTTTTAATCGACTCAACGAGAGCTATCATTTGGGAGTGGGTAAACCTTTCTATCACCAACCGTTGCAATGTTCAATTTTTTTCTATCCAAAAGTGCTAAATTTAGACCGAAAAAAAAATTACACCTTTTTGAGAGATAGAGCGTTCTAATGTAGTCATGCTTATGCATTGGGATGTGCTGAATTCAACGGTGAGGTTGGTTTTCCCGTAGCGTGTATGGTTTGGCCAGTAAGTGGGAAACTATAATTTCCGCGGTTTATCGCGTTTTTCTCGCGAACCGCGCACCTTAGAGCAACGCGGCTTTCAGAAATGAATTCCTTGGCCAATTTCCCATCCGATACCGTTTGAACCGTCAACATCGGGCGATTGGATCGGACACAGTTTGCGTTCAAAGTTTCTAATATAGTAAAATAGGTGTTTTTAGCATCATTTTTGATAATTGGGAACGTAATAACTGCTGAACCGTTCCAAATAAGTAGAATCTAATTATACCGGCGTTATTAGCGTCGAAAACTGTATCAAGAACCACAACCTTAATTTGATTCAAGGTAGTTGGGTTTTTGCCGACTGGCTAAAATTTTGTAAGAAATCACATATTTTAAACTATAATTTTGAATTGGCACACCTACCTCAAAAACTAGGACCCGGATCAACATGAAAGCTTTGCTTTCTTACTAAAATGGGTACGCTGATTACAAATTTACATAGGAAAAGTCTCTGTCTCTACTGGTTACCGAGCTGTGCTGAAATTACGGTTTTTCAAATAATACAAAAATAAGCGAAATGGACCACATTACATGAAAACGGTAAATCTTAGGCATATAAAAGTATACATATTTTTAATCGACTCAACGAGAGCTATCATTTGGGAGTGGGTAAACCTTTCTATCACCAACCGTTGCAATGTTCAATTTTTTACTTTATCATACGCAGTATGTAAAGTATTGTAATCGTGCCGAAAAAAAAAAATGAGATTTTAGCGGAAATAGGTCTTTTTGGGTCCCCTGAACATTTTTGACCAAGGTACAAAAAAATGTCTGTGTGTGTGTCTGTGTGTATGTGTGTGTGTAAACGATTTTTGTGGAGACGATTCCGGAGAAACTACTGAAGGTATCGGAACGAAAGTTCATATTTAGAAGTTTCATGACCTAACTTAGAGCTGAAAAGCTTTTGGTTCACAAGGGTCCAAAGGAACTGGTAGTTTATTCTAAGCCTTTTTCAAGGATTTTGCAAATGAGCCGCCATTTCTGTAATTTCGTCAAAATAGTTAAATAGTAAATTAAAGTAGAGGAAATTTTGAATAATTTATGTTTATGACATTTTTTGGTAAAATTCATACTTTAGCGTTTTAGTTTATTCTAAGCTTTTTTGAAGGATTTAGGAAATGAGCCGCCATTTCTGTAATTTCGACAAATTAGTTAATTAATAAATTAAAGTAGAGGACATTTTGAATAATTTATGCCTATGAAATTTTTTGGTAAAATTAATAGTTTGGCTTCAAGAGCAAATTCTATTTGATCGAGATCGGTCGCATATGCATTGATATGAAATTACATAGTAGCCAGGATTTTGACAAATATTTTTTTGTGTTGTCACATTCGAAAACAGCTGATCTCATCAGAGGTTGGAAAACCACTATGGAACGTTGCCGCTGTACTGCGGCAAATTATAAAATACAAATTTCAAATAAAGTAAGATCACCAATTTGATTGTTTGTTGATAAAAAATATCAACCCGTCTTTATATCTAATTCTAAAAACGATACATTGAGAAAATTATAAATAAAGTTTAGCGATGAGTGTAGTTTTATTTTAGTATGTTGGTAGGGATGTGTCATAAACAAATATAAATCTGTCAGAATTTGAATTACCCTTTTAAGGTGCATTTTCATTAGTGACAATGGCAGTGGTAGCAGATGCCGTTATAGTATTTCCAATAGAACATTGATAGTGAGTCATGTTTATGTACATGCAAACTAATATGTGTCATTATCACGTAATGTAAGAAATACTATAATTTCGTATTTTACCACCGCCATTAGCTACCATTACCTACCAATTGGAACACACTTTTAAACTTGACGTTTCGTCAAAGTGGAACCAACCTAGCATTTACTATACAGACATCATTTATTTTTTTAAATACGTATTTCTTAAAAAGCAACACAATAAACGTTGATGTCGCTCCTGCCAAAAAGTAGATAGCCGACTCGCTCATATGCGACGGCGACTCTCCGCCTTCGGTGACGCGCCGCATCACCGCTCGTCGCGCTATTCCGTACTTTCGGCATTAGTGACATAAATAACTATTATTCTAACGACGTAGTGTAGGTAGTGTCAAATGCTGATGCTTTGACAATACCTACGATTTATCTCAATAGAATAGATTCTCATGCAGCTAAACTATTAATTTTATATATTGTATGATAAAGTCATGTGCCTGGCCACATCAGATTTTTTCTATCAAAAAGTGCTAAATTTAGACCGAAAAAAAAATTACACTTTTTTGAGAGATAGAGCGTTCTAATGGTTACCGAGCTGTGCTGAAATTACGGTTTTTCAAATAATACAAAAATAAGCGAAATGGACCACATTACATGAAAACGGTAAATCTTAGGCATATAAAAGTATACATATTTTTAATCGACTCAACGAGAGCTATCATTTGGGAGTGGGTAAACCTTTCTATCACCAACCGTTGCAATGTTCAATTTTTTTCTATCCAAAAGTGCTAAATTTAGACCGAAAAAAAATTACACCTTTTTGAGAGATAGAGCGTTCTAATGTAGTCATGCTTATGCATTGGGATGTGCTGAATTCAACGGTGAGGTTGGTTTTCCCGTAGCGTGTATGGTTTGGCCAGAAAGTGGGAAACTATAATTTCCGCGGTTTATCGCGTTTTTCTCGCGAACCGCGCACCTTGGAGCAACGCGGCTTTCAGAAATGAATTCCTTGGACAATTTCCCATCCGATACCGTTTGAACCGTCAACATCGGGCGATTGGATCGGACACAGTTTGCGTTCAAAGTTTCTAATATAGTAAAATAGGTGTTTTTAGCATCATTTTTGATAATTGGGAACGTAATAATTGCTGAACCGTTCCAAATAAGTAGAATCTTATTATACCGGCGTTATCAGCGTCGAAAACTGTATCAAGAACCACAACCTTAATTTGATTGAAGGTAGTTGGGTTTTTGCCGGCTGGCTAAAATTTTGTGAGAAATCACATATTTTAAACTATAATTTTGAATTGGCACACCTATCTCAAAAACTAGGACCCGGATCAACATGAAAGCTTTGCTTTCTTACTAAAATGGGTACGCTGATTTCAAATTTACATAGGAAAAGTCTCTGTCTCTACTGGTTACCGAGCTGTGCTGAAATTACGGTTTTTCAAATAATACAAAAATAAGCGAAATGGACCACATTACATGAAAACGGTAAATCTTAGGCATATAAAAGTATACATATTTTTAATCGACTCAACGAGAGCTATCATTTGGGAGTGGGTAAACCTTTCTATCACCAACCGTTGCAATGTTCAATTTTTTTCTATCCAAAAGTGCTAAATTTAGACCGAAAAAAAAAATTACACCTTTTTGAGAGATAGAGCGTTCTAATGTAGTCATGCTTATGCATTGGGATGTGCTGAATTCAACGGTGAGGTTGGTTTTCCCGTAGCGTGTATGGTTTGGCCAGTAAGTGGGAAACTATAATTTCCGCGGTTTATCGCGTTTTTCTCGCGAACCGCGCACCTTAGAGCAACGCGGCTTTCAGAAATGAATTCCTTGGCCAATTTCCCATCCGATACCGTTTGAACCGTCAACATCGGGCGATTGGATCGGACACAGTTTGCGTTCAAAGTTTCTAATATAGTAAAATAGGTGTTTTTAGCATCATTTTTGATAATTGGGAACGTAATAAGTGCTGAACCGTTCCAAATAAGTAGAATCTAATTATACCGGCGTTATCAGCGTCGAAAACTGTATCAAGAACCACAACCTTAATTTGATTGAAGGTAGTTGGGTTTTTGCCGACTGGCTAAAATTTTGTAAGAAATCACATATTTTAAACTATAATTTTGAATTGGCACACCTATCTCAAAAACTAGGACCCGGATCAACATGAAAGCTTTGCTTTCTTACTAAAATGGGTACGCTGATTACAAATTTACATAGGAAAAATATCTGTCTCTACTGGTTACCGAGCTGTGCTGAAATTACGGTTTTTCAAATAATACAAAAATAAGCGAAATGGACCACATTACATGAAAACGGTAAATCTTAGGCATATAAAAGTATACATATTTTTAATCGACTCAACGAGAGCTATCATTTGGGAGTGGGTAAACCTTTCTATCACCAACCGTTGCAATGTTAAATTTTTTTCTATCCAAAAGTGCTAAATTTAGACCGAAAAAAAAATTACACCTTTTTTGAGAGATAGAGCGTTCTAATGTAGTCATGCTTATGCATTGGGATGTGCTGAATTCAACGGTGAGGTTGGTTTTCCCGTAGCGTGTATGGTTTGGCCAGTAAGTGGGAAACTATAATTTCCGCGGTTTATCGCGTTTTTCTCGCGAACCGCGCACCTTAGAGCAACGCGGCTTTCAGAAATGAATTCCTTGGCCAATTTCCCATCCGATACCGTTTGAACCGTCAACATCGGGCGATTGGATCGGACACAGTTTGCGTTCAAAGTTTCTAATATAGTAAAATAGGTGTTTTTAGCATCATTTTTGATAATTGGGAACGTAATAACTGCTGAACCGTTCCAAATAAGTAGAATCTAATTATACCGGCGTTATCAGCGTCGAAAACTGTATCAAGAACCACCACCTTAATTTGATTGAAGGTAGTTGGGTTTTTGCCGACTGGCTAAAATTTTGTAAGAAATCACATATTTTAAACTATAATTTTGAATTGGCACACCTATCTCAAAAACTAGGACCCGGATCAACATGAAAGCTATGCTTCCTTACTAAAATGGGTACGCTGATTACAAATTTACATAGGAAAAGCCTCTGTCTCTACTGGTTACCGAGCTGTGCTGAAATTACGGTTTTTCAAATAATACAAAAATAAGCGAAATGGACCACATTACATGAAAACGGTAAATCTTAGGCATATAAAAGTATACATATTTTTAATCGACTCAACGAGAGCTATCATTTGGGAGTGGGTAAACCTTTCTATCACCAACCGTTGCAATGTTCAATTTTTTTCTATCCAAAAGTGCTAAATTTAGACCGAAAAAAAATTTACACCTTTTTGAGAGATAGAGCGTTCTTATGTAGTCATGCTTATGCATTGGGATGTGCTGAATTCAACGGTGAGGTTGGTTTTCCCGTAGCGTGTATGGTTTGGCCAGAAAGTGGGAAACTATAATTTCCGCGGTTTATCGCGTTTTTCTCGCGAACCGCGCACCTTGGAGCAACGCGGCTTTCAGAAATGAATTCCTTGGACAATTTCCCATCCGATACCGTTTGAACCGTCAACATCGGGCGATTGGATCGGACACAGTTTGCGTTCAAAGTTTCTAATATAGTAAAATAGGTGTTTTTAGCATCATTTTTGATAATTGGGAACGTAATAATTGCTGAACCGTTCCAAATAAGTAGAATCTTATTATACCGGCGTTATCAGCGTCGAAAACTGTATCAAGAACCACAACCTTAATTTGATTGAAGGTAGTTGGGTTTTTGCCGGCTGGCTAAAATTTTGTGAGAAATCACATATTTTAAACTATAATTTTGAATTGGCACACCTATCTCAAAAACTAGGACCCGGATCAACATGAAAGCTTTGCTTTCTTACTAAAATGGGTACGCTGATTTCAAATTTACATAGGAAAAGTCTCTGTCTCTACTGGTTACCGAGCTGTGCTGAAATTACGGTTTTTCAAATAATACAAAAATAAGCGAAATGGACCACATTACATGAAAACGGTAAATCTTAGGCATATAAAAGTATACATATTTTTAATCGACTCAACGAGAGCTATCATTTGGGAGTGGGTAAACCTTTCTATCACCAACCGTTGCAATGTTCAATTTTTTTCTATCCAAAAGTGCTAAATTTAGACCGAAAAAAAAAATTACACCTTTTTGAGAGATAGAGCGTTCTAATGTAGTCATGCTTATGCATTGGGATGTGCTGAATTCAACGGTGAGGTTGGTTTTCCCGTAGCGTGTATGGTTTGGCCAGTAAGTGGGAAACTATAATTTCCGCGGTTTATCGCGTTTTTCTCGCGAACCGCGCACCTTAGAGCAACGCGGCTTTCAGAAATGAATTCCTTGGCCAATTTCCCATCCGATACCGTTTGAACCGTCAACATCGGGCGATTGGATCGGACACAGTTTGCGTTCAAAGTTTCTAATATAGTAAAATAGGTGTTTTTAGCATCATTTTTGATAATTGGGAACGTAATAAGTGCTGAACCGTTCCAAATAAGTAGAATCTAATTATACCGGCGTTATCAGCGTCGAAAACTGTATCAAGAACCACAACCTTAATTTGATTGAAGGTAGTTGGGTTTTTGCCGACTGGCTAAAATTTTGTAAGAAATCACATATTTTAAACTATAATTTTGAATTGGCACACCTATCTCAAAAACTAGGACCCGGATCAACATGAAAGCTTTGCTTTCTTACTAAAATGGGTACGCTGATTACAAATTTACATAGGAAAAATATCTGTCTCTACTGGTTACCGAGCTGTGCTGAAATTACGGTTTTTCAAATAATACAAAAATAAGCGAAATGGACCACATTACATGAAAACGGTAAATCTTAGGCATATAAAAGTATACATATTTTTAATCGACTCAACGAGAGCTATCATTTGGGAGTGGGTAAACCTTTCTATCACCAACCGTTGCAATGTTAAATTTTTTTCTATCCAAAAGTGCTAAATTTAGACCGAAAAAAAAATTACACCTTTTTTGAGAGATAGAGCGTTCTAATGTAGTCATGCTTATGCATTGGGATGTGCTGAATTCAACGGTGAGGTTGGTTTTCCCGTAGCGTGTATGGTTTGGCCAGTAAGTGGGAAACTATAATTTCCGCGGTTTATCGCGTTTTTCTCGCGAACCGCGCACCTTAGAGCAACGCGGCTTTCAGAAATGAATTCCTTGGCCAATTTCCCATCCGATACCGTTTGAACCGTCAACATCGGGCGATTGGATCGGACACAGTTTGCGTTCAAAGTTTCTAATATAGTAAAATAGGTGTTTTTAGCATCATTTTTGATAATTGGGAACGTAATAACTGCTGAACCGTTCCAAATAAGTAGAATCTAATTATACCGGCGTTATCAGCGTCGAAAACTGTATCAAGAACCACCACCTTAATTTGATTGAAGGTAGTTGGGTTTTTGCCGACTGGCTAAAATTTTGTAAGAAATCACATATTTTAAACTATAATTTTGAATTGGCACACCTATCTCAAAAACTAGGACCCGGATCAACATGAAAGCTATGCTTCCTTACTAAAATGGGTACGCTGATTACAAATTTACATAGGAAAAGCCTCTGTCTCTACTGGTTACCGAGCTGTGCTGAAATTACGGTTTTTCAAATAATACAAAAATAAGCGAAATGGACCACATTACATGAAAACGGTAAATCTTAGGCATATAAAAGTATACATATTTTTAATCGACTCAACGAGAGCTATCATTTGGGAGTGGGTAAACCTTTCTATCACCAACCGTTGCAATGTTAAATTTTTTTCTATCCAAAAGTGCTAAATTTAGACCGAAAAAAAAATTACACCTTTTTTGAGAGATAGAGCGTTCTAATGTAGTCATGCTTATGCATTGGGATGTGCTGAATTCAACGGTGAGGTTGGTTTTCCCGTAGCGTGTATGGTTTGGCCAGTAAGTGGGAAACTATAATTTCCGCGGTTTATCGCGTTTTTCTCGCGAACCGCGCACCTTAGAGCAACGCGGCTTTCAGAAATGAATTCCTTGGCCAATTTCCCATCCGATACCGTTTGAACCGTCAACATCGGGCGATTGGATCGGACACAGTTTGCGTTCAAAGTTTCTAATATAGTAAAATAGGTGTTTTTAGCATCATTTTTGATAATTGGGAACGTAATAACTGCTGAACCGTTCCAAATAAGTAGAATCTAATTATACCGGCGTTATCAGCGTCGAAAACTGTATCAAGAACCACCACCTTAATTTGATTGAAGGTAGTTGGGTTTTTGCCGACTGGCTAAAATTTTGTAAGAAATCACATATTTTAAACTATAATTTTGAATTGGCACACCTATCTCAAAAACTAGGACCCGGATCAACATGAAAGCTATGCTTCCTTACTAAAATGGGTACGCTGATTACAAATTTACATAGGAAAAGCCTCTGTCTCTACTGGTTACCGAGCTGTGCTGAAATTACGGTTTTTCAAATAATACAAAAATAAGCGAAATGGACCACATTACATGAAAACGGTAAATCTTAGGCATATAAAAGTATACATATTTTTAATCGACTCAACGAGAGCTATCATTTGGGAGTGGGTAAACCTTTCTATCACCAACCGTTGCAATGTTCAATTTTTTTCTATCCAAAAGTGCTAAATTTAGACCGAAAAAAAATTTACACCTTTTTGAGAGATAGAGCGTTCTTATGTAGTCATGCTTATGCATTGGGATGTGCTGAATTCAACGGTGAGGTTGGTTTTCCCGTAGCGTGTATGGTTTGGCCAGAAAGTGGGAAACTATTATTTCCGCGGTTTATCGCGTTTTTCTCGCGAACCGCGCACCTTAGAGCAACGCGGCTTTCAGAAATGAATTCCTTGGCCAATTTCCCATCCGATACCGTTTGAACCGTCAACATCGGGCGATTGGATCGGACACAGTTTGCGTTCAAAGTTTCTAATATAGTAAAATAGGTGTTTTTAGCATCATTTTTGATAATTGGGAACGTAATAACTGCTGAACCGTTCCAAATAAGTAGAATCTAATTATACCGGCGTTATCAGCGTCGAAAACTGTATCAAGAACCACAACCTTAATTTGATTGAAGGTAGTTGGGTTTTTGCCGACTGGCTAAAATTTTGTAAGAAATCACATATTTTAAACTATAATTTTGAATTGGCACACCTATCGCAAAATCTAGGACCCGGATCAACATGAAAGCTTTGCTTTCTTACTAAAATGGGTACGCTGATTACAAATTTACATAGGAAAAGTCTCTGTCTCTACTGGTTGCCGAGCTGTGCTGAAATTACGGTTTTTCAAATAATACAAAAATAAGCGAAATGGACCACATTACATGAAAACGGTAAATCTTAGGCATATAAAAGTATACATATTTTTAATCGACTCAATTAGAGCTATCATTTGGGAGTGGGTAAACCTTTCTATCACCAATCGTTGCAATTTTAAATTTTTTTCTATCCAAAAGTGCTAAATTTAGACCGAAAAAAAAATTACACCTATTTGAGAGATAGAGAGATAGATTCTCATGCAGCTAAAGTATTAATTTTACATATTATATGATAAAGTCATGTGCCTGGCCACATCAGATTTTTTTTTTATTCAAAACCAAATGTAGCTAGACATTTGAAACAAAAACATTCTATAGGTACTTTTTAACAAGGAATGCAGCGTCATTTTTTAATATGAAATAATATCAAAGATGGCGGAGTAACCATGGCCAACTTTTGCTTTTCTTATGGGCACCATGTTGAATTTTGGCATTTTCCGATAGTAGTGTTTTTTCTCATTTCCGAAATGTATAACATGTTACCACATGTATTGATGAGAAAAAACACTGAATGGTAATTCTTTTTTAAAATAATTATGTAATAATCAAAAAACCTTTAGGTACCCAACTGGAGCTTGGTTACAGACCGCCGGAGTCGTTGCCAAGCAAGGCCAACAAAATGCACTTGGGTAAAGCGGCGCCCTCAGCGTTAAGGTGCATACAAACCTGCCGCGCCGCGCCCGCGACGCTCACGCGCCGCGCGGCGCGCGCGCCTACGACGCGACGATCGCGCGCTCGGGCAGCATTCGCCGAGACCAGGCGCCAGTCCCATATCGTATTTTGTTGTTCGAGCGCAAATGGTCTCGCAAGTCGCAGTACGCAGTACAACTTGGGACGTCAACGGAGAGCCATGTCGTCTGCAGGGTGGACAGATGAGTGGACAGTGGCCAGCTTAAATTTTATAGTTATGTACAGAGAATTTAAAATATTATGGGATCCTACCCACAAAAATTATTCTAAAGTGACATTAAAGAAATGCTTGGTAGGATATTGCAAATAAAATTAAGAATAATTGCACAGGAGATCCACGTAAAAAAATTGATAGTTTATTGTCTACCTACAGGGAGAGCGAGCGAACATAAAAATGTGTAGGGACAGGAAAAGCTAAGCTTCGTCTAAAACAATCAATTAATGGTTGGTTAAATCAATTTTTATTACTGGCACTTGCTACCAAGGACATAGTATGTATCTACATTTATTTGTGGATGTATGTTTATTTGGCTATTCAGGATGTTTAAAGCAAATGTAAATGTCAACATGGTTACGTGAATGAACCGTTAAAACAGAATATCCGTATTTTGTGCAAATTCAAGGGGATCTCGGTCTCAAAAAACGATTCGAAAACTATGCGTTAATGTTGATCAATTATCTATAAAGAAATGTACGCAAAATTATTTTTAGTTATACAGTACATGTAGGTGCATGAAGAAACTATACTTTTTTATGGAATGTCTTTTATATATTATTTATGTATTAATACTAAGGAATTTGTATTTCAAAATGTAACAGAGGTATTCACTTGTGTGTTAAAAAAATGCAACTGCAAGCCTATCTTAAAATTACGTAAAAACCAATTTTTTTAAAAGTAGTATCTTACAACTTTATCACACAATCACCAAAACCACTAGGTGGATGACGATGTTGAAAAGCCAGACAAAATACAACTACAAACAGCAATAATCGTCGTACTTCCCTCCCTCGTAGAGAGAGAATAATGCGCATGCTCGAGAGCCGTGATCTACCCGCGCGCCAACCGAAACTGGCGCGCGCGCCAACCGTGACAAGCGCGCGCGCCCACTACACCCGGCGCGCGGGTAGCGCGCGCGCCCACTGCGACCGGCGCGCGAGTGGCGCGCGCGCCCACTGCGACCGGCGCGCGGTAGGCGCGGCGCGGAGGTCTGTATGCACCTTTAGGTTTACCTTTTAACCAAATAAACCTTAATTGTGGTTGATTGTGCATGTAAAATGCAGTTTACCAATAACGAAAAGCGTGATATAGTTAAGAGTTTAATTGAATTTTGACATTTTCCGATAGTCGTATCTTTTCTCATTTTCGAAATGTATAACATTTTGGCATTATTTTTAAAACAATAGTTTAATAATAAAAAACACGTTCTTCTTTTTCTTGTTGTTTGTCGTGCTTATCAAGTGACCAACTGCAGCATGGTTACAGACCGCCGGCGCCGGACTGACAAAGAGTGCTTCGAATTAAAAACATTCAGATTGTAAAACAAGCAAGGTTATACAACATAAAGATTATAACGAAAAGCGTGATATAGTTAATTGAATTTTGACAATAACCAAAAGCCTGATATAGTTAAGAGTTTAATTGAATTTTGACATTTTCCGATAGTCGTGTCTTCTCTCATTTTCGAAATGTATAACATGTAGGCATTATTTTTTAAAACAATGGTTTAATAATAAAAAACACGTTCTTCTTTTTCTTGTTATTTGTTGTGATTATCAAGTAACTGCAGCTTGATTACAGACCGCCGGCGCCGGACTGACCAAGAGTGCTTTGGATTAAAAGCATTCAGATTGTAAAAGAAGCAAGTTTATACAACATAAAGATTATTTTTTAAGTAAATGTTCAAATTGGCCGCTATTTTCTTGAAGGCATAAAAGCGTGCCCGCTTCTCTACATGTTGTTATGCTCTTCTAACTGTTCTTCCCGGAATAGCATTGACCGCATTTGTTATTCGATCCCGCAGATCGTCGATATTTCTGCGAGTATCGTGATAAATTTCGTCGTTCACAGTTCCCCAAAGAAAATAGTCCAGAGGACTTAAATCAGGGGATCCACCACTCCACCATTACCAATCCAGCGATTTGGAAATTTTTGATTTAAATAATTTCGTACAATTGCAAAGTTTGACTTGTGTGGGGTTTGTACGGTTTCAATTTCTTTGTTTGTAATGGTCTGCAAACACGTGTTTGCGGCAACTCCACATTAAGGGCTACTTCCCGCTTAGAAATCAGAGGATCGTCATTTATCTAAAAAAACAGTAGTTGAAGCATTGCAAATTATGGTAATTTAACGTTTACCATTTCTAAAGTACCTCTTTGATCAGTTTCGACATTTCCATGATGATTATAAGAATTGCAGGGTTTACTAAACGATCCATGGTCCGCTAAAATTCCATCTAATATTAGGAATATTGTACGATGCGACATTTCTAAGAGAACAATAATAAACTCTTATTATATCACGCTTTTCGTTATTGGTAAACGGCATTTTACATCCACAATCAACCACAATTAAGGTTTATTTGGTTAAATGGCAAACCTAACGCTGAGGGCGACGCTTGATCTAAGTGCATTTTGTTGGCGTTGCTTGGCAACGACTCAGGCGGTCTGTAACCAAGCTCCCGTTGGGTACCTACCTGAAGGTTTTTTGGTTATTACACCATTATTTTAAAAAAGAATGGTAACTTGTTATACATTGCGGAAATGAGAAAAAACACGACTATCGTAAAATGCCAAAATTCAACATGGCGCCCATAAGAAAAACAAAAGTTGGCCATGGTTACGCCGCCATCTTTTATGTTATTTCAAATAAAAAAAAAATATTATTACATTTGGTTTAGAATACAAAATTAAAAACGATATCTTCACATTTCAGTTTTAAGCGGATATCTTCAAAATTAAAAATGATACGTTAAATTTGTTTTCAGATAATTGATCAACACAAAAATACGAAACTTTGCCAAATTTAAACATAGGCACTATCTCCACTAATCAGCGAGATCCCCATGGTGAGCTTCGAAACTGAATCACCCGGTAGAATAAAGAATTAACTTGAACAAAGAAATTGACTCTTGTCAACAACTCACGCTTTTCTCTTCGAATTTATAGAGTTTTTGGTCCAATACAATCTCAATAGGTTCAGCATAATACCGTATGTTATATTTTTACTTTATCATACGCAGTATGATGAAGTATTGTAATCGTACCGAAAAAATAATTGAGATTTTAGCGGAAATAATTCTTTATCCCTGAACATTTTTGACCAAGGTACAAAAAAATTTCTGTGTGTGTGTGTGTGTATGTCTGTGTGTAAACGATTTTTGTGGCGACGATTCCGTAGAAACTACTAAAGGTATCGGAACGAAAGTTCATATTTAAGTTTTGTTACCAAACTTAGAGCTGAAAAGCTTTTGGTTGAAAAGGGTCCAAAGGAACTGGTAGTTTATTCTAAGCCTTTTTGAAGGATTTTGCAAGTGAGCCGCCATTTCGGTAATTTCGACAAAATAGTTAATTAATAAATTAAAGTAGAGGAAATTTCGAATAATTTATGCCTATGACATTTTTTGGAAAAATTAATAGTATAGCTTCAAGAGCAAATTCTGTTTGATCGAGAGCGGTCGCATCTGCATTGATATGAAATTACATAGCAGCCAGGATTTTGACAATAATTTTTCTGTGTTGTCACATTCGAAAACAGCTGATCTCATCAGATGTTGGAGAACCACTATGGAACGTTGCCGCTGTAGTGCAAGGCAAATTATAAAATACAAATTTCAAATAAAATAAAATCACCAATTTGATTGTTTGTTGATAAAAAATATCAACCCGTCTTTATATCTAATTCTAAAAACGATAAATTGCGAAAATTATAAATAAAGTATAGCGATGAGTGTAGTTTTATTTTAGTATGTTGGTAGGGATGTGTCATGAACAAATATAAATCTGTCAGAATTTGAATTACCTTTTAAGGTGCGTTTTCATTAGTGATAATGGCAGTGGTAGCAGGCGCCGTTATAGTATTTCCAATAGAAAATTGCTAGTGACTCATGTTTATGTACATGCAAACTAATATGTGTCATTATCACGATATGTAAGAAATACTATAATTTCGTATTCTACCACCGCCATTAGTTACCATTACCTACCAATCGGAACGCACCTTTAAACTTGACGTTTCGTCAAAGTGGTACCAGCCTAGCATGTACTATTTTATTTATTTTTTTTTAAATAGGTATTTCTTAAAAAGCAACACAATAAACGTTGATGTCGCTCCTGCCAAAAACTAGATAGCGCGACTCGCTCACATGCGACGGCGACACTCCGCCTTCGGTGACGCGCCGCATCACCGCTCGTCGCGCTATTCCCTACTTTCGGCATTTGTGACATAAATAACTATTATTCTAGTGACGTAGTGTAGGTAGTGTCAAATGCTGATTCTTTGACAATACCTACGATTTATCTCAATAGAATAGATTCTCATGCAGCTAAACTATTAATTTTATATATTGTATGATAAAGTCATGTGCCTGGCCACATCAGATTTTTTTATGTTCAGCATCTAAATTGACTAGACTATCCTTCTAGTTTTCGTGACTGTGCAACCCTATGCAGGCGCCACCACTGGAGCATACTAAATAAACCACATCCCAACAAACCGAGCAAACACAATTTCATTCCACACTGAAAGAATAACTGCAAATACACACCAGTACACCGATAATGGAAAAGCCTGCATATCACAACTCTAAATGACTTTAATTCTTGTGGGTATTCGATAACGTTTCCGATGACAATGGTCCGGAATTTATACCGGAAGTGCCCGGAAACAGTATCGAGCTTTTGTCCCAGATGGTATTGAGAGGAACGCTGCTACCCATTGAATGTATATTTGCTCCTAGTACGAATAAATAGTTGTTACTGCATGCATGCACCGGCTTGTGCCTGGTTGCAACGTGTTCTGTTGCCGATTTCTCGTATTCGAACAGACCACGTCTGTTATATCAACGAAGCCCCATGAATTTAAACGACTTGATCCGTACGTGAATGGAATTGCGGACACTTCGTCGAGCAGGTGTTGTCGAAACAAAGTGTTTTAGGGTTGAATAAATATTGGAAAATGGTGTGGTCTATTGTGTAGGTCAGTTAAATAGTTAAAGTACCCACGATTGCAGGTTTTATGTGAAGTTTTCGGATAGCAACACACGTATTTTGCTAGACACACTTCATTTATTATTTATTGATTATTTACATTATATTCTTTTTCTTCTGGAATAAAAATATATCTACCTGTTAAATTATTTTTAACAAAAATCTGATGAAAAAATTTAAATTAAAACAGGTTCCGATGTGCGCTCAATGCTTAAAGTCAAACAGACAACACTTCACCTTTCCCCCAAAACTTCTTATCTTCCCTGAGACCATTGTATATGTGACTGACCTGGTAAGAGAATGACCGTTTATACAGCGCAGCGCGATGGGCAGGTGGAGCAAACAAACTCCTGAATCTTAAATTAAGGTTATGGACATCCGTTCTACAGCGTATCTTCCGCATGAGGTATTGTGGGATCCTCTTGGATAGCAACTTATGATATAATATTGCTGCATGCAACACCCTAGTGTTATCCATGTTCAACCACCCCAAATCGCCCAGCCCATTCGATACATGATCATACTTCCTCAAACCAAAAACAAACAGAACACATGCATTTTGGACACGCTGAACACGATGCCTGTCCGACGCCGTCAGGCAAGGACCGTACACAGTATCACAATATGAGATCTTTTTACTATAGACAGTAGATATAGCGAGATATTGTCAAAACATCAGCAATTGACACTACCGGTACTGTCATGAGACTGAAAATATTTGGAAAATCTTGGCTCACTATATAGTATTTTATCAATGCAGATGCGATCGATCTCGATCAAATAGAATTTGCTCTTGCAGCTAAACTATTAATTTTACCAAAAAATGTCATAGGCATAAATTATTCAGATTTTCCTCTACTTTAATTTATTATTTAACTATTTTGAGGAAATTACAGAAATGGCGGCTCATTTGCAAAATCCTTGAAGAATGCTTAGAGGAAACGTCCAGTTCTTTTGGACCCTTTTGAACCAAAAGCTTTTCAGCTCTAAGTTAGGTCATGAAACTTCTAAATATGAAGTTTCGTCCCGATACCTTTCCTAGTTTCTCCGGACACACACACACAAATACAGATTTTTTTTTTGTAGTTTGGTAAAAAATGTTTAAACACCCAAGATGACATATTTCCGCTAAAAACCGATTCTTTTTCGTCCCTATTACTCTATTTTATCACCCGCGTATGATAAAGTAAAAAAGGCAAATGATAATTATTTTTAGTTTCTAAAAACATGCGGAAAACTAACAAAGATTTTTCATTATTGTAAATATCATGAAACACATCATGCACATACGACGGCTTTAGAAGTCATCATTTACAATTGATTTGCTAAATTATAATTTGTTTTTTGTATTATAATTACAATAAACCCATTTCCATTTAATTTATGGAGGATTTGAAGTTGAAAATTATTGCCGATATTTTTTATATCCTGGTGGTTAAAGAAAATAAACATATATGTAGCAGCACGCATATCTCATCAAAATTAGTAAGAAATATAATAAAAAAAGTGAAGTCCGACAGTTCTATCACAAAATTCGATCACAAAATTTAGAGACTTATTAGATTTAGGGTGGAACTATCAATGCAAGGTTAAATCTTCTAGTTAACAAACTGGTAGTTTACGTTAACTCCTAGTTACGAAAATTTCGGGTCTTTCAATGCAGTCTAAACATCTAGTTAGGCGACTATAGGTTAAGGAGAGGTTGGCAAATGGAAAAACAAGATCGCCAATCATAGAAAAATAAGATCTTAGTAATTTTCTAGTTATATATAGCGTTTCACTGTCAGCTGTGCATCGGTTATCGCCATGATACCGCATTTCTGTTTGAATTTCAAAGCTTCGACCTTTTCTTTGTTTACGAGTTTACATATTATGTTGTTTTCTGTAGATTTTGTTTGGTCTATACACAATTACGCACATGTGATTGTATTATATCTCATTTGATAGCTTATATTATAATTATATTATGTTTATTATAATAATATACCTAACTTTGTGTTTATATTGATCTAACCTTACATGGCAAACCGAAATAACAATTGGTAAAAGATCTTTGAAGAATAAAATTCGACAAAATCGATCATTTATGTTTTCACATTTTTTGATTAATTAGTGAGTACAGGTTAGTCGGGATTATCAAAAGTCTTCTGTATTTGCAATTAATACTCACCGTTACTCATCCGTGTTCAATACTGTTGGATATCAATTAAGTGGCAGATAAGAGCACATTGTGTACTAAATACTTACCGAAGAAGGTTTATAGTTAGTTATCACTTATTTTCTACACTTAAAAAAATAAAACACCACAAGAATTATTTAGTTATAACCGAAAATTTGTTTATTGTATAATATGGGAAAATATTTGGCCAATATCTGTGCCCTAGCATTACAATAATTATGTTGTATAGGTACTATGCCAGTCCACTCCGACTCACGTGGTATAATGGCAACATAACATGAAAAATTAACATGAACATGAACTTGAAAAATGAACATGAAGATGAAAAATAACATGAACATGAAAAATGAACATGAACATGAAAAATGAACATGAACTTGAAAAATGAACATGAAAAATGAACATGAACATGAAAAATGAGCATGAACATGAAAAATGAACATGAACATGAAAAATTAACAAGAACATGAAAAATTAACATGAGCATGAAAAATGAACATGAACATGAAAAATGAACAAGAACATGAAAAATGCGCATGAACATGAAAAATGAACATGAGCATGAAAAATGAACATGATCATGAAAAAAGAGCATGAACATGAAAAATGAACATGAACATGAAAAATGAACACGAACATGAAAAATGAACATGAACATGAAAAATGAACATGAAAAAAGAACAAAAACATGAAAATGAACACGGACATGAAAAAAGAACATGAACATGAAAAATGAACATGAAAAATGAGCATGAACATGAAAACTTAACATGAACATGAAAAAAGAACATGAACATGAAAAATGAACAAGAACATGAAAAATGAACATGAACATGAAAAATGAACATGCACATGAAAAAAGAACATGAACATGAAAAATGAGCATGAACATAAAAAATGAACATGAACATGAAAAATGAACATGAACATGAACATGAAAAATGAAGATGAACATGAAAAATGAACATGAACATGAAAAATGAACAAGAACATGAAAAATGAACAAGAACATGAAAAATGAACATGAAAAATGAGCATGAACTTGCAGACAAACTTCTTCATTTGGTCGCAGGCAATGCCCAACCGATGTTGCAAGAGTTACTACCAAGATTGCAGTATCGGGCGTAAGCTCAATGCAAAACAGGAAATATGTGTTTTAAGACCGCGTAAGACAATACTACAACGCAAAGTCATGTGTCGTAATAATTTTGTTCGGAAGTAGGTTAGGAGAAGGCACAGTCGGGACGTTTATCGAGATGAAGCCTGTTACTGTTTCTAAAAATCTCAGCTTAGTCAGTTCCTACAATAAACGTAGTTTAACAAAAGTAAAAATTATTTACTTGTTTGTATTGCATATACCTGGAGATTCCGTACCTATGTTTGTACGGTCTATTGTCCCTTTTAGACGAGGAACTGCTACTTAAAACCCACTGTAGTGTAGACTCGAAGAGTTAGCAGAGGTTTTTAATAGGGGACATTGTATACTCCTATCTATCGAGAAATAACGAAGCAAAGTTTCTTTTGATAGTCGAATTCGCTGATTTCTTCGCCATCATCGAGTCGACAAGGATCATCCAAAAGATTCATCACTATAGTAAATAAATAAAATCTCACAAAATATGGAAAGTTAGCGCCTTAACTATCAACAATTCTGGCGGGTAAAATTAACCACGATTCAAGTGGTAGTTAGAGTTAACCCGACCATTGATGAACAGGTAAACTCACAGTTAAGACTTAACCTAATTTAAACCCGTAGTTACTGTTTTAACCTTGCATTGATATACCCACCCTTAGAATCTACTAAAACTGATTTTGGGGAAAATAGCAGCAATGAGAATAGGTATCATTTATCTAGCAATATAATTTTGCTAGTGCAAGATTTTCAACAATCCAAGCTACGACAACCATATCTACCGTATATTTTATAGGGTGGTGCGATTTAAGAGTGCATTATTTAAATAGATAAGTGCATTAAAATAGATACTTTGTGCATTAAAAAACAGAAATAATGTGCATTGAATAAATATGAATATGTTACATAAAATATTTTATAATGAGCAATATTTAATTTATTTTGTGCCCTAGAATGGCTGTTTTGTGCATTAAAATAATACATACTGAGCATTAAATAAATATGAATATGTTACATACAAAATTTAATTATGAGCAATATTTAATTCATAGTGTGCCCTAGAATGGCTGACTTGTGCATTAAAATAATACATACTGAGCATTAATTAAATATGAATATGTTACATAAAAAAATATAATAATGAGAAATATTTTCGTCTGTCATGTTTCCCTAAAATTGGTAAAAATTAACTTAAATCATTAATTACACAATCAGGAGAAAAAATATCGAAACTAACTTTGTTTTTGTATTACTAAATTGAACGTCTACATAGGTATGTAGACGTTATGTAGCTACATAGTGATATTAAATATATAATTTTCATTTGTAGGTTCTATCTCTATTATCGGATTCATAAAATGAAAGACGGATAAACCGTGGTGTTATGAACATAACCCGAAAAATATAATTTGAATTAAAACAAAATCTGATGTGGCCAGCACATTACCTACTTTATCATGCTATACTATACAGCAGTGCCTCGTCATGGCAATCTCGACGCATCTGCGTGTTGAATTCGCAAACGCTGATGTTCCGACAATACTGTCAAAAGAATCAAAATATCTGTCAAATCCTGGCTAACTAGTTTTAACGCAGACAAGATCTCGACAAAATAGAATTTGCTCATACAGTTAAATTATGAATATTAGCAAAACATTTTATATACATAAGTTATACAAAATTTCGTATAGTTTAATTTATTATCTATCTTGACAAAATTACTGAAATGGCGGCTCATTTGCAAAATCGTTGAAAAAATGCTAAGAGTAAACGTCCATTGTGCAAGAAATCCCAACCAATCTTTATATAATTTAGAAAAGAATTTTTTTCCATTAGGAAACAAACGTTTTCATTAATTGTAGTTGTTATGGATGTTTTGTATGTATAAAAACCCCGCACAAGTGTTATATATGATTCATTTTATAAAACTAGTAATTATTAGATAGCAAGTTAAAATTGTACACGGAATAACCGTATTTGAAACGAAACATACGGCGTAATGATACTTATCTATTGAAATACAGCGGAAAAGGGAGTATGTACATTATTAAAGAATGTTGATTCTCATAGCAATCAAAAGGAAAAAAAAATATTGACAATTGTACAGCAGCTAATTCTACTAAATACGTGTGCAAAATGAATTTTTATTATATGTCGTATTACGACAGTTTCTTAGACAATAAAAAATAAACAAGTATGACAACAAGCAGTAGAACAAGACGTAGGATACATATGATACAACACCCACATTCTTATACATATTATAAGGGTTTAAACTATTACTAAAATCGCCTTTCCTCAAATGCGCGCTATTTGCTATATTTGAGGTTATGATTGTAACTAGAATTATATTTACACTATGAACTGATTTATTCAAAGAAAATAAAACAGTTCACTTCCCTGTCGAACCAATTTTTATGACTCGGTTATAAAGTTTTATTTAGCTGACACCAAAACCACAGATCAACGACAGGACTAAGCTGTACGATACACATAAATGCGCTACGGGTTGCAGAACTTAATGCACACTATAATATCTCCAGGGCGCATTATAATTTTCTCATGGCACAATTTAGATTATTGAATGCTCTTACCAAATTTTCAAATGCTGATTTATTTAAACTATTGAACATATATATTTTTTGATTAACAATTATTTTTTAAGATGCACATTATATTTTTATAGAGGTAACGATTGTATTGCACATTTATTTATTTAAGTGCACAAATATATTATGAAGGGAACATTCAAATATATAAACGTACAATTATTTATTCTGTAGCACATATTATACATATATTGCACATTTATTTTTTAAATGCTCAAGGCATTTTTTGCATTGCTCAAATATATTTTGTATTGGTCAAATCTTTTTTGTATTGGTCAAATATTTTATCAAATGCTTACAATAAAAGCACGTTTCATTTTATATATTGCGCAAATAATTTGTACTGTATTATATATCAAATTTTTCGGATAACAACACCACAAATTATTCAAAGCCGGTACTGTTTCACCCTAATACGAGCTATCACAACCGTGATTCATCCGTAATAACGGGCAAAAATTTCACCCCCCGTTTCGTACGCAACGTTCCGAAACGTGCAGGTCGTATCTTTCGCGTAAAAAATGAAGGGTTGTGTGTGTATCCAAAACAAGGGCTTTCGTATCTCTTTTGATAACCGCGTTGTCGTGCAAACGTGTAGGTAGGATACACTGACAATAAAACCGCAGGAAAATGACCACAACGAACGCAAAAAACGACAAGATTTATAATGCGTCGTTAGCGTGTTACCCTTCATATAATAATTTGCGTTTTGCTACCCTAGTTAATGAGCCAGTTCGGATTAAAATAACAAAACAAAACAAATGTGACAAGCATACATAAGTAGATTTTTTGTTTTGTTTTTAGGAAACGTATAAAATATTGAGTACATATATTCTTTTGGAAGAAAACATATTTATTTGGCCCAAAAAAAATGTTAACTGGACGACCGGCTTCCAGCCCCCCTTATGAGAAGTTACGTGTATAGAAAAATTCTAAATAGTACCCTGAGAGATATCCAATGAGACTACCATTGATGACAATATTTTGGAGACTGTGGCGAACTTAATAATAAAATTATAAACCCCTAACCACAACAAGTATTTTAGAAACCTAAATACGTATTTCAGCAACTATGTTGCCATCTTCAGTAGAACTTAAAAAGAGGAAAAGAGAGATTAGCACTTCATAGTATCTTTACTGGATATTGTCCAAGCAAATCACTAGTGGAAGTGACGTCCATGTTAAAAATTACCCTATATATACCTATTTGTTGGTCACACCTCAGTGAATTTTGATCATTGAAGCGTAAAAAACTGGTTTTAATTAAAGCAGGTCAAACAATGGCGAACTAGGTATAGGACCCCTGTCTGAATTTATTAATTTATCTCTATTCAAGTGAATAAAGATACTTTCCAAGCTGTTTAGTTCCCTATTATTTGACACAGCTTTTACAAGTTTGAATTTAGAAATTCAAACCTCAATTCAACACCATTAACTTTACTGTAGAACAAGAAGTTAACGGCCAACTTCCATTTTTAGATACTCTGGTAGTCAGGAATAGCAAAAATATAATAGAAATTGACGTGTATCGGAAAGATACTAACACAATCAGGTTTATCCCTAATGATTCGCAGCATTGTTTTCAACAAAAATTGTCTTTTATTAGTTGTTTAGTAAATAGGTTATTGAAATTTCCATTGTCCGCAGATAGATTATTGTTTATTAAGAATGTTGTCATACATAATGGGTACCCTGAGAAAATAGTTGATAGAATGATTAAAAAGCAAAATCAAAAAATGTGTGTAAATCAAATATCTGCTTTAAATACTTTGTCTGTAGAAAAGAAGAAATATGTTAAAATACCGTTCGATTGTGCATATACAAGGGGTTTGAGAAGTATTTTTACATCACAAAATCTCTGTATACCATATTCGACTCATAATAGCATAAAAAACCTTCTTGGAAACCCAAAGGATAAGGTAGATGTACTTGATAAATCTGGTATATATTGTATCAAATGTCATGACTGTGAAAAAGAATACGTAGGCCAGACTAGAAAAACAATTTTAACTAGGTTCAAAGAACATGTAGCTCATTTTAAATATAATCGTTTTGAAAGATCTAGTGTGGCTCAACATATTTTAGACACAGGTCATAAAGTAGTTGTAGATGATAAAACTTGTAAAAGCTGTGTCAAATAATAGGGAACTAAACAGCTTGGAAAGTATCTTTATTCACTTGAATAGAGATAAATTAATAAATTCAGACAGGGGTCCTATACCTAGTTCGCCATTGTTTGACCTGCTTTAATTAAAACTTGTTTTTTACGCTTCAATGATCAAAATTCACTGAGGTGTGACCAACAAATGGGTATATATAGGGTAATTTTTAACATGGACGTCACTTCCACTAGTGATTTGCTTGGACAATATCCAGTAAAGATACTATGAAGTGCTAGTTTCTCTTTTCTTCTTTTTAGGTTCTACTGAAGATGGCAACATAGTTGCTGAAATACGTATTTAGGTTTCTAAAATACTTGTTGTGGTTAAGGGTTTATAATTTTATTATTAGAAACTACCATTGTTCGGACGAGCATTCTTCGGTCAATCTAAAAGTGGAAAAGTCCGGTCCGAAGTATGTCAATTACTATCCGTAATTAATTTGTAACTGATTAGGTGACAAGAAATACTAGCAACAATCGGGATATTCAATAGGCTCTGCCTCGTTGACCCTTTTTTCAATCTTAATAAAACAATCACCATTCGATTCCCCACTTCTTAAACTACAGGAATGTCAAAAAGTCCGATCGCGATTATACAGCCTTGAAATAGCAGGCGTCGACAAAGGTCGTCGTCGTGTTATACGACAGTTTGCGTTCCTAATTTGAACGGCCGGCTTCCAGCCCCCCTTATGGGAAGTTACGTGTATAGAAACATGCTAATTACTCGAGTACCCTGCGAGATATCGCAATGAAACTAACACTGCTCGAACGAGCATTCTTCGGTCAATCTAAAAGTGGAAAAGTCAGATCGAAATATAATAATCATAATCATCTTTATTGGTGTTATTACAAAGGAAATTGTTTACACAAGTCAGACCAAAAAAGAAAAACCCTATACACTACATATTTCTACGAAATTACAGTTAAAGTATTCATCGTAATTGAATATACATTTTTCAACCAAGAATTGTTTCATTACTGTCTTAAATTTGTTATTGGAGTAACACTTAATTGCTGGCGGCAGAACATTAAAAAATTTTAGAGCCCAGTAATTTGATGCGTTGCGCGACTTCTGCAATCTCAGAAAAGGTCGGCGATACTGCTGATTCTCACGAGTGTTGTACGAGTGAATTGCATTCGATGTCATAAATGTACTGGCATTGACCTTAGCGACAATAAACATTCCAATATGTAGGCGGATGGAAGTGTCAGAACATTGAGATTTCGGAAGTGTTCACGGCAATCTTCCCTCCAACCGACTCCGAGTACTACTCTTATGCATCGGCGTTGTAGACAAAACAATTTATTGCTGTGACCTGTATGGCCCCAGTTAAATATTGCATATGTCATCAAGGAGTGAAAAAAGGCTAAGTATGCAACCCTAAGACATTTTATAGAGATTCATTCTCTCAAGATCCTCAGATAATGAATCACCGTCGCAAGTTTTCCTGAAACATGTCCGACATGACTTTCCCACTTTAATTTGGAGTCAAGAATAACACCCAAGAATTTTACACTCTCATTGTCGTCCGTACTGGAAAGCGCTTCATGTCGCAATGTAAACAATACCGATAAGCACTTATCCTGATTGATGCATAGCGCATTTGAAGAAAACCATTCGTTAATATCTCTGTCACATAGACCAACTGTGTTAAGAAGCTGTTCATAATCATCACCTCCCTCAATTACCGTTGTGTCATCCGCAAATAGAATAAGATCAGTTGCAGTAGTAGCACAATTAATGTCGTCGATATAAATTAAAAAGAGAATGGGGCCCAAAACCGATCCTTGGGGTACCCCGTTACTGCAAAGTCTGTTCGATAAAATTGAACTGTTAACTTTTACGTGTTGGTAACGATTTCTCAGATATGACTCCATTAACTTAATGCTCGATTTCCAAAAGTTATATTTCTTAAGTTTTTCTAATAGAATATGATGTGTGACACAATCGAAAGCTTTCGAGACGTCATAAAACGTGGCAACTGAATGGTATCCGCGCTCAAAGTTGTTTCAGACTTTATTTATAAGAGCATTGATAGCTAGACTGGTAGATTTGCCATGCCTAAATCCAAACTGAGATTTTTGTTTTTTTAGTATTTTTTCGAATATTTTTGATACGATCGGCTTTAATGAAATGGGTCTGTAGTTGTTACAGTTGCCCGTGTCATTTTTCTTATGTATCGGTATCACTGTCGCAATTTTTAGACATTTCGGGAAACAACCTTGTTCAATGCAGTCATTGAAAAGGTGTGTAAGTGGATATATAATGAAGTTCTTAATGTTTTGATTATATTTGAATATATAAATTAGAATCCGTAATTAATTAGGTGACACGAAATATTAGCAAAAATCAGGTTATTCTATAGGCTGTATCTCGTTGACCCTTTGTTCAATCTTAATAAAACAAACACCATTCGATTCCCCTCTTCTTAAACTATAGAAACGTCAAAAAGTCCGATCGCGATTATATACCCATGGCAATATATTTGGAATTACCAAAATTATCTATCTGGGTAGAGATGGAAAGATAGCTAGCTTTAGTTTGACGTTTCAGCTTTGGAAAAATCCAATAAATACTTCCCGCGAAGCACGGTAGGGGTTGTGACTGAAGGTATTAATCATTTTTAAGTACTTCGTCAAGTTATTCCCCCTCCCTACCCTTAAGTACGGCGCGGGGCAGGCGTTGACGGTTGAGCGAAGCAGTGGAACAGCAAACTGTCGATATCTTCCATAAATCAAGACCGTTTGGAGGAAATAACCCGTCATCTTGAGTGAAAAACCTCCCGGTCTGAGGATATACTATAAGGAAACGGAAGGGAATTGTTTAACCGCGAAAATTGCTAAATTTGGTCGTCGAAAGTGAAGAATTATGATGTGTTCGGTACAGCTAATGGAAGTCTGAATTACTCAGCTGTTTTTAGGCATAATTAAGCAATCTGAAGAAAATATATGCACACCGGATTATAAAATTGGTGATGAAAATTGACGATCGGTATGTTTTTGTCATCCTGATTGAAAATATGACAGAAATTGTGTAGAGTGCAACTTATTATTTCAATGATGACGTCATTTCCGGAACAACCGGAAGTCTTTTTTTTTCGGTTTGCCTGATCTTGATAATTGAGTGTTATGCTAAAAGTTGATTTTTTCCTTATAAGGTAACTGCAATTCGGGTTCTTTTTCATTGCTACAAGATAACAGTAAATAAGAAAATTCTAATAATATCTATTTAGGCTGACTAAAAATGCTTTATATTTTCATATCAACACTATTCTTTTAACCACTATTATTTTAAAATTTAGGGGTCTCAGAATTAGGTACAATCGTGGCCATATATTATGTCCCTTCTTTTGACGTCCATTTTCTCGGAAACCTAGGGGCGAAAAAATTTGAAAAAATTCTGGTGCTGTCCTTGATTAATATGCTACAACTCATAAAATTTAGAAAGCTGTATGTGTTGGCGTTTTCCCGATTTTTCCAAATTAAGAAGAATTGGCGCTGTTTTTGTCACGTAAATTTTATTCGTTTAACTTTAGCAATTAATTACTCCGGAAATAATACATAGATTTGAACGAATTAAAAAGTAAAATCACCTGCGGAATGCTAGCTTTCAATGTGCATTTTTGTAAAATCATTGGATTTGTGGTTGACCCACAAAAAGCTATATTATGCAATGCCAGCCATTCCGTTATTAGAAGAGCTAGAATAATGAAATATAGACAATAGGCTACCCAATAATTCATAGGTTTAAAGTTTATTACATAATCATTGTTTATCTTGCATTTTTCATGCACCTTCTATGTAAATTCTACAGTTACAAATGTAACAAAAATTCCTTAACCTGTCTGAATTTAGCGCGTTTACCTTAATATAGTCAAAATGTAAATTTAAAAACAGTGAAATAAGTAATAACTTTTAGAGATAGATCTTATTTTGCATAGGTATCGTATTTTGGTTATAGAGCATTAGTTTTCAACGGTTTGAGTTTATTCCTTTGGTATATATGATAGTAAACACTCCATAAAATGCGAAATACGTGATGGAAATGCTGGAAAGCAGAGATAAGGTCTGACGTTCGCTGCATTCACACAGCATTTTATATTGATTCGAGTTTATAATAATATGGATATATGGCGTAGTAATGCAGTATTATATTTTATCCATTTGTATTCCTTTCAGCACATATGCAACCCGCCTGGTAGTAGAGATAGGGTGTCTTTAAATTTGTTGAGAAATAAATTTGTATCAGCTTTTGTCGAGAAAATGTAATTCTTTACAAAAACGGTTGAAATAAATGTTGTACACATTATATATACATTTAAAATATTTAACGAAATTATTTAGTCTTATTTTAATTTGATTTGTACGTATAAATTCGACACTAAAATAATAAAAGACGTGGTCTAACTATTACGTAAAAATTGGAATTATTAATTAAATTTCATAGTCAGAATTTAGAATTTAAATTTTAGGCATTATTTTTGCTGATATATGTTTGAGATATAAGTAATAAGGATTTGTTTCTCCTTTGTAACTCGATCCCGGGACATACTGTATACAGGGTCTCTCACAACGAGCTGTCATCACAAGTATATGGAAAACCAAATGAAACGAGAGATTGAAAATTTGTGGACTCAATAATTGATAAGAAGAACATGAAAGATAGAGTTCAAGCTGAGTTCAATGGGTTATGTGCGAACAATATCAGGGACGCCACCAACAATAATATGTTAAAAATAATTGAAGCATGTTTAGGGGAAAAAGGCAACGTTTTTGAACAGTAACTGAAATAGAATTAAGCAGTTTTTTTTTAATTTTCTTAACGGTTTTGTTTTGTTTTTAATATTCTGTTTTATTGTAGGCTTATAATTTTATAAATATAAAATTAATTATAATGAAAAATTACCTAACAAACTGTTCAATAAAGTTCTGTTTATTCCAAATTGTTCAGTTGTTTTCTAACGCAATCTAGATTTGGCATAGTTTGTAATTTCTACTATGATGTTTAATAATCAATTTCAGTAGATACAAGACTTAGGGCTTCCAATCCCTGGATTACGTGATCCCGGGATCCCGATAAATAATGAACTTTTTCGGAATCCCGGGAATATAAATTTAAATCCCGGGATCCTAAAAAAGTTAAATTTAGATTATTTTCTTATTTTTTGCTAATTGACAAATAGTAGCCACTGACCAACAATAAATCAATTGAACTGATATTTTTAAAGTATGAATATCAGTCTATAACAGCACCCTTTCTGATTAAATTAAGTATCAAGCATAAAATGTTCGTTTACGCCAACATGTTGCAATAATAGGAATAACAGATTTTGCAGGAACTAGATATAATTCAATATGGAAACAAACATGAACCTTTTCAATTTGCTTAAGTGTTTTAGTTACTATACCCTCAACAAAAAATACTGGCTGAATTTAAAACAGAAAAACCTAAACGTCAAAATAAAAAAAAATTGTTGATTTCTTTACCTGGATATAAAATTAGTGAATAGGTAATAAAATACAGCGAAACAGTTTCTTCCAGTATAAGGATTTTACCATCAACTAAAACATGAAATATTTTTGTACGAACCATCTCGAGTTTGTGATGAGCTGCGACAGCGATAATATGATCATTTTAAACATTTCTTCATCGCACAATTATCGCCTTTTTCGCTTTTTTAGTGGAAAAGTTTTCTCAAAAAGTGCACGTACAAGTAATATTAATTTTATTCATGACAAGAAATTGAGTATTTAATATTCTAAGAAGTTGCACTGAATATTTTATCAATTTTGAACAACAAATAACGTCTTCACTTGAATAAACATCCATGGCATATGAATTCTAAAGTTATCCAATTTTATTTTAAAGAAGAAAACAAAAAATTGTCAGAATGATTTATTGGCATCAATATGGAAAATTGAAAATTTGGCGCAATCAAACAATTTCTTTTGCCGTGACTATTATTGAAACATTTTTAAAAAATGCTAAATTTTTGAGTAAATTTAAGATATAAGAGCAAGTTATTTGATGTCAATCAATACCTTTTAAACTTTTACCTTTTAAACCGTCAATTTTTCGAATATTTCTACCTGTACGGTAAAATTTGAAAACATTGAACAAGTTTCGGGGTAAAAAATGTAGTCCAATAAAATATATTTTAGGCGTTTCTTACTGGCTGGATTTGGTAACTTTTGTCATCCCAGGCGTTTTGTTCCGGCAATTTTCGCTTTTTTCATGAATCCCGGGATCTGATCCCTAAATTCCGGGATTACTAACTCATTAATCTCGAAATCACGGGATCAGTAAATTGTCAGGAATTGGACGCTCTAGTACAAGTACATTTCAGGTACTGGACATTGTACAAAAAGTTGCTCTAAAATTTGCCATATAATTCAGATATGTATTCATATGTTAGGGTTGCCATTTGAAAAATACGACTTTTACTACTTTTCTCGAACTCAACTTTGATCATATAATTTGAACACCCTGTATAACTTTTAGAAGAACTCTACCGGTGTGTCGATAATAAGTTATCTTCACAACAATTTTACCGGACAACTCTTTTCCACAGGGGATAATTTATAAGTAATGGAAACTAAGTAACCGTGTAGCTGTTATTTTTTAATAAAAAAAAATAATATCTCAAAGCTGACACATGTTAGGTATAGAAAATGTAACATAAAATTGATCTAAAATTTCATGTGGATTTCAAAAATGCCACAAAATACAGTGTGTTCCATTTGAAATATATAAGTTAATAATAAAATAATAAAATTAACAAAGTCCACAAATTTTCAACCTCTTATTTCAGTTGGTTCTCCATATACTTCTAAAGCCAGCTCGTCGTGAGAGCCCCTGTATATAAAATCCCTTAATATTTAGGCAACAACCCTTTTGAGGAAATGTTCCTCACCTCGAGCAGGGCTGGAAGTAATTTACGTCTCGAGGATTGAAAGATGTGTATAATCGCCGCAAACAAAAGAAGTAATATATCCGGTGCTGACAGGGAGGCTTAGCGCGGCACCCCGCCACATATTTCATATCCTGAAATATCCTGAAAGCTCCTAGACCCCTCCCTCAAGTTTACCACGAAAGCATCCTCTCCCCCCCACCCCTGCCCCTCCGCCGCATAAACTTTGATAAAAACATCCTGTCTCGTGGAATTTCCGCATAAATCAATTCGACCCATTGTGATTAATTGGGTTAATAATGAATTTCTGAGTGGTTTCTGGCGGGGAGGAACGTTCTAAAGGGGTTTTAGGATCACTTTTGGGGCTGTTTTGTGCGAGATTTAGCTAAGTTTAATTACTGGTCTATGAGGTTTGTTGAAACTCATCAGCGGTTCTTTCAATGGTGTTTGCTGATTATTCTAATGCAGCGTTTATCAACCTTTTTTTTTTTTTATTGTTGCGGAATTCTTGAAATAGGGTTCGAACATGAAGTAAACCCAATAAAAAACGTTTAAGTAAATGAATAAAACCCTCCTTTTCTTTGTTTTGTTTAGTTTAGCAAGTGGTATATTGGAAGATTGGTTTAAGGTAGTCAAATTAAAATTCAAAATTATTGAAAATATTGTAAAGTAAACATGAATAAATGTTTTTGTTGGAATTCTAATTGGTCATGTAATAAAGTTATATTGGGTTTTCTTTAAACTTTTCTATCTCGAGTTGTTCTAATAAATCTAATTTGTAGTTTTTATTACATTTGTGAAGAAGTGTACTTTAGCCAATAACCTGTTGAAATATGATGCAAATAAATGTTTGAGCAAGTTCTTGATTTGTGTTTCGCTATCCGTTTTTCCAACATCCTTCCAGTTTGACCAATACAAACACCTCCACAGTTAGAGCATTTGACTGAGTAGTACATAGTAAAAAAATTACGACAATATGCAAGATTACAAATACGCCAGCAGCCGTTTTGCCGTGATTTTACAAGTCATCTTGAAAAAGGCAATGCATTTGTAAAATTACAGTATCGATTGTAAAATACAATTACATAACGTCTTGTAATTTGCCATGAATTTTGATGTGGTCAATTACATGAATAATATCTCTGTTAATGAAGATATCTTAAAACTGATTTCACTCATATGTACAGAACTCCGAGGCGCACATTTTAAAATTATTAGCGTGTGTACAGGTTGTTCCATCAGGTAGTACCAACCCAAACTTATGATTTTTTAAATGGAACAACCTATATTTTGGCACAATTTTAAATTCATCGCATAATTTTTCGACAATGACATATAACTTTACCTACCCTAAACTTTATACTATTTGATTTATTGGCATTTTTTAATTATTTATCTGCATGAGATTCTATTTGAAACTGAAAACGACGCGATATGGTGGACGCGTATGATAAAGTAAAAAAGGCGGGAGTTAATTTTCAAATTAAATTATTCAATTACTTTGTAGGCCATTATCCTAGATACATAAAAGTTATTCTAAATAATTCTTATCGACAGGTCCTCTTGATTTTGTGCCAACTAAATATAGGTACACCTACTAAAGGTTACACTGAGAAAACTGTATTATAAAATATATATTATAGCCAAATGTATTTTAATGTCTATAAAAGAGTATGTTAGAAACACATATTCCATTTAGTAAATAGTAAAATACGTGTATTATACGTATCATTTGAATTTGTATTTGAAATATTATAATGCTGTATCTTAAATTTTATGATACATTATTATAGCATTCAATACAAAAACGAAAAACGGAATTTATTGTACTCAGTAAAATACTATATTTTAAGAAAATAAACTGCTTCCGGGTTATGCCGTGTGTCAAGATTTGTTAATGCTGACGTTTCGCGAACCATGTTGCTCGCTTCTTCAAAGCTAATTGAATACTGTCAGTATTCAATTAGCTTTGAAGAATTCTAAATGATTCTGGCCGTGAAAGTCTACGTACTTACTATATTTTAATTTGTATAAAATCTTTCCTTATACATTATAATATTGTATGTTACCTTTTATAAGTGTATATGTAGTTTATTAGAAAGGGTATCAGTATCTTAACATTTAAAAATGGGTATTTTAATTTTTATAAAATCGAGGTAATGCTATTTAAACAAAGTATTTTAAAATTAAAAATATTTATATTGTATTGTTTACATATATATTATTATACCTCTTATAATATGATATTATAAAATCTACTATAAGACAGTATTATAAAATTTCATATACCTCTTATAATATGATATTATAAAATCTACTATAAGACAGTATTATAAAATTTCATATACTGTACTTAACATATGCGTATTGGAAGGTTTATAATTCAATATTCTTGTCACAAATGGTATATTTTATTATAAGCATTATGAGAATTATTATAGTGGTCCCTATACAGTTTTCCCAGTGTAGTGAAGAATCGGAGTGTAAGCAGAAGTTTGTCAATAGAAGCATTATATGCTTAAAACATAGCATTTAACAAACAATAACCTGTTGAACATTCTGGGTTCATGTGGAGGTGCTTGTCTAGGAAATATAGCTCCGTTCTAAACTAAATAACATAATTTTTTAGATTTGGTTCGTAGAGGTCGAGACATTTGCTATATTTTGGTGTTCAAGCTGTCGCAAATACCGTTCACAATTAATCATCCAAAAAAGAAATTAAAAATTTACTATGGCGTACCGCAAGGTGGTACACTTGGCCCAATACTTTTTACGCTAAACCTAAACAAAGGTCGCGCATGCGCATTTATAACTGAACGAATTACTCATAAACTAATACCGAATTCCCTGTTTAAATTATCCTAGTATAAGATTCCAGCTATTCCGAATATACCAAAACCCCTTTCTTCGGAGCTGGTCACATATGCTGATAAAAATTCGTCTCCCAACAAATTTACAGATACCCGCTATCTCCAGTACAACGCAGGATACATATATCCTAAAATGAATACAAGGGGGTAAAATGTAATACTGTATTGCTGCGCCATCTATCCATATTATTATAAATTCGATCAATATAATATGCTGTGTGTATGCAGCAAGCGTCAGACCTTATCTCTACTTTCCAGCATTTCCATCACGTATTTCGCGGTTTATGAGGTGTTTACTATTATACACACCAACGAAATAAACTCTAAACCGTTCAAAAGTATAAATTCTTATCACTAAAGTACGAACTACCTCTAAAAGTTATCACACAGGTTTTAAATTCCAAATTTAACTGCATTATACACTCACTGGCCAAAAAATGAACCATCCATTTTTTTTTTTAAATTGTAGTCATGTACCAGTTCGTTTGCAACAACAAACTAGTCATTTGTTAAAAATATATAAATTTTATCAGTCAAATGTCTTTAATAATAAAATTATAAACCCCTAACCACAACAAGTATTTTAGAAACCTAAATACGTATTTCAGCAACTATGTTGCCATCTTCAGTAGAACCTAAAAAGAGGAAAAGAGAGATTAGCACTTCATAGTATCTTTACTGGATATTGTCCAAGCAAATCACTAGTGGAAGTGACGTCCATGTTAAAAATTACCCTATATATACCTATTTGTTGGTCACACCTCAGTGAATTTTGATCATTGAAGCGTAAAAAACAAGTTTTAATTAAAGCAGGTCAAACAATGGCGAACTAGGTATAGGACCCCTGTCTGAATTTATTAATTTATCTCTATTCAAGTGAATAAAGATACTTTCCAAGCTGTTTAGTTCCCTATTATTTGACACAGCTTTTACAAGTTTTAAGTCATCTACAATTACTTTATGACCTGTGTCTAAAATATGTTGAGCCACAGTAGATTTTTCAAAACGATTATATTTAAAATGAGCTACATGTTCTTTGAACCTAGTTAAAATCCTTCTTCTAGTCTGGCCTACGTATTCTTTTTCACATTTGATACAATATATACCAGATTTATCAAGTACATCTACCTTATCCTTTGGGTTTCCAAGAAGGTTTTTTTATGCTATTATGAGTCGAATATGCTATACAGAGATTTTGTGATGTAAAAATACTTCTCAAACCCCTTGTATATGCACATTCGAACGGTATGTTAACATATTTCGTCTTTTCTACAGACAAAGTATTTAAAGTAGATATTTGATTTACATACATTTTTTGATTCTGCTTCTTAATCATTCTATCAACTATTTTCTCAGGGTACCCATTATGTATGACAACATTTTTAATAAACAATAATTCTTGCTGATATCTATCTGCGGACAATGGAAATTTCAATAACCTATTTACTAAACAACTAATAAAAGACAATTTTTGTTGAAAAGGATGCTGCGAATCATTAGGGATAAACCTGATTGGGTTAGTATCTTTCCGATACACGTCAATTTCTATTATATTTTTGCTATTCCTGACTACCAGAGTATCTAAAAATGGAAGTTGGCCGTTAACTTCTTGTTCTACAGTAAAGTTAATGGTGTTGAATTTAGAATTCAAAACGAGAAGAAAATCTTGAATACTGCACTTCTTGGTGTCAAAAATGGCAAAAATATCGTCGACATACCAACCCAAGTCTTAGGGAAATATGGTGCTATAGACTTTACATTTGTTTCAAATCTGCTCATAAACAAGTTGGCAATAAAAGGTGAGAGACAGTTACCCATTACAGTTCCCTCAAGTTGTTCAAAAAACTTTCCGTTTATTTGAAAACAATTTTGAGACATACAAAGGGCAGTCAATCTTACATATTCATCTATTTCAGACGGGTCAAAGTTGTTATTGCTCAATAATTCCCTAAGAAACTCCAAAGTTTCCGGAATAGGCACACTAGGAAACAGTGAAGCAACATCAAATGAAATCAACAATTCGCCATCCTCTAATTTTACATTGTTAACCTTATTGACAAACTCCAATGAGTTATTAACAGAGACGCTTGGTTGAGGAGCAGGTAATTTGTTGAACTCATTCGATAACCATTTCGCTAACTGGTAAGTAGGTGAGTTAATACCTGATACAATAGGTCTCACTGATTTACCAGGTTTGTGAATTTTGGGAAGAACATATAATCTAGGTACAGTAGGATTGGAAACTTTGAGTTTAAATCTAGTTTGGCGGGTGATAAAATTAGGACAACTGGACAGCGTACTATTTATTTGACGGACTAGTTTGGGCAGTGGGTTTTTTTTGATTTCCTTATAAGGACCATTTTCAATTCAAACAAGTTATCAATCCTATCAAAATAATCCGCTTTATCCAGGATGACCACCTTATTACCTTTGTCAGCCTTAAGATAATAAATAAAATTAAATAATAAAGCAAGAACATACAATAAAAGTTTATGAAGTTTATGGTATACAGTTTGCTGTTAGGCAAAACATCCATTATAGACCGAGTATCTAAACTTTTAATTCGTCCAATGAAATATGTACGCGCATTGTTCAGAGGGTTGAAATAGAATCAACCCAATGAATTATTACACCAATCTCGCACTATGAGTTATCGTTATGCGCCATATACAACGCACTGTTTGTGTAGGATTTTCAAATTAGTTCACGCCAAAAAGCTAAACGCGATTTCAATCTTTATGCGACATCGAAAACGAACTTTGCTCATTCGAACGGAAGTTGCGAACAAATTTTTAAGCCGATTATACAAGTTTCGAAATTAATTACGGCGCGGTGCCTTTTTTTGCGAAGAAGCTGTCCCGGAAATCTACCCTGTTAATCTCATTGTCGCCCCCGAAACCCGCTTATCCCGTCTTTTACCCTCGAGGTTTGTTTTTTGTTGAATTGGCGGTTTTTTTTTGCTGCACTTTTCGTCGATTTCGGTCACACGTAGGCCGTGTTGAAATTAACTTGATTGATTTAGGACAGGACCGTAGCAGAGAAAATTTGCTGTTATATCTAACTTGTAGAGTTAAATTTTATGATAGTTATGCACAAGATTACTGAAACATCTCAAATTGTGTCATTTTTGAGTTAAATTATGAAATATATTAGTCAGAGCTTCATTTTTTTTTTTCAGAAAAAGCAGTTATCCTGTTCATGTATTAATGTAAATTGTGACTTGTGACACTTTTCATGAATTTTGAACAGCGATTTAAAGAAAAAAAAAACGTGCCATTTTCGTTGATGACGTTGTGTTTGTGTTTTAATTGTTTGCAGATAGATATCAGCAAGAATTATTGTTTAGAATGTTGTCATACATAATGGGTACCCTGAGAAAATAGTTGATAGAATGATTAAGAAACAGAATCAAAAAATGTATGTAAATCAAATATCTACTTTAAATACTTTGTCTGTAGAAAAGAAGAATTATGTTAAAATACCGTTCGATTGTGCATATGCAAGGGGTTTGAGAAGTATTTTTACATCACAAAATCTCTGTATAGCATATTCGACTCATAATAGCATAAAAAACCTTCTTGGAAACCCAAAGGATAAGGTACTTGATAAATCTGGTATATATTGTATCAAATGTGAAAAAGAATACGTAGGCCAGACTAGAAGAACAATTTTAACTAGGTTCAAAGAACATGTAGCTCATTTTAAATATAATCGTTTTGAAAAATCTAGTGTGGCTGAACATATTTTAGACACAGGTCATAAAGTAGTTGTAGATGACTTAAAACTTGTAAAAGCTGTGTAAAATAATAGGGAACTAAACAGCTTGGAAAGTATCTTTATTCACTTGAATAGAGATAAATTAATAAATTCACACAGGGGTCCTATACCTAGTTCGCCATTGTTTGACCTGCTTTAATTAAAACTTGTTTTTTACGATTCAATGATCAAAATTCACTGAGGTGTGACCAACAAAGGGGTATATATAGGGTAATTTTTAACATGGACGTCACTTCCACTAGTGATTTGCTTGGACAATATCCAGTAAAGATACTATGAAGTGCTAATCTCTCGTTTCCTCTTTTTAGGTTCTACTGAAGATGGCAACATAGTTGCTGAAATACGTAGTTAGGTTTCTAAAATACTTGTTGTGGTTAGGGGTTTATAATTTTATTATTTTAATTGTTGATAACATAATTTTGAACTTCCTGAGTAGGTATAGTGGAAAATGTGCTATTATCATTATTATTATTGCCGAGATTGCTGAGACATATAATCAGTAATAATTGCAATAAATCATGAAGACAACGTGATATAAACCATGGGAATACAAATCTTTATAAATCTGTTGTTTCCAGTTGTATGTTTTATTACTTTATTGTTTAATTACTTTAATTATTTAGCTAGTAATGAAGATATATTTAGTTATTTTGGTTTTAAGATGTTTTGACTTATTCGATACTTTTGTCTGTGAACTTCAACAGCACTTTACAAGCAAAATGTCACAACTCAAATAAGGGTTCGATATTGGGTGTAGTCTGATGAACTTTATCAAAATAATTTTTTTTATGTACTGTATCATTAAGATAATTGTGGTCGAAGTAGGCCTTGCCCATGTTTTTGCCGCTGTACACAAACTGTCAAACTTGAAATAGGTTATGCAACCTATTTAACATTTGCATGTTGAACAGTGGGATTCCATATTGATATCATGGGGTACTTCGACTACAATCATTTATAATGACCTTTTATAGCGTAATGTATCGTAAAATGGACACAAACGAATACAAATTAAAAAAATCACACACAAAACCGTTCTTCTTTCTCCAAACAAACGAATTTTGTGATTTGTCACTCTGTTTTTGTACACCAACGAATTAATATTATTATATGGTTTCTAATTTATTTATTTTTTGTTACAGGTAAGAAAATAACCGACTTTCTACAAACTATCTAATCTATAAGCGTTAATTAAGTAAGTACTTACAGTTTATTTATTTAGGGTTGATCCACACAATACGTTCCCTTTTCATGTAATATCCCTGTTAGATTTATTTTATTGCAACGCTGACTGGTTGATAATAGAAATTTAATTGTTAAAAATATTTTTCACGCCTTGCACAAATTTATACCAAAGATAGGTACTTATTTGTTCTTAGATAGGCAAGTCAAATACATGTTCTTAGTAGAAAGACTTGTATTTAAAAGAAAAAACTTTCTGAAGGTACTGTAAATGATAGAGAAACAACCAATCCTATTTTGGACAGTAAAAATGCCACACTTTTAGATAGTTGTTATTAATTTGCGATTCTAATATAAGTTATTCGGAAGAAATTCAGGAATTTTCAAATAAGAATTTTAAACGGGACACACTGTCTATCTTGTATTTTACTAGATTATGAAATCAGCTATTCGAAAATTACCTATTCTATTAATTTTTTTTTGAGACATGTGTTTCGATTACTACAGAGAACAAAATCAAGGAATGGACATAACACAGTCACAGTAATACTGTCATATAAATAAATTATTAAATAAATGGATGACTGTAAACTAAATAAATAATAATTATTTCATTTTAATTTTCATGAGTGTCCCATCAGCCCTTTCAGGTCAATGCGTTTAAACCTAACTGCTTCCAATTCTCGGTGGAAATATTACATTCTGTACTACATTTGTTACATTTTGTACGAAAATATTTCGAAAACCCACCTTTATTCTGTTCTTCATGTTCGTTATGGTAGTGGATATAGCTAAATACATTTCTTCCTTAATATGGCTCCATAGAGGGTGATCTAGTTTGCGAAACTGTTGGACCACAAAGAATTTAAAGTCTTTTATAATATGATTTAAATAATTTTTCAGTGGTACATAAATTACTAATCATTTTACTGAAGAACAACAAAATCAAAACTAACGAAAAGTGTGATATTTTTACGTTATCTTTGTTTCTCTTGACTGTGCAACGTGCTGAAATGAAGATTTAGCAAAATATAACGTATACCGGGTGATTCAATTTCGAGACTCACCATGGGGATCTCGCTTATTAGTGGAGATAGAGCCTATGTTTAAATTTGGCAAAGTTTCGTACTTTTGTGCTAATCAATTATCTGAAAAGAAATGTAAGCTATCATTTTTCATTTTGAAGATATCCACAAAAAACTGAAATGTCGGTAGACATTTGAAACATAATCATTCTACAGGTACTTTTTAACAAGGAATGCAGTGTCATTTTTTAATTTGAAATAACATCAAAGATGGCGGCGTAACCATGGCCAAATTTGGTTCTTCTTATCGGCGCCATGTTGAATTTTGGCATTTTTCGATAGTCGTGTTTATTCTCATTTCCGCAATGTATAACATGTTACCATTATTTTTAAAAATAATGGTGTAACAATCAAAAAACCTTCAGGTACCCAACTGGACCTTGGTTACAGACCGCCGAAGTCGTTGCCAAGCATCGCCAACAAAATGCACTTTGATCAAGCGGCGCCCTCAGCGTTAGGTTTGCCGTTTAAGCAAATAAACCGTAATTGTGGTTGGTTGTTGATATAAAATGCCGTTTACCAATAACTAAAAGCGTGATATAGTTAAGAAGTTTAATTGAATTTTGACATTTTCCGATAGTCGTGTCTTTTCTCATTTTCGAAATGTATAACTTGTTGACATTATTTTTTAAAACAATAGTTTAATAATTTTTCTTGTTATTTGTCGTGCTTATCAAGTAATCAACTGCAGCTTGGTTACAGACCGCCGACGCCGGACTGACCAAGAGTGCTTTGAATTAAAAACTCAGATTGAAAAAGAAGCAAGTTTATACAACATAAAGATTATTTTTTAAGTACATGTTCAAATTGGCCGCTATTTTCTTGAAGGCATAAAAGCGTGCCCGCTTTTCTACATGTTGTTATGCTCTTCTAACTGTTCTTCCCGGAATAACGTTGACCGCATTTGTTATTCGATCCCGCAGATCGTCAATATTTCTGCGAGTATCGTGATAAATATCGTCGTTTACAGTTCCCCAAAGAAAATAGTCCAGAGGTCTTAAATCAGGGGATCCACCACTCCACCATTACCAATGCAGCAATTTGGAAATTGTTGATTTAAATAATTTCGTACAATTACAAAGTTTGACTTGTGTGGGGTTTGTACGGTTTCAATTTCTTTGTTCGTAATGGACTGCAAACACGTGTCTGCGGCAATTCCAAACTAAGGGCTACTTCCCGCTTAGAAATCCGAGGATCGTCATTTATCTAAAAACCAGTAGTTGAAGCATTGCAAATTATGGTAATTTAACGTTTACCATTTCTAAAATACCACTTTGATCAGTTTCAACATTTCCATGAGGATTGTAAGAATTGCAGGGTTTACTAAACAATCCATGGTCCGCTAAATTTCCGTCCAATGTTAGGAATATTGTACGATGCGACATTTCTAAGAGAACAAAAATAAACCCTTATTATATCACGCTTTTCGTTATTGGTAAACGGCATTTTACATCCACAATCAACCAGGGTTTATTTGGTTAAATGGCAAACCTAACGCTGAGGGCGCCGCTTGATAACATTTGGTTTTGAATAAAAAATTTAAAGCGATATCTTAACATTTCAGTTTTTTGTGGATATCTTCAAAATGAAAAATGATAGGCTCTATCTCCACTAATAAGCGAGATCCCCATGGTGAGGCTCGAAATTGAATCACCCGGTATTATCAGCAAAAAAAAAGGATTATTTTTGCCGGTGAAATGCATAATTTTACAAACAATGTCACTATTATGTCAACTATTCGTTTTGTAAATGAAAACGGACCAATTACTGTTTGTCCAATTTCGGATGAGTTCATCGCACGTCAAACTTAACTCATCTGGCTTTGTACGCGATCCAGATTCGGCCAATTTTGCAATTTTGAATCGGCGAGCCGAATTGCGCTCGTCAATTTGTTATCTAATTTATAGATCACACACTGACCGTGACAGCCCGATTGTGCTTTAGCAATACGCCATCAATTTTATTTATAAACGTACGTTCCAATTTTTAGTTAGGTAAAACATTGTAACAGTGGCGGTTCGTGCATAATGTTTATGGTTTATAGTTTATACCTGAACTATTGGCCATTTTCATTTAAATCATTGGATTTGTTAGATTACCATTCTAAAATAAATTTCTAGATATATGAATATACGAACATACTGTATGATACGGACTTACCGTAATGATGAAATTAATGAAAGTATAGAATATGGTGATATACAGGCGGGATGTAAATTTTAAATAAATTTAAAATTACAGCCACAACCTGGATTTGAACCAGGGACCTTTGTGTCGCTAGCACAATGCTCTATCCAACTGAGCTATTGAGGCCTATGACAAATGTTAGGGAAAATCGTTATATCAAGAAAAAGAAGTATCAAATGTCATCTACGTGACGTAGGGTTCACAGCAAACATATATGTAATTTAATGTCAATTACTGAACATGAAATATTACTAGATATGAATATACGAACATACCGTATGATACGGACTTACCGTAATGATGATGTTAATCAAAGTATAGAAGATGGTGGTATACAGGGTTGAGTTAGAGCTGTTTTACACGACCGAGAATTATAGCGAAAATAATAGCCAAAATTATCGCTATAATTTTGGTGAGAAATATTGGCAAATTAATTTCGAACGATAGTTAAAAGTTGTTTGACACACGGCAATTGATTTCGCTATTAATGTAGTCATGCGCGTGCGTACTATAGTAGATATTTAGATATACGCGGTTGTAAATAAAACTTGGATAAAATAAACATTACCTATACAATCGGTGGTTGTATTTCTAATAAGGAAAGGGAAGAAAAGCATGATAGAAGATAATAAGGTTATGTATTTGAATTTTTCATAGGTGTTTACATAATCATAATCGCATCCAATGCCGTTTTTCTGAGGTGGCGATTTTTATTGTTTACGGACTTCGAATTGTATAGATTAGGCCAGTTTCTGTATTCTTCAACTAAAACCACCACTTCGGCACGGGTCCACGCCGCCATAATGCAGCTGTAATAAATTCTCACAGAACAACGATTCTTTCTCGGCAATGTGCACAATACGAGCGTGCCGCCCCGCCCGCCCCCGCCGCCCATCTTACGCCACCCCCGCCGCCCGGATTACGCCGCCACCGCCCTGCTTACGCCGCCACAGCCGCCCGGTTTACGCCGCCACCGCCCTGCTTACGCCGCCACCGCCGCCCCCGCCACCGCCGCCCCCGCCACGCGGTTTACGCCGCCACCGCCCTGCTTACGCCGCCACCGTCGCCTCCGCCGCCCGGCTTACGCCGCCACCGCCGCCAGGCTTACGCAGCCCCCGCCGCCCGGCTTACGCCGCTCCCCCCGCCCGGCTTACGCCGCCCCCGCCGCCCAGCTATTACTGTTTTGAGCGTTTTGAGGTTAACTGCGCGGGCAGATCAATATAATCATAAATTGTACGAAATGCGCAAATTATCGCGCACAATCTCGCGGTGAATAGAGCAAGTGTGGTATTTTTCTCACAAAAAGTTTCGCTATTATTTTCGTTATAAAATAGTGGTTTTACACGTCCGATTTTCATCGACAAAACTTTTGGCTATTATTTTCGCTATTATTTTCGTTATAATTCTCGGTAGTGTAAAACAGCTCTTAGTTCATACCTTCCATCTTCTGTGTAGTCTATTTTAAGAACCAATCGATCGATTTCGTTTTTTATCATGGTTGAGTAAAGAATCTTATGCCTTTCAAATGATATATCACAAGGTAGGGGGTGCTATTTGAAATTTCGCTGTGGAGTGGCTAGGGGATGAAGGGATGAAACTTAAAATTCTCTAGGTAACATTTTTGAACTTCCCCCTCGATATCTAAATCGACGTGTTTCCACTCAAAGCAATAATCGCATCAGGTCAAGAGTTATTAAGGGTGGATACTTTTAAAAATTCATTGTGTATGTACTAATTTTAGGGTTGCACAAACTTGCAACCCTATGAACGAGCCGCTACTGCTCTGTAACGACTGTGTGTAAAATATTGTCTATAAAATATCACTGTTTAAAACGTATTATAGTTTATTTTAAATGATTAATGCCGTATGGAATTTAATCATATTTGTTTAAATTTCAATTGAGGTGTACGTATTGATTAATTAATGTTTTAAAACACACGAACTAAATATTCTGAACCCGAAGCAGCTTTAAATTTACAAAAAAGCCACTTTTCCGCGGTTAACACGCATATTTACAAAACAAACCTTTCAAATTAATTCCAACATTTTCGACAATCATTCACAAATTCCACAAATTTCCAACATAATTCTACATTCCCACCATAATCACAGTAACTACGGCGAAACCTCATTGTTCCAGACGAAAGCGCGAAATACTCAAACAGACGAACAAACAAACAAACAATCCGACGTCGCTTTTTCAAAAGAAAATTCAATTCCAACAATTTAACCCCCCAAAAAAATACCCCACAGCGGGCTGGCTCCTTCAACAAAAGTATAAAGTGGTATATAAAGCCACCGCACGCTCGAAGCATTTGTTTTAAGCCCACCCCTTAGAGACAGGGGGTGGGGGGTGGGGTGGGGGGTGGGGTGGGGGTACCTACTCGGCACCGGGTCACAGCGAACTTGCGTATACTAAAACATTCCATTACAACCCCCGATACAATAGAATAGCTCGGCGGGTGAAAAAAAATGCGCAAAAGGGGTTGGAACACGCACTGCCGGGGAAAATGAGACGTGAAATTTTTTCACTTCGGCGGCAATCTTGTGGCGCTGAAAGCTAGCTTTGCGGCTCCGGGTAGATTACAGTGAAGCCCTACTGAAGGATTTTGATAAATTTCGTTAGCCCTTAAGGGGATTTTCGACAGGGAATATTTGAGGGAAAGCCGTGCTGGAGGTGGATTTTAAAATAGTAGTGGTGCTGTTTTCGCTAATACACCAAAATTTGACAGATTAAAACAGTTTTTCTCCAGTTGCCAATATTCGTTTGGTAGATAAACTGTGGATGAAGTTGAAGGGTTAATTACTATGTCCAAGACATGAATTTGCAGGACTAGTATATCTTTTTAAATGTATTTGTCAATGATGGCGCGGCGAACTGTCAAATAACTGTCATCCAAGTAGGTTTTGACAGACTTTTGACACTAGCGTTGTATAATGAATGTTCGTTCAAATAATGAGGTCATTATTTGAACGAACTGTCATTATTGTACAACGCTAGTGTCATTTTAATCATTGGCGCGTATAATGATGGGGATTATATAGTCATAGATACATATACAATGAACTTATTATACAGGCTTAGCTAAAATTACCGGAACACCTAAATATTTCTCCAACCGAAAGAAATATCAATAAAAAATTTCAAACAATTTTTTTTTGTTTTAAACATGCTCTCGTGTAAATATAGTTATAATATACAGAGTGTTCATTTTATTATAGAAATTCGGTAATCTATCCTTTTTTTTTAAATAGAACACCCTAAATATAATTAAATTTTTAATTCTAAGATTAATACTAAGAATTTTTTATAGGGACCATATTTTTATAAAATGCATTTTTGTTTATTTATATGCTATTAACCAAAAATAGTCAAAATTACTGGAACACCTTAATAATTCTCAAATTGTAAAAAATTTAAAAAAATTTCACATAAAAGTGTTGTGGGTTTAAACAACCTCTCGTTCAAATATACTTTTAATATACGGGGTGTTTATTTTATTATGGAAATTTGCAAACATATCTTTTTTTAACAGAACACCCTGTATATTTAACAAGTTTTTAATGCTAAGATTAATTCTAAGAACGTTATGTTGGAATATTTGTTTATAAAATTTTTACTTTTGAGTTATTAGTAATTAATCAATACTCATGAACTTTTACTTTAACCAAACGGATATAAAATTTAAAAAATCAAGAGAAAATAACAACACAATTAAATAGAATTAAATTAAATGTTAGAGCTATAAGAACTATAAAAAATAAAATGTACCGGGTGTTCTATTAGAAAATGGAATGGTTGGCAAATTTCCATAATAAAATGATCACATTGTATATTAAAACTATATTTAAACGAGAGTTTGTTTAAGCCCAAAAAACTTATATTCGAAAAAAAATTCGAATTTGTTTTTGGTTGGAGAATTATTTAGGTGTTCCGGTAATTTCGACTATTTTTGGTTAATAGCTCTAATTCAAAAATAATGCATTTTATAAAAAAATGATTTGTATAAAAAATTCTTATAATTAATCTTAGAATCAAAAAATAAAATAATATATAGGCTGTTTGTTCTATTTAAAAAAAGGAAATGTTACCAAATTTCTATAATAAAATGAGCACCCTGTATATTGAAAATATATTTAAAAGATAGCTTGTTTAAAGCCAAAAAACGTTTGTTTGAACAATTTTTGGAAAATTCTTACGGTTGAAGAATTATTTAGGTGTTCCGGTAATTTTGGCTAACCCTGTATGTGAGTCGTAGATAAATAAATATAAATATGTTACATACAAAATTACATAGTGTGCCCTAGAATGGATTACTTGTGCATTAAAATAATACATACTGAGCATTCAATAAATATGAATGTGTTAGATAAAAAATATTATGAGCAATATTTTATTCATATTGTGCCCTAAAATACTTGTGCATTAAATCAATAAATGTCACTAGCTCTACTGCACATCAAAATTAACCCTGATCTGATTTTGACGATTCGTATGTAAATGATAGCGCGTACTTTCAATAATATACGACCTTGTTAATTAATTCAAATGGCTCACCCTACATATTATGTTAAATTAAAATTCTAATGTTTTCGATGTTTTCTTAATGGCAACCCCTTTTTTTGTACTGATATTAATAGATCTGTTTTGTTTATTTGTTTATGGATTTCTTATTTGTTTATGGAATCCGAATAGACGTTTTTAATTGATTTATTTGCGTTGAATACGAATCAGCTTGAATTTTGCATATCACGTCAGGCTATTGCGTGTTTTTACGTTTCTTTTAGTGAGCCGCCCGCTCCCCACTTAAATAATCGCTGTAAATGCTTCAAAAACATTTAGGAACAAACTTTTGGCTTTCAGGTAAAAGTGCAAAGATTGAGGTTCACTATGAGAAACATTTTGAGGTTTCTAGAATACTACCGTTGTATAATGATGACAGTTCGTTCAAATAATCTTTACTTGAATGAACTGTCATTATTATACTACGCTAGTGTCATTATATTATTATATTGTTACGCGGATGTGTTGTGCTCCCCTTTTCTAACAGAATTCTTAAAGAGGAAAATACAGAAAGTCCAGGACGCCTGCCTCAGAATGTTGTATAGATTGCGTCGACGAGATCATGTATCACACAAGTTATCCGAGGTCAATTGGTTGAACATGAAAAATAGACGGTTGGCGCATTCATCGGTATTGTTCTTTCGGGTCATTGCGTCCGGGTGTCCGCCGTACCTGTTCAACATTATTAGGTTTCGGTCAGATGTGCACACCTTGAACATCAGGTTTAAGGGCATATTAACACCACCGGCGCACACAACGGAATCATTTAAGAAATACTTTTCCTTTTTATTGCGCAAGTAATTTGCTGCATTACTAAAATATTTTATTTTATTGAACAAATATTTTTCATTATGGTCAAATATTTTATCAATTGCTTACACAAATGCACATTTGCTGCATGAGATTCTTCTTGATCGAGATCACTCGTGTCTGCATTAATATAGGTAAAACTAGTTAGCCAGGTTTTAACAGATATTTTCATTCTAATGAGAGTAGATAGTGTCAAGCGCTGATGTTTTGACAATACCTACTGTCAATAGTATCAAAATATCTGTCAAATCGTGACTAACTATTTTTATTTTAATGCAAATATGATAAATTATGATAAAAATAAAGCTAAAGAACACTGAACACAAAATGTCAACATTCTTATCAGTAGTATCAAAAAATATGCAGGCTGTTTAAAATTTTTTCTTAGGTCTGCTCCAATAAATCAAAGAATTAATGACCTTGTGTTACAATTATATTTCGTGTGTATTGACCGTCATTTACAAAAACTTAAACTTAAATTTTCTTACAAACATTTCAGATAATGATATATTGGTACGCTTTGTTCCTTTTCATTATAACAGTATTTGTTAGAAAGATTTTATAGTTTAAAGAGGTAAATCTGACAAACCGGATGCAAATCCTAATTCTAGTTCTTTATTTCCGATTCACGCGCGCTTTACTATTTTCCGCGATTTATCTATATTTACTTTAATTTAAAAAAACCTACAATATTTATCTTTAGTTTAATCTGCCGGATTTATTTCACATATACCACAGTTAGTCTAAGCAAATATAGAAAACCCCGAGCTATAATAGCCCATATTAATCTAGTAAAGTACGTAATTTTACACCCTCTCAACCAAAAACCCACATTTCCCGACATGCAATCTTAATTCCATTTAACTGGCAAACAACCGCGCGGCATAATGGTGAACACGGACAATTTATTATGGGTATTTATACAATTCAGGCACACAATAAAGCAGGCACCGCTTAGCACGGGTTTTCAGCCGCACCGAGCGTTCAGTTATACACCGCTGAAACCGACGTATTCAGCGACTTTTTTCAGCGCCCAACTACAGGAATAACACTCGGCTACGTCTAGTCTGGCTGCGAACTCGCTTCCAACGAACCGAGCCGTGCTGCAGGGCAGGCGCACGAGTGCGGATGCAAATGCATGCATTTGCTTCCATCTGCACAAATTACGGAGTTTCAGGTAATTCGGAAAAAATGCCGGAGATAAGCTCTGAGAGAGCGTCGCGAAACGCAAAATAAAGTACGTGGGAACAGGACCGTATCGAGGTTGAAGGTTTTATTTTATTTGAACTAGCCCGTTTTTTGAATAATCAGTTCGGGTCGGGTTCTATATAAAGTTGGAGAATTAATTTATTATTATTATTTTTAATACCGAAAAACTTACTAATTTACATGATATATTTGAATGTTTACGTAACACATGTAAGCTAGAAATCAGTTCTTTATTTTGTTCAGTAAAATAATATCTGTAACATAATTCATTAATATAAATATAGGGCCATAGGGGAGTGTGGTACACAATGGAACAGTTTTTATTATTGTTTAGATATATTTTGTGTTTCAATTATCAGAATCAACCTGAATACTGATATGTAATTGACATGATTCATACGCCATAAATATAACCTAAGTTGACGTTAAAAGAAATGTGTTGAATTGTTAATATTGAATATATAGCAGCATGTTATTTGTTCCATTGTGTTCCACTCGTGGTACAAAATGGAACAGGTAGTAGTATTCAATGAAACATGTTCATTTCCACTCATAATAAAAGTTATTTTAGAAAATTAACACAAAATAACAATATATTTATAGTATTTTATCTTAAATGCATTATTTTCATATTGCATTGAAAATTTTTAAGTAACAAGATTTCTTTTTTTGCTCCGCTGAGAAAAATAATCTGATGTGGCTAAAATGAATAGATTAGCTACATGAAAATCTATTTTATTGAGATAAATCGTAGGTATTGTCAAAGCATCAGCATTTGACACTACCTGCACTACGTCATTAGAATAATAGTTATTTATGTCACAAGTGCCGAAAGTACGGAATAGCGCGACGAGCGGTGATGCGCGGCGTCACCGAAGGCGGAGCGTCGCCGTCGCATGTGAGCGAGTCGCGCTATCTAGTTTTCGGCACGAGTGACACCAACGTTTATTGTGTTGCCTTTTGAGAAATATGTATCTAAAAATATTATTAAAAAATGGTTATATTTCTGCATGGGAAATGTTCTCCAACCTCTGATGAGATCAGCTGTTTTCGAATGTGACAAAAATATTTGTCAAAATCCTGGCTACTGTGTAATTTCATATCAATGCAGATGGGACCGATCTCGATTAAATAGAATTTGCTCTTGAAGCTAAACTATTAATTTTACCAAAAAATGTTATAGGCATAAATTATTCAAAATTTCTCCTCTACTTTAATTTATTAATTAACTATTTTGTCGAAATTACAGAAATGGCGGCTCATTTGCAAAATCCTCCAAATCCTCCAAAAAGGCTTAGAATAAACTACCAGTTCCTTTGGACCCTTTTCAACCAAAAGCTTTTCAGCTCTAAGTTTGGTAACAAAACTTCTAAATATCTACTGATACGAGATGTGGAAATAATCTAAGAAAGAAGGTTGTATGAGGTATCATTGGAAAGCTATTTTAAAACCAAATTAGTTTTTCATGTCATTTCTTTAATTTGAAGTTTCTCTTATTTATTTATTTAGGAGCACTGAAAAGAACCTGCAGTTATATTGCTTAGTTAACGTGACCTGATTTCAACAATAAGCGATAGATAGCTATCGATATGATAGCTAATTCTAATTCTATAGATAGCTGTTTATCCTTTGTTGGTTTAAACGCTGCTTATGCCGATATAACTAGTCGGTTAGTTGATCTCAGAATAAGTAAACCTATGCCGCCTCCCATTGGTTAATTTGTTTGTTGCTATATGTTGCCAGTATTAACTGCTTATGCTGGTGTTTATAACAATATTTATTTATACGTGGTTTAAAGAATGTTATAACGTGTTTTGTAAGATCAGAAATTCAGACAGTTAAATATCACCGGTGATATTATCAGGTCACCATTGAGTTGTGTTAAATAAATACTTTAAGTTTTTGTTATATACCGGGTGCGGCAAAAGTCAGTTTACCGATTTGCATATGAGAGAAAAACGCAAAAAAATAATGGCAAAAAAAATTATTTCCGAAAAGATATAACATCAAAAATTAAAAAAAAAAAAAAAAAACGCGCATGCACGAATACCCTACAGCGTAAACTGACTTTTGCCGCACACTGTAGTTTATTTTTCAAGTTCAATTTGAGTTTGTGACATTACGTCCTAGTGTATATTAACAGCAAAAATTAGTGCTACGCGATAAAACGTGTTCCATTGTGTTGTAATGATTGGCATTATTTTTGTAATGATTATTTTATTTTCCGTCGATCGTTTATTTATGAGTCAGTTTAGTGAATAGGACATCGTTTATTAAAGTACTCCATTAATGCACGATTTCTATTAATGCATGATTTGTTATAGCCAATCACAAGACGCAATGACGTCGTTTGATTGGCCAATCGAACATATGTGAAATGAAACCTTCCAATCAAAACATACCGCTCTCTAGAACTGTCAGTGTCAAGTTATATAAATTGTCATATAACCTAAAAAGACATCGGCGAAGAAAAATCCATGTAGACGACGCTAGAAGAATACGATCGACGAAAAATTTTGTAACCAACTCGAATATTAAACAGCGGTTAATGATCTCGACAATTAATAATAATAATAATAATAATAATCTTTATTTGTCGTAAGATCTTACAAAGATATAGACAATAGTCAGAAAGCACATATAATTCAAATACAAATAGGTAAAAGTATATCATAGGACAAATGCACGTCCAAAACAGTACTGGATAAGATTTTACATTTAAAAGATAACGGAATCAGAGATAATGGACTAAAGCACTCACATTTTAAAAAAGACGATTGGCAATCAAAACAAAAAAACAATCACACATCACTCACACCGGTCATAAATTCACTGACTGAATAAAACGAATGGTCAATTAAGTAACGCTTAACTGCAGTACAAAACATCCTTAAACCGGTCAACTTCAGAATCTGGGAGGGCAACGCATTATAAACCTTAATCATCATGTAATGCGGCCCTCTTTCAAAGACCGACGAGGTATGATGGGGAACGGCAAGACGCGAGGTGTTTCGTGTCCGCATGGATCGCGATATATCACCATTTTTCTGAAACTGGTGTATGTTTCGCCTGCAATAGGAAACCAGCCTGTACACATACAGACATGGCAAAGTTAAAATATTAAAATTAACGCGCTCGCTTCGCTCGCGCGTTAAACAGTCTCGGTCGTTAATCGCTCTTTTTAATATACTTGTTGGTTAAATAACTATTAACGGGGGAGGAATGTGATAATTGCTATTACTCTGTTTATAGGATCAACGTTATCGCGCGTTGGTCTGTGAGAGTTATTCAACACGTAATCTTATCACATGTGAAACTGTTTAATGGCTTTTATTTCCATGCATCTAAGGGCGTTCTTTGGTAATAGATTATGACATTTGTCGTAAACTATAGTATACTGCTGCGCGAGATTATTATGCTTTTGGGGCAATTTGTCGTGTTGTCCTTTTTCTCCTAATATGAATGACGTCAAGGAGGGAGAAGTTTTAATAAGTAGGTGAGGCGTCGATTGGTTAGCATCCAGAAGACATAGAGAGTGGTTTTGAGATGTAAAACAAAGCCAGTCGCAAGCTTGCCGCTTGCTTTATATTAAAAAGTAGTTTTTAGTGTGTGCTTTTTTAAATGGTAAGCCGATCATTACTTCCTTACTTTGTGTTTAATTTTAATTTAATGTGTTTTGTATAATCTGACAACTCCTCAAAAAGATTTGGTAGATTTAGAGTTCCAGTTCATTGTTTTAATTCTTTTGTTTTAATTCTAAATAAATATTTGTTATTCTATTATTGAGATTTGAGTTTTACTTATGAGTAAGTTTCTTTTAGTATTTAAAGTAAGCAAACTACCTATAATTTAATGGTAGAGATTTTTTATTACATTTTTATTGAGTTCAAATTGTGATTATCATGGTAAAAGTAATGAGCTTTGTCTCATAAAATACTGCATTGGTCCTATTGCAAGAACTTACTTACTGAGCGTGTTTAGAGAGATAAATTTCATAATGGTTAAGGTTGTGGTACTTAGATAAAGTTCTTAAAACTAAAAAGTATGGTTACTTTATAACCAGATTTTACCCAACCGACGAACTATTAGTGTACTACTAGTGAGTGTTCCATTGTACACCACAAAACATTTTATTTCTTTAAGAGTGAAAAAATTATGTGCGTGTGATTCGACAAACTAGATAAAATAGTCAGAGTATGAATACAATAAAATATCAATAGAAATTCCATAAAAATAATAACAACTGTATATTATTTAAGTTTTACATTTGTGGAAGTGGAAGTAAAAGTAAAACTTACTAGTTGACAAATGTTGAAATTGCATTGTAAATCTCCTGTGCTTTACATGTATTCATATAGGCACATTATACCAATCTATTAATAATAATAAAAATAATAATAGTAATAATAAACGGTCTTTATTGGGCGAAGTCTAGCAATACAGCTATTCCACTATTAACACATGCAGACTATACTGTCCAGAAAACTATACCCTTTCGAGTTATTTTACAAGTAATTCGACGTGTTCCATTGTGTACCACTCAACCCTACAATAAATAATACTGTATTAGTCAGAAATCACCGTTTTGTGTGTCCACCGCAAAAGGCAATGCTGCACTCTTCTTTAATAACATCTGTAATACAAATCCAAATTAATGTATACCAGTTATACAATGTATGTATTATATATGTAGTAAATAATACTTATATCACAAAATATGTGTCAGTATAAATATCACTGCCAGCGGCGCGTTATGTACCGTTATGTACCCATGTACCGTGTTGAAATCAGAAGAATTACTTTTTTATACACAAATAATATATACTAATACTGATATAAGGAGCAATTAACAAAAATCATAAATAATATGTAAGGTATTGACTTTTTAAAACATCGTTCCTACATCGTTATTTAAAGCAACAAATATATTTTTAAGATATGTATTCTTAAGAAACACAAACTAAATAACTAAATAAATAGCTGAAGAATTTAAAAATAAAAATTCTTAGCAAATAAAATATATCTTAATCTAAATATCATAATTAATAAATGGATATTTTTAACAAATAAAAATCAATAATTTTTCACATTAGGGAAAGTAAAAACTAGTTTAACTAAAAACTTAAATAGGCCATCATCACTATCTATGTTCTCTGCATACCTATGTATTAAATGTACTTGGATTTATAATGGCGTTTTCATAGTATTTTGAAGATGTTTCTTTTAATAAACTGTAATTTCCTCTTTGTTTTGCTAACATTTCGGTTTCATAATTTTTATTTTTAGTATAAATTCCGATTCCATATCATCAAAAACCTAATAATTAGAAACGATTAATAATTAATAATATAAAAACTTAATAATTAGAAACCAATATCTGGCGCTGAAAGATTATAAGAAAGAAACCAAATAAAAATTGTAGGAAATGACAAGCTACAAACTTGAACGCCTTTTGAATATACAATACGCATCACGTAAGAAGCAGACCAAATTATTATTTTTTTCATATGACACCCTGTACATTTTTGCTGGTTTTGGTACTCTTTTAAATTACAAATTGAACGGTGGAAACCATATATCCCTGAGGTCAGTGTTTTAAATTATACAAGATGCTTGTTAAAACAAAGCAATTATAAAATGCTGAAACAATTTCTATTATGTCGAGGTTTACTGAGAGGTTTACTAAAAAATAAATATACTATTTTGAATTAAGCTATAAAGACAAAATACTGGGGTCTCGGAAACTGTAAGAACTTTGATGTCAGTTAAATTGAACAAAAGTTGGGTAAAAGTGGACAGTTTTCAGGACAGATTTTACATTTGAAAAATTTTGCATGGCTCACTAGATATTACGCAAAAAAGTAAAAACCGTCGATTTTTTTTTCTCTTGAATAACTTCGCTATTAGGATAAATAGAAATTTGAAATTTGTCTGCCAGCTTTGGCTGGGCCAGATTTAACTTTTTTTTATTTCTGATTGACGCCGTACTGAAGTCTTACAGATTTAAATAGAATATTGAAAGAGCTCTACAACCATGTATAAAAATTAATATCTAATATTCACAATCTAACAATATAGTATTTTCACATACTTAAATATTTTATAAAAATAACATTATTATTTAGGTCTTCTGGCGGCAATACTTTATTTATTGTGAATTACAAAGTAAAAAGTTCCTAAGTAAAAAATTATCTAACAAAAAAATCATGAACAAAAAGTATTTGATAGACTTTTAGATTTTAAAATGTGGTCGTTGTTTTAGTTCTAAACATGATTATTATTATTTATATTAGGTATCTGTAAAAGCCATCTCCACTACTCCCCGAAGGTCGTGCACTGTATCATAGTTCGTTAGATACACGTTGGTTTTCATAAAACTTAAGTCGGGTGATCTGGCGGACCACCTAATGGCTTATGTTGTGATAATTTTCTTAAATGAGTTATACCTTGACGTAAAGGAAATTCAATATTTTAGTCCATAAGAAATTCATCCATAAAAAATATTCTATCCCATGTAGTTCATGTTCCGTGAGACACCCTGTATATTTTACAGAAATTGATGGAAAACTCTAAAATATCAAAATAAATTCCTCCAACTGATTTAGAAACAATTATCTCTCCGTAAATTTAAACCTGTTGCGAGAAACAACGATTATTCAGCAAAATAATCAATCTTATATCAATAAATTCGATTTATTTCCAAACAAGCTGTTAAAGCTCGTCTAACAAGGTTCTAAAAACTGTCCAAATAAAACTGAATAATTGCGACCTAGTTGTGTACGATAAATCATTTATTTTATCGTTTTATTACCCCCCAAGGCAGGCACAACGTTCGTCCAATCCCAAGCGAATATCTATCAGAGTCCGGACAAGCGAAGTAAAAAGTTAATAACTGCGAAGAACGTGGAACAGTCTCAAAATCGGATAGCGACGCTACTGCACTCTGTCGGTCAATTTAAGCGGCGTATCTCGTTGTGTAGCCGTGCTCGCCCGTTAACGGAAAAGTTGATTTAAAATGCTGTCAGAAGTAAACTAAAACTGAACACTTTAGAAGAGATGGTCGATCGCGGGCCGAACTTTTTATTCGTCTATATGAGATCTGGAACTCAATTGCTCGCAAAAACTTATCCAATTTATCAGATTACGGCCCGTCGAAATTTTAAAGGGACTGTAATGGACCGCTTCGCTGTAGTTACTATCAATTTTTACTTTATCATACGCAGTATGATGAAGTATTGTAATCGTGCCGAAAAAAAAATTGAGATTTTAGCGGAAATAGGTCTTTATGGGTTCCCTGAACATTTTTGACCAAGGTTCAAAAAAATGGCTGTGTGTGTGTGTGTGTGCGCGTGTGTGTGTGTAAACGATTTTTGTGGCGACGATTCCGGAGAAACTACTAAAGGTATCGGGACGAAAGTTCATATTTAGAAGTTTCATGACCTAACTTAGAGCTGAAAAGCTTTTGGTTCAAAAGGGCCCACAGGAACTGGTAGTTTATTCTAAGCCTTTTTCAAGTTCGGTCGCATCTCCATTGATATAAAACTACATAGTAGCCACAATTTTGACAAATACTTTTTTGCGCTGTCACACTCGAAAACAGCTGATTTCATCATAGGTTGGAGAACCGCTATGGCACGTTGCCGCTCTAGTGCGGCAAAATACAAAATTGAAATTACAAATAAAATAAGATTACCAATTTGATTGTTTGTTGATAAGAAATATCAACCCGTTCTTATATCTAATTCTAAAAATGATAAATTGAGAAAATTGTAAATAAAGTATACCGATGAGTGTAGTTTTATTTTAGTATGTTGGTACAGATATGACATCTATAGTGTCATGAGCAAATATAAATATGTCAGAATGTGAATTAGCTTTTTAACCTTGACGTTTCGTCAAAGTGGTACCTACCTAACATTTCCTATACAGAAATATATTCATTTTTTAATTATTATTTTTTACTTTATCATACGCAGTATGCTAAAGTATTGTAATCATGCCGAAAAAAAAATTGAGATTTTAGCGGAAATAGGTCTTTTTGGGTCCCCTGAACATTTTTGACCAAGGTACAAAAAAAATGTCTGTGTGTGTGTGTGTGTGTGTGTGTGTGTGTGTGTGTGTGTGTGTGTGTGTGTGTGTGTGTGTGTGTGTGTGTGTGTGTGTGTGTGTGTGTGTGTGTGTGTGTGTGTGTGTGTGTGTGTGTGTGTGTGTGTGTGTGTGTCTGTGCGTATGTATGTCTGTGTGTAAACGATTTTTGTGGCGACGATTCCGGAGAAACTACTAAAGGTATCGGAACGAAAGTTCATATTTAGAAGTTTTGTTACCAAACTTAGAGCTGAAAAGCTTTTGGTTGAAAGGGGTCCAAAGGAACTGGTAGTTTATTCTAAGCCTTTTTGAAAGATTTTGCAAATGAGCCGCCATTTCTGTAATTTCGACAAAATAGTTAAATAATAAATTAAAGTAGAGGAAATTCTGAATAATTTATGCCTATGATATTTTTTGGTAAAATTAATAGTTTAGCTTTAAGAGCAAATTCTATTTGATCGAGATCGGTCGCATCTGCATTGATATGAAACTTCAAAGTAGCCTGGATTTGACAAATATTTTCTTGTGCTGTCACCACAGAAATGTCTATGGCTGTCACACTCGAAAACAGCTGATTTCATCAGAGGTTGGAGAACCGCTATGGAACGTTGCCGCTCTACTGCGGCAAAGTAGAACAAAATTCAAATAAAATAAGATCACCAATTTGATTGTTTGTTGATAAGAAGTATCAACCCGTTGTTATCTAATTGTAAAAACGATAATTGAGAATATTGTAAATAAAGTATAGCGATGAGTATAGTTACGTTTTAGTATGTTGGTACGGATGTGACATCTACAGTGCCATGAACGAATATAAATCTGTCAGAATTTGATTTAGCTTTTTAAAGTTGACGTTTCGTAGAAGTGGTATCAACCTAACATTTCCTATCCAGAAATATAACCATCTTTAATTTTTTGTAAGTACGTATTTCACTCCTGCCGAAAACTACATAGCGCGACTCGCTCACATGCGACGGCGACGCTTCGCCTTCGGTGACGCGCCGCATCACCGGTCGCCGCGCTATTCCGTACTTTCGGCACTTGTGACATAAATAACTATTATTCTAATGACGTAGTGTAGGTAGTGTCAAGTGCTGATGCTTTGACAATACCTACGATTTATCTCAATAAAATAGATTCTCATGCAGCTAAACTATTAATTTTATATATTGTATGATAAAGTCATGTGCCTGGCCACATCAGATTTTTTAAAATACATATTTCTTAAAAAGCAACACACATGCGAAGGCGACGCACCCCATCACCGCCCGTCGTGCTATTCCGTACTTTAGGCACTTGTGACATAAATAACTATTATTCTAGTGACGTAGTGTAAGTAGTGTCATATGCTGATGCTTTGACAATACGTACGATTTATCTCTATAAAATAGATTCTCATGCAGCTAAACTATTAATTTTATATTTTGTATGATAAAGTCATGTGCCTGGCCACATCAGATTTTTACTTTATCATACGCAGTATGAAGTATTATAATCGTGCCGAAAGAAAATTGAGTTTTTAGCGGAAATAGGTCTTTATGGGTCCCCTGAACATTTTTGACCAAGGTACAAAAAAATGTCTGTGTGTGTGTAAACGATTTTTGTGGCGACGATTCCGGAGAAACTACTAAAGGTATCTGGACGAAAGTTCATATTTAGAAGTTTTATGACCAAACTTAGACCTGAAAAGCTTTTGCTTCAAAAGGGTCCATAGGAACTGGCTATTTACTCTTAGCATTTTTCAACGATTTTGCAAATGAGCCGTCATTTCTGTAATTTCAAAATTTCAAAATAGATAAATTATAAATTAAAGTAGAGTAAATTTTGTATAATTTATGTCTATGACATTTTTTGGTAAAATTAATAGTTTAGCTGCAGGAGCAAACTCTATTTGATCGAAATCGTGTCTACATTAATAGTAGGTAGCCAGGAAATTTTGAAACTTGTGACAGTACTCAGAACGTCAGCGGTTGCGAAACTTCAATTCAACACGCAAATGTATGGAGAATGTGATGAGGAGGAGAAACACGCGCGCACGTACGCTATGTGAAACAATATTGAAACAGCTTGGTGTTTCCATGGTGTTTACAAAGTCAATGTGTATTTCAAGTGCGGATTGCTGATAGCAATATTGTTATGCATTTTCAAGGATTTTGCAAATGAGCCGCCATTTCTGTAATTTCGTCAAAATAATTAAATAATAAATTAAAGTAGAGGAAATTTTGTATAATTTATGTCTTTGACATTTTTTGGTAAAATTAATAGTTTTGCTGCAGGAGAAAATTCTATTTGATCGAAATCGTGTCTACATTAATAGTAGGTAGCCAGGAAATTTTGAAACTTTTGACAGTATTCAGAACGTCATCGGTTCCGAAACTTCAATTCAACACGCAAATGTATGGAGAATGTGATGAGGAGGAGAAACACGCGCGCACGTACGCTATGTGAAACAATATTGAAACAGCTTGGTGTTTCCATGGTGTTTACAAAGTCAATGTGTATTTCAAGTGCGGATTGTTGATAGCAATATTGTTATGCATTTTCAAGGATTTTGCAAATGAGCCGCCATTTCTGTAATTTCGTCAAAATAATTAAATAATAAATTAAAGTAGAGGAAATTTTGTATAATTTATGTCTTTGACATTTTTTGGTAAAATTAATAGTTTTGCTGCAGGAGAAAATTCTATTTGGTCGAAATCGTGTCTACATTAATAGTAGGTAGCCAGGAAATTTTGAAACTTTTGACAGTATTCAGAACGACAGCGGTTCCGAAACTTCAATTCAACACGCAAATGTATGGAGAATGTGATGAGGAGGAGAAACACGCGCGCACGTACGCTATGTGAAACAATATTGAAACAGCTTGGTGTTTCCATGGTGTTTACAAAGTCAATGTGTATTTCAAGTGCGGATTGTTGATAGCAATATTGTTATGCATTTTCAAGGATTTTGCAAATGAGCCGCCATTTCTGTAATTTCGTCAAAATAATTAAATAATAAATTAAAGTAGAGGAAATTTTGTATAATTTATGTCTATGACATTTTTTGGTAAAATTAATAGTTTAGCTGTAGGAGTAAATTCTATTTGATCGAGATCGCATTAATATAGGATTTGCCAGATATTTTTATTCTAATGACAGTAGGTAGTGTTAAAGGCGATTTTTTGACAATACCTACTGTCAATATCTGTCAAATCCTAGCTAATTCGTTTTATTTTAATGAAAACACGACCGATCTCGATCAAATAGAATCTCATGCAGCTAAACTATTACCTAATTTTATATATTTTATGATAAAGTCATGTGCCTGGCCACATCAGATTTTTTGATATCTGGAAGAATACGTTCGTTTTTATATATTTCTTATTGTTCTTATAGGTTTTTTCGACTCTACACTTGTTAAAAATCTACAAATAACAAGTATGTTACCGGTAGCTACAAGTGCCGTAATATAAGAGTATGTCAAAGATATCTAAAATAGGATTATAATACAAGTATTATAAGACGTCAAATTGGCTCATGAGTTGTTTTACACACAACATTTTCGAGAAAAAGACGTTGAAAATTAGGGTAGTATTGATAACTTGTTTGTTTATGGAATGCTAATAGGCGTTTTTGGTTAAATTATTTGCGGTGAATATGAATCTATGATTTGGGTCCATGTTGCAAAGAGATGTGTATAAATTAAGAAATAAAATCCTCTTAGACTTTGCAATATTTTATTTCGAAGATGACGTAATGTCGATACCGGTACCAGAGCATATCTAATAAAATATTGCAAAGTCTAAGAGGATTTTATTTCTTAATTTAATATCAATCTAAGCTTGAATTTTGATGAATTTTGCATTTGTCAGGGTATTGCGTTTTTTAGGTTTATTTTAGGGAGCCGTTCGCACCTACTTAAAAATTCCCCGTAAATGTTTCAAAACCATTTGGGAACAAACTTTTGATATGTCACGTAAAAGTGGAGAGATTAAGGTTTACTATGAGACTATTTTGAGGTTTCCAGGACAATTAGACCAGTGCTGAAGCCTTTGAAAATTTTAAAAAGTGAAAAAGTGTTTTTTCGTCTTATTTTAACTTAATATCGAAAAAGCAGCCTAATTTTCAATCGAAAATTCTCACGTCAATCACGACATTTTTTGAAACGTCGGTGGGCTTTTTGTTCGTTGAAATCTCTACTTTCTGATGGTGTAAAAAATATTCATTACTATGGTAAATGTTCCCAAAAAAATGCAAAGAAGTGGAAAAAATTCGAATGCGTTTTTTTAATCGTTATGTATAATTTTGAGCTATTTATTAAAATTTATACTTTAATTACTCGAAAAACGTAAGATTCCATGTTACATTGATAAACAAAAAATTGCAAGTCGAAATATACTACAATAATTAACAACCAAATAAGTTAATAAAGTTAATATTTAATAAGACATCTATAATATTTTGAGAAAGTTGTAGAATATTCTTTAAATTATATGCGTAGATGCCTATTTATTGCTATTTTAAGATAACTTATATACTGTGACCTACGGAAAATTTTAGCCCAATAAATGGGAAAAGTTAAATCATCTTTCATATTGGCAAATCTCCCACCCACAGAAGGTGCAGCAGAACATCATTGTTACAGGGCATATTATCAGCTTCAAAGTTGGCTGGGTTGTTAATTATAGTAGTATATTTCGACTTGCAATTTTTTGTTTATCAATGTAACATGGATTCTTACGTTTTTCGAGTAATTACAGTATAAATTTTAATAAATAACTCAAAATTATATATAACTCAAACGATTAAAAAAAATTCGGGTTCGAATTTTTTCCATTTCTTTGCATTTTTTGAGAACATTTACCATAGTAATGTATACTTTTTACACCATCAGAAAGTAGAGATTTCAACGAACAAAAAGCCCACCGACTATTTCAAAAAATGAGATATTTTGACGTAAGAATTTTCGATTGAAAATTAGGCTTGTTTTTCGATATTGAGTCAAAATAAGATGAAAAAATAAATATTTTAAATCAAACAAATTACACTGTGTTTGGGACCAAAAAAAGGCAAGTTTTCACCAAATTTTGTGACCGAAAATTTTTATTTTGTAAACGATAAAAATAAAAAAAACTAAAAACTTGGTTATTTGAATTTTTCACATACATTTTAAGGTTATGTGAAAAAAGTGTAAATACAAAAGTTATTACCTATAACATTGCCATTTAACTTTTTTCCATAGGACTTGTAGTTTTGCCGAAAATCGAGATAAACCGTTTTTTACCCTTAAAAACTCACCCTCTTCCATTTCCCGACCTCAGATCGCCCGTAAATTATTTTTCCTTTAATTTTTGTTATATTCTCTTCCTTCTCCAATGGGTTTCATCCTACTTTTGTTTTTTTTTTGTTTCAAAAATTATCGACTCTGGTCTAAATAGGTTAACCTGGTATTAATTTGTCAAAATTACCAAATCGCATTTCATACATTTTTCCCCACTTTTTTTTCGAAAACCTTGGACGATAGAAAATGAAATTACTTTATAAGATTGATTTTCAGGGCAATTAATTCTAGCCAAACGCAATATTTATGGTGCATATAATTTGTACTGATTTAAAATTATATATTTTATATCAAAATTATATAAGTTATTTGACATTTAGTAAATCTCCAATTATTCGGGATAACTCTTATTTAGAATCAATAAAATCAGTATCGACTGTCGAAAAGTGCAAAACTTTTACTATCCAAAATGAGTTCGTTGGTTTCGTTGTTCTTGTTAGTTACCCCAGGATGATTTATTTAAAAATATATATGGGGAATTCTTTCTGAAGTGTCCCAATCCAAAAATGTAAAGCTTTCGGATATAGTTGAAACTTTAGAGAACTATTGTACTTAATAACAGTAACAAATACCTAAAATATTAGCTCATGAAAAAAAATATTGAGGAAATTACTAGGGGTTGAAGTTTGGTCGTTTTGAGTGACACGGTCATTTTTAGATTAGTGTAACTCCAATAAATCTTTATATATTTTATTTTTTATTTAGTGCATTTTAAAGTACTTTTCATGAACTTTTTAATGTTCACAAAACAAAATTAAAAAAACAAAAATCTAACACATTTTTTTAACAAGTAATTTTGTATTTCGATTTTTGTCCCATTTGGGCATTTTTAATATTTTTTAATTTAATTTAATTATTTTTCATTCGAAAGCTGAGTCTTTTTTCTATACAATGAGTAAAGATGAAAGTGGGACAAAAGTGGGTTTGGGAGAAAATTAATAACTAAGCAAACGGAGCACCCGCGCTACATACGCCAGCGCCAGCGTCCAGTCCGTGGCGCGTAGGTCACCCATTTGTCTACTTCAGTAACATTTAATAATAATAATAATCCACGCCTTAACATCCCCCAACAGCTTTCGCCACTACTGGGGCACCGGCAGGCCCGAATTATCATTACTATGGCCCGCGTCTGTAGCACGTCTTAAGTTGTTTGGCTTTCAGCATTCGCCGAGGAGTAAAGGAAAACCACAGAAAAACCTTCACTCTGAAAGCAGGGCGAGGTAGGTCTGTTTCAAGTCGAATTTCTTTTTCTGGATTTTTTTATATCGTATTTGTGTTGTTTTTGATTCTTCTTGTTTCTTTTTCTGTCTTAAATGGATGGAGCAAGTAAAAGGGGAATTCAATTTTCATATTTGTTGGAATAAATGGATAAATAGTTTTAGAAAACTTGGTAACACATCATTTGATTTACGTGGTATATCACTTAAACTACAAGAACAGTTTCCATCTATATCAAAGTTTTCGAAGATTTCTTCTAAATGTAGAAAAGAACATTAAAGACAGATATAATTTGAATGCAGAGTCAAATTCTTCTGTTCTTGATACAGCCCTGTCTAATTATATCATTCCTTCTGAAATGGACATTTGTGACAATGAGTCGGAAATCGAAGAATCTGATCATAATAGAGATAAGGATTTTGCATCGAATATGTTTCCTCTAAAAGTAGCTTGCGTTGACGGGAATCATAGGTCGGGAGTCGAAGTTCTAGAAGCAATTATTGACGATGGCGTTTTTAGCGCGGGTGCTACGTTTACTTAGTTATTAATTTTCGAAGATTTTCGAAACGGAAACTGTTCTTGTCATTTAAGTGATATACCACGTAAATCAGATGATGTGTGGCCAAGTTTTCTAAAAGGATTTATGCATTTATTCCTCCAAATATAACAATCGAAGTCCCCTTTTACTTGCTCCATTTCAGCTGAAAAAGAAACAAGAATAATCAAAAACAGCACAAATACGAGATAAAAATACAAAAAAAAACATAAAATACCAGAAATAGCAATTCGTCTTGAAACACACCTACCTTGAAGTACATGTTATAAGATGTTACTGAAGTAGGGATACAAATGGGTGACCTACGCGCCACTGCCTGGACGCGCGCTGGCGTATTTAACGCGGGTGCTCCGTTTGCTTAATTATTAATTTTCTCCCAAACCCACTTTTGTACCACTTTCATGTTTACTCATTGTATAGGAAGAAGTGTCAGCTTTCGAATGAGACTATTTTAAAAAATATTAAAAATACCCAAATGGCACAAAAATCGAAATACAAAATTACTTGTTAAAAGAACGTGTTAGATTTTTGTTTTTAATTTTTTTTTGGTGGACGTTAAAAAGTTCATGAAAAATGCTATAAAATGCACTAAATAATAAATAAAATATATAAAGATTTATTGAGAGTTTTGGAATCTAAAAATGACCACTCAAAACGTCCAAACTTCAACCCCTAGTAATTTCCTCAATATTTTTTTTTCTCATGAGCTAATATTTTAGGTATTTGTTACTGTTATTAAGTACAATAATTCTCCAAAGTTTCAACTATATCCGAAAACTTTACATTTTTGGATTGGGATACTCCAGAAAGAATACCCCATATATATGTTTGTAACATTAATTTTACAATATCTCAGAAACAGTTGATTATAGCCTAATACAGGTTGATGTAATTCTAGCAAAATTACAAACTCTAACAAATCCAACCCAACTGTATGTGTTATCTCGACGAAAACTCGTTCGGAAGTACGGCCAGAAACCGTCTTAGTCTTGCACCGAAAGCAAGTCGATGGTATCCTCAATCTTTAGTCAGGTTTCCAAACTAGATTAATCGAATGATTACCTGGTGTCTGCGACGACAAACGGGATTGATTCGCCACTACGGTAGGAACAGGGCGAAAAACCGTTCGTATCCTGTCGTCAAGGATCAACCGATACGGCGTCGCGACGTCTCTTAGACGGATGTCCTCGATCCTTGCATGAGCGCCAATTGATTGATTGTTTGAATTAGAAGTGAAGCTATACAATCGATTTTGTGAAAAGGTATTCTACACACAGAGAAGCGATTATTTGGAAGGAGGAAACATAATGTTTTGAATTTATTTACTAGATTCAAATGAATATATACTTGGATGTAGAAAGTAAAATAATTTCTCAGATAAATGCTGTCGACAAATAAATTCTTTCTTTATAAGAAACCAATAATTCATAGGTTTAAAGTTTATTACATAATCATTGTTTATCTTGCATTTTGCATACAAAAGATCGTGCTGAAACTCCGCGTGAATTCCGACGCTCTACGGTCTTTGGGGTGCTGCGGGGTGGGAGGTGTTAGCGGTGCTGTCATGTCGGAGAGAACCGACACAGCTGAGAGAACCGGGGCAGCTTATTATCAATACACAAAAAGAACGATAACTTGTCAAGGTAGTAATTTTAACTAACAATTAAATTCTTAATTTTTGCATAATTTTAGTTATAATATGTGACCCGGTACAAGAGAAATCTCTTCTATCGATTGCCGTTTATGTTTTCTTCAGTTTTATACAATAACGTTGTAAATAAGATTTTGATGGAAGCGGATAGATCTAATAATATGGAGTTAGCAGATTTTCCGATTAGTGGTGAATACTAAATTAAGTTTGCTTGATAAACCCAAAAAATATTTAAAACGTATGCCCGATTTTGTTATATAAATATTCAAACTATTATAACAGTTTCAACAGTTTATTTATTAATAATATTTAAGTACATGCACAAACAATATAAAATAAATACAATTCTTAATATATTACATATATTACAAACGTCAGCTCTGAGCGTATAAAACTTAGAAATATCAAAAAACTTTACAAATTTAGCACCGTAAATATCATATAATCCCGAAACCCGATTTAAATTGCCAATAATTTCATTGGGACTTCCAAATGCCTGTTCGTGGTTCTGTTATCTGATTGACTCATTTTGCCATTATTTTTTAATTCGGTAATTCTGTCGCCGGATATCCAAATTTCTTTGGCGAGGCATAATCGCCGTGTCGTTATATGTATTGTGTCCGTAAACACTGTTCTCCTAGTAACTAATGCACGTGCGATCCGCCAGTACTTACAGCGTCGCTGTCGATCCCTTACCCCGCTCGCCCGAAAGACCGAAGAGCGCCGCGTCAATTCCAGCAATCATGAGATATTCAACTTGATCTTTTGTAGGGAAAAAGCAAGATAAACAATGATTATGCAATAAGCTTTAAACCTATGAATTAGTGGGTAGCCTATAGTCTATATTTAATTATTCTAGCTCTTCTAATAAAGGAATTGCTGGCATTGCATAATATAGCTTTTTGTGGGTCAAGCACTAATCAATGGTTTTACAAAAATGCACATTGAAAGCTAGCATTCCGCAGGTTGTTTTACTTTTTAATTCGTTGAAATCTATAGATTATTTCCAGAATAATTAATTGCTAAAGTTAAACGAATAAAATTTACGGGGCAAAAACAGCGCCATCTCGTCTTAATTTGGAATAATCGGGAAAACGCCAACATATACAGCTTTCTAATTTTTATGAGTTGTAGCATATTAATCAAGGACAGCATCAGAATTTTTTTCGCCCCTAGTTCTGCGAGAAAATCGACGTCAAAAGCAGGGACATAATATATGGCCACGATAGTACCTTGTGATTAGTGTACAATAAACGTTTCACCACGGAATAGTTTGATGTTGGTAAGGCACAGTTTAGAACGAGTGAGTAAATATAACATACCTATCTTGTTAATTAGCAATAGAAAACGTATTTGTGTCAAATCTTTAAAATTCTTACATTAAGTGGCTAAAAATATTTACCGGGAATAAAATCGTTGACGACTGTATACTTGCTTCACCAGAATATTGGCATGTATCATGATGGGGATTATACAGGGTATTAGTAAATAAGTTGTACAAACTTCAGGGGGTGATTCTGCATGACAAAATAATGACAGTTTGCTATATAAACATTTCGTTTTCTGAGATACGGGGTGTTAAAGTTTTTATTAAAAACTGATTATTTATTTATTGCCGTGAAACCGGTCGAGATATCCAAATGAAATTTAGTGTGTTTTAAGAGGTAGTCATTGCGCATTTTTTGACATGCAATTAAGAATTTTATGTTCATCATTGGCGCGCATACGGGTAATGATATCAATTTTTTTAACGAAAAAAAAAAAGGTACGCCACTGGGATATTTCAAATTAAAAATCATTCTGGAATTCCTCGTTCAATTTATGACAAAAAATCGCTCTCTGCCTTTTTTCGTAGGGAGCACAGTTTTTATGCAAAAAAATAAAACGTCTTAATGGTCTAAATTTTTTTAAAGAACTGTTTAATACAATAACATTAAACTAAAACAATAACAGATAATAGCACTAATAAAATTTTATACAGGCGCAAAGCTAAAAAAACTGCTGAAAATGACCTCCCGCAGACGTGACACAACACTTCTATCGCCAGTTTTTTAAAAAAACTTTAACACCCCGTATCTCAAAAAACGAAGCATTTGCGGACATACGTTTATATAGCAAACTGTCATTATTTTGTCATGCAGAACTTATTTACTAACACCCTGTATAGTCATAGATACTTAGAGACCTTATTATATGTTAGTCGCAGATAAATACAATTAATCTTAAAAGTGTAATAATAAAATTATAAACCCCTAACCACAACAAGTATTTTAGAAACCTAAATACGTATTTCAGCAACTATGTTGCCATCTTCAGTAGAACCTAAAAAGAGGAAAAGAGAGATTAGCACTTCATAGTATCTTTACTGGATATTGTCCAAGCAAATCAGTAGTGGAAGTGACGTCCATGTTAAAAATTACCCTATATATACCCATTTGTTGGTCACACCTCAGTGAATTTTGATCATTGAAGCGTAAAAAACAGGTTTTAATTAAAGCAGGTCAAACAATGGCGAACTAGGTATAGGACCCCTGTCTGAATTTATTAATTTATCTCTATTCAAGTGAATAAAGATACTTTCCAAGCTGTTTAGTTCCCTATTATTTGACACAGTTTTTACAAGTTTTAAGTAATCTACAACTACTTTATGACCTGTGTCTAAAATATGTTGAGCCACACTAGATTTTTCAAAACGATTATATTTAAAATGAGCTATATGTTCTTTGAACCTAGTTAAAATTGTTCTTCTAGTCTGGCCTACGTATTCTTTTTCACAGTCATGACATTTGATACAATATATACCAGATTTATCAAGTACATCTACCTTATCCTTTGGGTTTCCAAGAAGGTTTTTTATGCTATTATGAGTCGAATATGCTATACAGAGATATTGTGATGTAAAAATACTTCTCAAACCCCTTGTATATGCACAATCGAACGGTATTTTAACATATTTCTTCTTTTCTACAGACAAAGTATTTAAAGTAGATATTTGATTTACATACATTTTTTGACTCTGCTTCTTAATCATTCATCAACTATTTTCTCAGGGTACCCATTATGTATGACAACATGCTTAATAAACAATAATTCTTGCTGATATCTATCTGCGGACAATGGAAATTTCAATAACCTATTTACTAAACAACTAATAAAAGACAATTTTTGTTGAAAAGGATGCTGCGAATCATTAGGGATAAACCTGATTGTGTTAGTATCTTTCCGATACACGTCAATTTCTATTATATTTTTGCTATTCCCGACTACCAGAGTATCTAAAAATGGAAGTTGGCCGTTAACTTCTTGTTCTACAGTAAAGCTAATGGTGTTGAATTTAGAATTCAAAACGAGAAGAAAATCTTGAATACTTCACTTCTTGGTGTCAAAATGGCAAAAATATCGTCGACATACCTAACCCAAGTCTTAGGGAAATATGGTGCTATAGACTTTACATTGGTTTCAAATCTGCTCATAAACAAGTTGGCAATAAAAGGTGAGAGACAGTTACCCATTGCAGTTCTTCCGTTTATTTGAAAACAATTTTGAAACATACAAAGGGCAGTCAATCTTACATATTCATCTATTTCTGACGGGTCAAAGTTGTTATTGCTCAATAATTCCCTAAGAAACTCCAAAGTTTCCGGAATAGGCACACTAGGAAACAGTGAAGCAACTTGGAAGAAGAACAGTCACTTCCACTAGTGATTTGCTTGGACAATATCCAGTAAAGATACTATGAAGTGCTAATCTCTCTTTTCCTCTTTTTAGGTTCTACTGAAGATGGCAACATAGTTGCTGAAATACGTATTTAGGTTTCTAAAATACTTGTTGTGGTTAGGGGTTTATAATTTTATTATTAAGTTCGCCACAGTCTCCAAAATATTGTCATTAAAAGTGTAATGTCAAATGTGTATATTTACTATGCCAGTCGATAGTTATTGCTATACTCGGACTTTTCATTCTATTCCAATCCGTTACACCGCACTAAACTAAAATTTCCATCACCTAAAAGTTACAGTCGGTTGAAAAAACCGACATGAAAAATGCGAAAAATTAAAAGTCCATATATTGTATATCGTAAAACTGACAGTTGAGTGACGTACGCTAGATATTCCTTTGTTTCGGCAACGAACATGAAAAATCCGGGGCACAGCGAGCGCGAACGGCCGGAATTTTTGGCATATTTCCGAAAAGGCACTCGTTTTCATTTTGTTGAATAACGACCGGTCTCATTGGATCTCACCTGTCGCACGCAGACGGTCCAAACGGCTCTCGACGTGGTCCGTATACACACACACACACACACACACCCTCACAAAGGGGAAACAATGAACCCTTTGTTGTGGAGAGCCACAACAATCGACTGAAAGCGGACATAAAACCGTTCAACAAGGGCCTTCAAACATTGCAAATTGAGCTAAAATTTCAATATTACAGAATATCTAGCTTTCAAAAATTCAAAAACTCGTGTGGCATTGATTTTGTGAATGAAAAGTGAAAAGGCGCTGTTGACATATACATTGTTTTGTGCTGCTTACCATATTGAGATCAAAATACACTCAAAATACAAATTTCGCAATTAAATTGTTGTGATCGTATCGTACTAATAGTAAATAATCTTCCACTGTCCCAGCTACGTTTCCATTTACCGTTAGAACGTACTAACGCACATCAGTCGCTTGTGAAGTCGGTATGATTTTTTAAATTAAACAATAACTGTGAAAATTGCATTAAACATTGTCATAGTTACACAACTTTGGAAATATCCTAGGAATTTTGATAAAACTCTCCAAAATTAATACAAGGAAACTGATAATCAATATAAAGAACGTAGTAACTCACATCAGTCGCTTGTGTAACCGGTACAATTTTTTAAATTAAACAATAACTGTAAAAATTGCACTAAACATAGTCATAGATTCACAACTCTGGAAATATCTTAAGAATTTTGATAAAACTCTCCAAAATTAATACAAGGAAACTGATAATCAATATAAAGAACGTAGTAACTCACATCAGTCGCTTGTGTAGCCGGTACGAGTTTTTAAATTAAACAATAACTGTAAAAATTGCACTAAACATAGTCATAGATTCACAACTCTGGAAATATCTTAAGAATTTTGATAAAACTCTCCAAAATTAATACAAGGAAACTGATAATCAATATAAAGAACGTAATAACTCACATCAGTCATTTGTGAAGTCGGTACGATTTTTTAAATTAGACAATGACTGTAAAAATTGCACTAAACATAGTCATAGATTCACAACTCTGGATATATGCTAAGAAGTTTAATAAAACTTTCCAGAATTGATAAAGGAAACTAATAATCAATATAAAGAACGTTTAACTCACGTCAGTCGCTTGTGAAGTCGGTACGATTTTTTAAATTAAACAATAACTGTAAAAATTGCATTAAACATAGTCATAGATTCACAACTCTGGAAATATCCTAAGAATTTTGATACATCTTTCCAGAATTGATAAAAGGAAACTAATAATCGATATAAAGAACGTAGTAACTCAAATTGGTACGATTGGAAATTGGTAAGATTTTGTGGAAATATCCTGGGTTCGTTCGTAGACCTGACACTAACCGCAGAATGTTATAGCTGTTTGATGTAACGCGTGTTGCATAATAATTCTTGATTAGTTGGTAAAAAATAGCAGAAATAATTAGTGACATTTCCGGAGTATATCGTGATCGAAAGGAGTTGAAAGGAAGCAGCAGATTTAGAAATAGAACTAATATCTCAAGCATTGAAGCAGTTGGAACTAGAGTCGCTTCTGCCTGATAACGTATACACAGTCCACACCTGCAAAAAAGTAATGTCGGTTGAAGTTTATTACAGCGTTGAAGCGGATGACGTTTAGTTATCATCTTTTGAACTTTGTTGCTGTGTTTTCTGCTATTTCACAAGTTGTAGTGGTGTAAAACGTGCAAATCAAATTCGAAATTGGCCGAAAGTGGCAACCGTTCAAAGGATTTCAAATCGTGGTTTCTTGTGAGAATTTTGAACAAACCTTCATTCAGAGTTGCCCATTTGTTTAAAAAGGATATGAAATGAATAGCGGAAGTATCCTTGCCATGCGCATAAGAATAGGTGTAGATGGAAGTGAAAATGTTTGCGCATTCAGGGACCTTCCTCGACAGTTTTTCACTTATTTTACGACAAAGGTGTTCGCACCATTTTTGTCGCAACAGAAGCAGTTCGTCAACAAAGTATGCAGAAAGCAACAGACGAAGATAGGGATACAAATCAACTTAAAATACTAAAAAAAAAGAATGACGTAACTGTCATTATCGGCCGATGGAGCATGGAGAAAACATAGCTTTTCTTCTGTGTATGATTGGTGGGGCTTATCAGCTGATGAAATGTTGTTGATATTCTCATAAAATCTAAATATGGTAAAGCTTGCAAATTTTGGAATAAGTAAAGGAAATAACTAATGGCACTCCTCCCCGCCATTTGACAAAAACCAGTTAGGGCAGTTAACCCAGAAGCCTATCAATCAGCTTTGAATTTTTGATGGTCTAGCCATTCGTCGTAATCATGATTCAATTGATATAATGAAGAAAATAGATCTGGGCGACACTTCTCAATATATTCTGACCGATGAAATGCCGCAGTACGAGAATTGTTCCCCTGGTGATTTCATTTTCACTTTCAAGTGGCAAAGTAATTGTGGATATTGCAGCAAGTATAGCCATATGTGTTGTCAATGATGCATTATCCAGCCTTATGAAGATTATAGAGGTATTATGTATGAGCATAGGGCTAAACTACAATAATTACTGCGCGAAGGTTGACGCACGGCGCATCATGTTTTCAGAGCCATCGCTGACTGATGCTGCAAAACAGGTCCGTGTGTCGTCAAAATCAAACAAAAAGAAACAAAAGGAGGAAAATATTAATTTGAAAAGATAATTATATGGTCCAGTCATCGCCGACTATAGTAAAATATAACAATTCTATACATCAAAGCTACACAATACTTTAAACCGTGTTTTTTTTAACCGCATTTTTCAAACTGGCCGGAAAGATAACTTCAACTGATCTCTGTCTATTCACTTGAAATTTTATATGCAGCTTCAGAACAACATTATCTAGAGAAGTACGTAGGGATTTAACGAAAAGTTCGAAACTTTTTTGTTATAAACAATTTTTAACCTAATTTTGTGCCTAAAAGTGATAATTTGTGTTCAGACGTGCGCCATTTTGTTTTAAAGCGGAATTTTCTAATTTCCGTACGTACTTTCCAAGATAACCGTATATAGAATCAATTTGTTTTTTGTTTTTATGGCTAAGTCAAAAACTGCGTCCAAAATCTTACCGGCCGTACAATCATGTCCGCCGGAAGTGGTTTCGTTTGATGACCTCTAACGCTTCAATTATATAATTATTTTTGTTCTTTTTATTGTGAATATTCCTCAAAATATGAACAATAAACAGATTTTGTAATTCATTTACAAAATGAAAAAAATATACCTACAAAAGAGGCTATTTTTTCTCGCGCTAGTGTGGCATTACCCCGTAAGTACCTTTGTAATTTTTAAAAATTTAATTCATTATAATGTAAGCTGCGACGAATAAACGCATAAATAACATTTTTTAAATAAAAAAAAAATGCAAAAAGCGCGCATCCCTTGTGGGGATCGAACCCACGACCTTTGGATTAGAAGTCCAACGCGCTATCCGCTGCGCCAAAGGGACCTGCGCAACAACATACGCGGAAAGACCAAGCAATGCTGTCGCGTTAAAAACGTGAACTCAATACATCGGTATGGATTATTTTTAGCCAATTATCTATTTATATACGATCTGTTGGCACTGTCGAACACGCCGCAAGTAGATAAGCTAATTAGAACGGAATAATCGGAAATAATGATTGCCATTGCGTTTGTTACATTTGCAGTTTTGTACATTGCAGGAAATAATGATTAGTGTATGATTATTTTTAAATATTCCATTTGAAATATTTATTTATTTCGATCAAGTACTTGAATGCCAAATATGAGTAATGGAAAATATTGTATTTGATACAGTTAAAATGTCATTAAAAAATAACAGAGATATGGCTAAAATAGCAAAAGGCATAATAATAAATAAAAAATAATGATTGCCTCTGCGTTTGTGTAGTTTGCAGGAGATAATAATATGTGTATAATTATTTTTAAATATTAGATTTGTAATGTTTATTTATTTCGATCAAGTACTTGAATGCCAAATATGAGTAATGAAAAATATTGTATTTGATACAGTTAAAATGTCATTGAGAAAATAATAGAGATTATTTCACAAATTCACAAAATTTAAAACACTTAATATTTACTTTAATAATAATTATAATAATAATCTTTATTGGTATTATTACAAAGAAAATTGTTTACACAAGTCAGAATTAAAAAAACACTATGCACTACATATTTCTACGAAATTACAGTTAAAGTATTCATCGTAATTGAATATACATTTTTCAACCAAGAATTGTTTCATTACTGTCTTAAATCTGTTATTGGAGTAACACTTAATGGCTGGCGGCAGAACATTAAAAAAATTTAGAGCCCATTAATTTGATGCGTTGCGCGACTTCTGCAATCTCAGAAAAGGTGGGCGATACTGCTGATTCTCACGAGTGTTGTACGAGTGAATTGCATTCGATGTCATAAACGTACTGGCATTAACCTTAGCGTACATTAAACATTCCAATATGTAGGCGGATGGAAGTGTCAGAACATTGAGATTTCGGAAGTGTTCACGGCAATCTTCCCTCCAACCGACTCCAAGTACTACTCTTATGCATCGGCGTTGTAGAGAAAACAATTTATTGCTGTGACCTGAATGGCCCAGTTAAATATTGCATATGTCATCAAGGAGTGAAAAAAGGCAAAGTATGCAACGCTAAGACATTTTATAGAGATTGATTCTCTCAAGAATCCCACTTTAATTTGGAGTCAAGAATAACAACCAAGAATTTTACACTCTCATTGTCGTCAGTACTGGAACGCGCTTCATGTCGCAATGTAAACAATACCGATAAGCACTTATCCTGATTGATGCAAAGCGCATTGGAAGAAAACCTTTCTTTAATATCTCTGTCACATAGACCAACTGTGTTAAGAAGCTGTTCATTATCATCACCTCCCTTAATTACCGTTGTGTCATCCGCAAATAGAATAAGATCAGTTGCTTCAGTAGCACAATTAATGTCGTTGATATAAATTAAAAAGAGAATGGGGCCCAAAACCGATCCTTGGGGTACCCCGTAACTGCAAAGTCTGTTCGATGAAATTGAATTCTTCACTTTTACGTGTTGGTAACGATTACTCAGATATGACTCCATTAACTCAATGGTCGATTTCGAGAAGTTATATTTCTTAGGTTTTTCTAATAGAATATGATGTGTGACACAATCGAAAGCTGTCGAGATGTCATAAAACGTGGAAATGTTCACATTTGTCGGAATAATGTACCCACAAGTGTCTGATTTAAGACCACTGTCTGAATTAGGTTCACTGAGGTGTCGGATTGACAGTCATCAGCACCACATACATATAATTTCTATAGTTACAAATGTACCAGAAATTCCTTAATCTGTCGCAATTTGGGGCGTTTACCTTAAATATAAATTCTACAGTTAAAAACATGACAACAAGTCTTTAACCTTTCTGAATATGGGGCATTTCTCTTACTGTACTTTTGACCCTTGTAAATTAAATCAGGCAGTTACTGTCTTGTGACATCTTTCGAATACAAAATTCCCCAGAAGTCTTGCAGAATACCCAAATCTACAGGCTATATTACACTACTTGCCTCTTAAAAAAATAACAACCTAATAAATTGCTTATTTTACGTTCATAATGCGCTGACTAAGTACACGTAGTAAAATATTCCACTTTAATTAAGAAAGATATTATTCTAAATTCCTTTTCTAGACGAAACGAATAAAAACCGACACAACGACTAGAAAAAAACGCAATAAAACCCAGCTAGGAATTACCTGATGCAAATTGGTAAAAAGCAGCGGCGCATTTACCTAGCTATGAGGTCGTATTTGTCTCGACATAAAACGACAAAATAACTTCCCTTGGCAAGATAAAGCGTAATGAATTAAACGAAGTACACTTTGAGGGCGGTTTTTGCTTTAATATCGCAATGGGTCGAGCCCTTTGAGATTAATTGGGCTCGTGCAACTGACTTTTATTCGTACCAAGCGGTCGCGAACGCAGATATCCATCGGCAATGGCAAATGGAAAATTACCAAGGCGTGGTTACTGTCAGCATTCAGCAAACTGAATATTAACCACGTTGCACGATGGTTGATTTTTCGCTTTTAAGTGATCAAAATTATTATGTTTTCTTTTTAAATGAACCTCTAAATAGTTGTTAGATAAGTTAGAAAAAAGTAAAAATCTAATGGGGCGAGGCACATGACTTTATCATACAATGTATCAAATTAATAGTTTAGCTGCATGATAATCTATTCTATTTGCATTTGATACTACCTACACTACGTGATTAGAATAATAGTTATTTATGTCACAAATGTACGGAATAGCGCGACGAGCGGTGATGCGGCGCATCACCGAAGGCGGAGTGTCGCCGCCGCATGTGAGCGAGTCGCGCTATCTAGTTTTTGGCAGGAGCGACATCAACGTTTATTGTGTTGCTTTTTAAGAATCACGTATTTTAAAAAATTTCTGTATAGTAAATGCTATGTTGGTACCACTTTGACGAAACGTCAAGTTTAAAGGTAGAATACGAAATTATAGTATTTCTTACATTGCGTGATAATGACACATATTAGTTTGCATGTACATAAACATGAGTCACTAGCAATTTTCTATTGGAAATACTATAATGGCGTCTGCTACCACTGCCATTATCACTAATGAAAATGCACCTTAAAAAGGTAATTCTGACAGATTTATATTTGTTCATGACACATCCCTACCAACATGCTAAAATAAAACTACACTCATCGCTATACATTATTTGCAATTTTCTCAATTGATCGTTTTCAGAATTAGATATAAAGACGGGTTGATATTTCTTATCAACAAACAATCAAATTGGTGATCTCATTTTATTTGAAATTTGTATGTTGTACTTTGCCGCACTAGAGCGGCAACGTTCCATAGCGGTTCTCCAACCTGTGATGAAATCAGCTGTTTTCGAGTGTGACAGCACAAAAAAATATTTGTCAAAATTCTGGCTACTATGTAGTTTCATATCAATGCAGGTGCGACCGATCTCGATCAAATAGAATTTGCTCTTGCTGCTAAATTATTAATTTTACCAAAAAATGTCATAGGCATAAATTATTCAAAATTTCCTCTACTTTAATTTATTATTTAACTATTTTGACGAAATTACAGAAATGGAGGCTCATTTGCAAAATGCTTGAAAAACGCTTAGAATAAACTACCAGTTCCTTTGGACTCTTTTGAACCAAAAGCTTTTCAGCTCTAAGTTAGGTCATGAAACTTCTAAATATGAACTTTCGTCCCGACACCTTTAGTAGTTTCTTCGGAATCGTCGCCACAAAAATCGTTTACACACACACACATACACACAGACACACACACAGATTTTTTTTGTACCTTGGTTAAAAATGTTCAGTGGACCCAAAAAGACCTATTACCGCTAAAATCTCATTTTTTTTCGGCATGATTGCAATACTTTAGCATACTGCGTATAATAAAGTAAAAAAATCTGATGTGGCCAGGCACATGACTTTATCATACAATATATAAAATTAATAGTTTAGCTGCATGAGAATCGATTCTATTGAGATAAATCATAGGTATTGTCAAAGCATCAGCATTTGACACTACCTACACTACGTCATTAGAATAATAGTTATTTATGTTACAAATGCCGAAAGTACGGAATAGCGCGACGAGCGGTGATGCGGCGCGTCACCGAAGGCGGAGTGTCGCCGTCGCATATGAGCGAGTCGGCTATCTAGTTTTTGGCAGGAGCGACATCAACGTTTATTGTGTTGCTTTTTAAGAAATACGTATTTAAAAAAAATAAATGATGTCTGAATAGTAAATGCTAGGTTGGTACCACTTTGACGAAACGTCAAGTTTAAAGGTGCGTTCCGATTGGTAGGTAATGGTAGCTAATGCGGTGGTAGAATACGAAATTATAGTATTTCTTATATATCGTGATAATGACACATATTAGTTTGCATGTACATAAACATGAGTCACTATCAACTTTCTATTAGAAATACTATAACTCCGTCTGCTACCACTGCCATTGTCACTAATGAAAACGCACCTTAAAAAGGTAATTCAAATTCTGACAGATTTATATTTGTTCATGACACATCCCTACCAACATACTAAAATAAAACTATACTCATCGCTATACTTTATTTATAATTTTCTCAATGTATCGTTTTTAGAATTAGATATAAAGACGGGTTGATATTTGTTATCAACAAAGAATCAAATTGTGATCTTACTTTATTTGAAATTTGTATCTTATAATTTGCCGCACTACAGCGGCAACGTTCCATAGTGGTTCTCCAACCTCTGATGAGATCAGCTGTTTTCGAATGTGACAACACAAAAAAATATTTGTCAAAATCCTGGCTACTATGTAATTTCATATCAATGCAGATGCGACCGATCTCGATCAAATAGAATTTGCTCTTGAAGCTAAACTATTAATTTTACCAAAAAATTTCTTAGGCATAAATTATTCAAAATTTCCTCTACTTTAATTTATTAATTAACTATTTTGTCGAAATTACAGAAATGGCGGCTCATTTCCAAAATCCCTCAAAAAGGCTTAGAATAACCAAAAAAGCTAAACTATTAATTTTACCAAAAAATTTCATAGGCATAAATTATTCAAAATTTTCTCTACTTTAATTTATTAATTAACTATTTTGTCGAAATTACAGAAATGGCGGCTCATTTGAAAAATCCTTCAAAAAGGCTTAGAATAAACTATCAGTTCCTTTGGACCCTTTTCAACCAAAACCTTTTCAGCTCTAAGTTAGGTCATGAAACTTCTAAATATGAACTTTCGTCCCGATACCTTTAGTAGTTTCTCCGGAATCGTCGCCACAAAAATCGTTTACACACATACACACACACACACACACAGACATTTTTTTGTACCTTGGTCAAAAATGTTCAGGGGACCCATAAAGACCTATTTCCGCTGAAATCTCAATTTTTTTTTTCGGCATGATTACAATACTTTAGCATACTGCGTATGATAAAGTAAAAATTTGTATGCAAAAATGAATACATGCTTTCACCCTGTATATCGTATTAATTTTTTTTGCAACTCGAAAAAGTAATTTTTATGATAGGCTTGCAGTTGACATTTTTTTGCAAACAATTGAATACCTAAACTATTTACCAGAAAGAAAGTATTTACTTGTGTACAACATGATACAGTTCAAGAAACAACTTCCTTAGTATTCACAATCGGCTATGATATACGGGACATTTCATTCAACAAATAATATTTTTCCTCCTCGTATAACTAAAGAAATAATTTTCCGTTGTAGAAAATAATGCGCCAAACATGTTTTGTATAAAATATTTCACTCTGTATATTCTGTTAATAATATAATACCTCCATTGCAATGTAGTTATGCCCATTGCCCACTAGTGTAAGTTCACGAGTAGGTAATGCATTAACTACATATAAATTTATTTTTGTATTAATAAACATGAACGTTTTGATAATATGATAAGGAAATCCCAGTTCAAGATATTGCGTAATATCACTACGCATTTTATAAATGTATGTTGTTTAATAATAAATAATACATTTGAATTACGTCAGTAAATGCTCAAATCAACTTTATGTTGCTAATGGTTTTTATTGAACATAGGTAGACTGTTTTAGAATTGTAATATTAAATTATATTCAGTAAATGATTATACATTTTCATTTATAATCGTTTAGAAACTACGTCAGCTGTATTATAACCGTAGATTTTCTTCAACTTAATGTGTCAACAAGATTGGCAGAAAATTATGGTAGGACTAAGAAATTTATTTACGTCTGGCCTGCTACCTATTCCATATACACTATAAAAAGAAAGAAGTAATTGGTAAATGGAGTCGGATGTGTTTTTGTGTGAAATAAGAAAACAACATTACTCAAATTACGAAAACAAACACGTTACTTTTTTCTTTAATTATTAACTAAATTATTAATAACTAGAACCTGTTAAATTATACGAATTATAACGTTTTTTTTACTTTATCATACGCAGTATGTAAAGTATTGTAATCGTGCCGAAAAAAATTTTTGAGATTTTAGCTGAAATAGGTCTTTATGGGTCCCCTGAACATTTTTGACCAAGGTACAAAAAAATGTCTGTGTGTGTGTGTGTATGTGTGTGTGTGTGTGTGTGTACCCAATTTTTGTTAATTCATTTCCGGAGAAACTACGAAAGGTATCGGCACGGAACTTCATATTTAGAAGTTTCATGACCAAACTTAGAGTTGAAAAGCTTTTGGTTCAAAAGGGTCCAAAGGAACTGGGTGTTTACTCTAAGCCTTTTTCAATGATTTTAGAAATCAGCCGCCATTTCTGTAATTTCGTCAAAATAGTTAAATAATAAATTAAAGCAGAGGAAATTTTGAATAATTTATGCCTATGACATTTTTTCGTAAAATTCATAGTTTAGCTTTTTAGTTTATTCTAAGCCTTTTTCAAGGATTTTGGAAATGAGCCGCCATTTCTGTAATTTCGAGAAAATAGTTAATTAATAAATTAAAGTAGAGGAAATTTTGAATAATTTATGCCTATAACATTTTTTGGTAAAATTAATAGTTTATCTTCAAGAGCAAATTCTATTTGATCGAGATCGGTCGCATCTGCATTGATATGAAATTACATACTAGCCAGGATTTTGACAAATATTTTTTTGTGTTGTCTCATTCGAAAACAGCTGATCTCATCAGAGGTTGGAGAACCACTATGGAACGTGCCGCTGTAGTGCGCAAAATTATAAAATACAAATTTCAAATAAAATAAGATCACCAATTTGATTGTTTGTTGATAAGAAATATCAACCCGTCTTAATATCTAATTCTAGAAATGATACATTGAGAAAATTATAAATAAAGTATAGCGATGAGTGTAGTTTTATTTTAGTATGTTGGTAGGGATGTGTCATGAACAAATATAAATCTGTCAGAATTTGAATTACCTTTTTAAGGTGCGTTTTCATTAGTGATAATGGCAGTGGTAGCAGACGCCGTTATAGTATTTCCAATAAAATATTGCTAGTGACTCATGTTTATGTACATGCAAACTAATATGTGTCATTATCACGATATGTAAGAAATACTATAATTTCGTATTCTACCACTGCCATTAGCTAGCATTACCTACCAATCGGAACGCACCTTTCGTCAAAGTGGTACCAACCTAGCATTTACTATACAGAAATCATTCTTTTTAATACGTATTTCTTAAAAAGCAACACAATAAACGTTGATGTCGCTCCTGCCAAAAACTAGATAACGCGACTCGCTCATATGCGACGGCGACACTCCGCCTTCGGTGACGCGCCGTATCACCGCTCGTCGCGCTATTCCGTACTTTCGGCATTTGTGACATAAATAACTATTATTCTAATGACGTAGTGTAGGTAGTGTCAAATACTGATGCTTTGACAATACCTACGATTTATCTTAATAGAGTAGATTCTCATGCAGCTAAACTATTAATTTTATATATTGTATGATAAAGTCATGTGCCTGGCCACATCAGATTTTTTTTTTTTAACCACAACGTGAGATATTCTTTTACTCAGATATTTTTGCTGGATTTTTTCCATAATGACAAGAAAGCATGATGCACCAGGTATTTAAAAGTCATATTTCTTTCATCCAAATAAACTCTATTTATTACTGACAACGAAATCTTTTTCTCTCTAAAGATTTAAGTAGAGTATTGAAAATTCTTTACACCTACAATCAAGAAGTTATTAATTATATTAAATCGTCATTTTTTAGCACTGCTGTCAGCACTCACCAGTTGAACTATACTACGCGGAAGGACGCTTTTCAGTAGGACCCTATATAGTAAATCAGGACGAAAATCATAATAAATGATGTCGTCCTGCGTGCTTTTATTATAAATGATCCTTTTGACGTTTCAGCCATCACTTGCGGTCATTATATCCCATTTAACCATTCGCTGAGCATCATTTTTCATCCTCTAAATAGAAAATCCGAATAATCCGACATCAATGTCCACACATACACCAATGGTGGTCTTTCAACACCCCCCACCCTGTATAACCCTCATTATTACATTATAAACTTGGATAAAAGCCTTAAAATACGAATAAATAACGACATAATACTGAGCCTTATTTGAATGAATATCATGCGAAACTGTAAATAAAAAATGTATAATAATCACAACTTGTATATGCGAGGGACGGTTTTTCATTATACATACTTTTAACCCTTTTGAGGGACAAATGTAGCATCCTTGTCCCTTGGTATGAACTGAAAGTTTAATTAAAAAAGTTTGTTGGTTAAATTATGGTTTATTAAACCTTGGTTTATTAAAACATGGTTGATTTAGCAACGCCTTATCGTAGTTAATGTTATGAATTGTGATGTTTACTTTTGTTGTTATGGTTTTATGTTTATGAATTAGATTGTTTTGTCGCTTCGATATGTGTTATGTATTGCTACATAGACAGACAAAAAGCAGTGTTGAATCAAAGAAGTCATTTCGTAAAAACATATATTGGCTGCGCACAGATATTTTATTAACGTAAATAGATTTTTGTTTATAAGAAATATTCAGCTTCTTAAAAGTTTTGATTCAAATAAACACATTTTTTTATGATTTAGTAACAGCAAATAACATTTGTTTATTTGAAACTAATACACTCAGTACCAAAAAAAGTGACGCACTTATTTTTGACCTAACTTGAATGTCTTATATTTTTTAAACCAGTTTTTTATTTTTACTTTATCATACGCAGTATGCTAATGTATTGTAATCATGACGAAAAAAAAATTGAGATTTTAGCAGAAATAGGTCTTTTTGGGTCCCCTGAACATTTTTGACCAAGGTACAAAAAAATGTCTGTGTGTGTGTGTGTGTGTGTGTGTGTGTGTGTGTGTGTGTGTGTGTGTGTGTGTGTGTGTGTGTGTGTGTGTGTGTGTGTGTGTGTGTGTGTGTGTGTATGTGTGTGTGTGTGTGTGTGTGTGTGTGTGTGTGTGTGTGTGTGTGTGTGTGTGTGTGTGTGTGTGCGTATGTGTGTACTCGATTCTTGTGGCGACGATTCCGGAGAAACTACTAAAGGTATCGGGACAAAAGTTCATATTTAGAAGTTTTATGACCAAACTTAGAGCTGAAAAGCTTTTGGTTCAAAAGGGTCCCAAGGAACTGGTAGTTTATTCTCAGCCTTTTTCAAGGATTTTGCAGTTGAGCCGCCATTTCTGTAATTTCGTCAAAATAGTTAAATAATAAATTAAAGCAGAGGAAATTTCGAATAATTTATGCCTATTAAATTTTTTGGTAAAATTAATAGTTTAGCTTCAAGAGCAAATTCTATTTGATCGAGATCGGTCGCATCTGCATTGATATGAAATTACATAATAGCCAGGATTTTGACAAATATTTTTTTGTGTTGTCACATTCGAAAACAGCTGATCTCATCAGAGGTTGGAGAACCACTATGGAACGTTGCCGCTGTAGTGCGGCAAATTTTAAAATACAAATTTAAAATAAAGTAAGATCACCAATTTGATTATTTGTTGATAAGAAATATCAACCCGTCTTTATATCTAATTCCAAAAACGATACATTGAGAAAATTATAAATAAAGTATAGCGATGAGTGTAGTTTTATTTTAGTATTTTGGTAGGGATGTGTCATGAACAAATATAAATCTGTCAGAATTTTAATTACCTTTTTAAGGTGCGTTTTCATTAGTGATAATGGCAGTGGTAGCAGACGCCGTTATAGTATTTCCAATAGAAAATTGATAGTGACTCATGTTTATGCACATGCAAACTAATATGTGTCATTATCACGATATGTAAGAAACACTATAATTTCGTATTCTACCACCGCCATTAGCTACCATTACCTACTAATCGGAACGCACCTTTAAACTTGACGTTTCGTCAAAGTGGTACCAACCTAGCATTTACTATACAGAAATCATTTATTTTTTTTTTTAAATACGTATTTCTTAAAAAGCAACACAATAAACGTTGATGTCGCTCCTGCCAAAAACTAGATAGCCGACTCGCTCATATGCGATGGCGACACTCCGCCTTCGGTGACGCGCCGCATCACCGCTCGTCGCGCTATTCCGTACTTTCGGCATTTGTGACATAAATAACTATTATTCTAATGACGTAGTGTAGGTAGTGTCAAATACTGATGATTTGACAATACGTAATCAATAGAATAGATTCTCATGCAGCTAAACTATTAATTTTATATATTGTATGATAAAGTCATGTGCCTGGCCACATCAGATTTTTCCTTTATCATACGCAGTATGCTAAAGTATTGTAATCATGCCGAAAAAAAAAATTGAGATTTTAGCGGAAATAGGTCTTTTTGGAAATAGGTCTGAAATGTCTGTGTGTGTGTGTGTGTGTGTGTGTGTGTGTGTGTGTGTGTGTGTGTGTGTGTGTGTGTGTGTGTGTGTGTGTGTGTGTGTGTGTGTGTGTGTGTGTGTGTGTGTGTGTGTGTGTGTGTGTGTGTGTGTGTGTGTGTGTGTGTGTGTGTGTGTGTGTGTGTGTGTGTGTGTGTGTGTGTGTGTGTGTGTGTGTGTGTGTGTGTGTGTGTGTGTGTGTGTGTGTGTGTGTGTGTGTGTGTGTGTGTGTGTGTGTGTGTGTGTGTGTGTGTGTGTGTGTGTGTGTGTGTGTGTGTGTGTGTGTGTGTGTGTGTGTGTGTGTGTGTGTGTGTGTGTGTGTGTGTGTGTGTGTGTGTGTGTGTGTGTGTGTGTGTGTGTGTGTGTGTGTGTGTGTGTGTGTGTGTGTGTGTGTGTGTGTGTGTGTGTGTGTGTGTGTGTGTGTGTGTGTGTGTGTGTGTGTGTGTGTGTGTGTGTGTGTGTGTGTGTGTGTGTGTGTGTGTGTGTGTGTGTGTGTGTGTGTGTGTGTGTGTGTGTGTGTGTGTGTGTGTGTGTGTGTGTGTGTGTGTGTGTGTGTGTGTGTGTGTGTGTGTGTGTGTGTGTGTGTGTGTGTGTGTGTGTGTGTGTGTGTGTGTGTGTGTGTGTGTGTGTGTGTGTGTGTGTGTGTGTGTGTGTGTGTGTATGTGTGTGTGTGTGTGTGTGTGTGTGTGCGTATGTGTGTACTCGATTTTTGTGACGACGATTCCGGAGAAACTACTAAAGGTATCGGGACGAAAGTTCATATTTAGAAGTTTTATGACTAAACTTAGAGCTGAAAAGCTTTTGGTTCAAAAGGGTCCAAAGGAACTGGTAGTTTATTCTAAGCCTTTTTCAAGGATTTTGCAGATGAGCCGCCATTTCTGCAATTTCTTCAAAATAGTTAAATAATAAATTAAAGCAGAGGAAATTTTGAATATTTTATGCCTATGACATTTTTTGGTAAAATTAATAGTTTAGCTGCAAGAGCAAATTCTATTTGATCGAGATCGGTCGCATCTGCATTGATATGAAACTGCATAGTAGCCAGGATTTTGACAAATATTTTTTTTGTGCTGTCACCACAGAAATGTCTATGGCTGTCACCACGCTGTCACACTCGGAGAACCGCATGGAACGTCATCTACAGTGTCATGAACGAATATAAATCTGTCAGAATTAGCTTTTTAAACTTGACATTTCGTAGAAGTGGTATCAACCTAACATTTTCTATACCGAAATATAACCATTTTTGATTTTTTTTTAAATACGTATTTCTCAAAAAGCTACACAAAAACGTTGATGTCACTCCTGCCGAAAACTACATAGCGCGACTCGCTCACATGCGACGACGACGCTCCGCCATCGGTGACGCGCCGCATCACCGCTCGTTGTGCTATTCCGTACTTTCGGCACTTGTGAGATAAACAACTATTATTCTGATGACAGTAGGTAGTGTCAAATGCTGATGCTTTCACAATACCTTCGTTTGATACTATTGACTATCAAAATATTTGTCAAATCCTGGCTAACTAGTTTAATTTTAATGCAGACATGATTTATCTCAGTCAAATAGATTCTCATGCAGCTAAACTATTAATTTTATATATTGTATGATAAAGTCATGTGCCTGGCCACATCAGATTTTTTTATTTAGCGACCTTAAAGTCCTCGAAAACACAATTTGACATTAAAACACACTGGGAGGCATTTTTCTTACATTGAATTTTGTTTTTTTTTGCGTATTGTTTTTCTAATACATACCTTTCAAATATACCTTTCAAACGAAACCCTTAAACCCTGATTTGCCTGCGCACTAACAATACTTTTTATACTTTTTACACGTTTGAGCGAAACGATGCAATATGTATTAAAAACAAAATGAAATGCTACGAAACTGTAAGTAAGTCATATAATTATTCAAACAGACATTTTGTCATCATTAAACGCGGTTTCAAAATTATTAGAATCCAAAAACTATCGTTCATTTATAACACACAGCGTATGACAATGTGGTTGAGAAACTATTTTCAATTCGCGTTAACGACAGCAGAAAATTTAGCTAAATTGTGGAATATAGAGATTAAATTTGAAAATAAAGGAGTGCGGTAAGTAAAACGTCAGTTTGATGAATTGTGTAATGACCAGGTTAAATAGTGGTGACGATAACTTCCGAATTAATATATTTAATTCAACATTAGATATTATAATTACACAATTAAAAGATAGAGTACTTATTCAAATCATTTTTTCCGTAAACTTTACGCTTGGCAACAGACGACGATTTATATCGGTGAGGCCAGCCGTTAATGTGATGTATAGATGTATGCAGACCATTTATCTGCAAATTTCCATTCACAGTTACTAACATTAAGGAATGCGTTCAAAAACGAAATAAAAACTGAAATACTGTATATGAGTTAGCCCAATTGTTATTAATTCAATATTCTGTCTTGTGTACTACTTTTTCAGAAATATGCACAGCTATTATGTTATTGTTAAATATTCCCATATGCACCGCCAGTGCTGAAAGGACATTCTTGTAACTCAAAATAGTTAAATCGTACTTACGCAATACCATGAAACAGATTCGTGTGTCCTGCTTAGCTTTGCTAGGAATAGACAACGAAAGAGTACATAGGCTGAATGTGGAAAAGTCGATTAAAACATTTGCGCCCTTAAAAGCAAGAAGAATCGCAATTTAAATCAACTAATAACAAATAATTTCTTTTATGTCTCATTATAATACCACATGTTTTATATAACCCAGCCCAGGGCACCGGAAACTGCTCAGATCTCTTTTTTTTGCCCAAAACCAGCGCCCAGAGGGGCCCTCACTTAATTTTTCTAGAACAATTGAGAAACGCCAACATATGATAATAATAATAATAATACCGACTTTATTGATCTGAGATACAAAATAAAAATAAATAACTCAATCATTTATTAAGAAACATATAAACAAAATAATCTCTTGAATGCATCCCGATCACCTGACGGCGAGGTCCAGACAGGGAAATAAAAACTTCCCTCCTGCTCATATCGTCGGGTTAAAGGTAAAAGTCACTAACAATAATTTTGTTACATTTTATGGTAATTAATAAGTATTCTAAGTTGTCTAAAATCCATAAAGACTCTAGAAAATAGCATCATATTTATCGGTATTCCTTCAGGTTTTCATAATTATTAGATTTTAGTTAGTGACTTTTACCTTTAAGTCGACGATCTTATTTTTTTCACGTGACCTCCCAAACACCTGACCGGCTCCAATGGGCCCCTCTGGCCCGTGTGCGCCGCACACCTCGCACACCTGCTATTTACGCCACTGTATATTATGCAATGCCAGCAATTCCGTTATTTGAAGACCTAGAATAATTAAATATAGACTATAGGCTACCCACTAATTCATAGGTTTAAAGCTTATTACATAGTCATTGTCTATCTTGCATTTTACCTACAAAAGGTCGAGTTGAAGCATCTCATGATTGCTGCAATTGACGCGGCGCTCATCGGTCTTTCGGGCGAGCGGGGGAAGGGATCGACAGCCACGTTGCAAGTAGTGGCGGATCGCACGTGCATTAGTTACTAGAACAGTTGTTACGGACAGAATACATATAACGATACAGCGATTATGCCTCGCCAAAGAAATTTGGACATCCGGCGACAGATTACCGAATTAAAAAATAATGGCAAAATGAGTCAATAAGATAACAGAACCACGAACAGGCATTTGGACGTCCCATGGGAATTCTTGGCAATTTAAATCGGGTTTCGGGATTAGCATTTAAAATTAATGAACGATCTGCAAAATAATCTATGTGTCCACAAATTTACGATGCTGAATTTGTAAATTTTTTTTGATATTTCTAAGTTTTATACGCTCAGAGCTGACGTTTGTAATATATGTAATATATCAAGAGTTGTATTTATTTTATATTGTCTGTGCATGTATTTAAATATTATTAATAAATAAACTGTTGAAACTGTTATAATAGTTTGAATATTTATATAACAAAATCGGGCATACTTTTTCAATATTTTTTGGGTTTATTAAGCAAACTTAATTTAGTATTCACCACTAAACGGAAAATCTGCTAACTCCATATTATTAGATCTATCCGCATCCATCAAAATCTTGTTTACAACCTTATTGTATAAAACTGACGAAAACATAAAGGCCAATCGATAGAAGAGATTTCTCTCGTACCGGGTCACATATTATAATCGAAATTATGCATAAATTAAGAATTTAATTGTTAGTTAAAATTAGTACCTTGACAAGTTATCGTTCTTTTTGTGTATTGATAATAAGCTGCACCGGTTCTCTCAGCTGTGTCGGTTCTCTCCGACATGACAGCACCGCTAACGCCTCCCTTCCACGCAGCACCCCAAAGACCGTAGAGCGTCGGAATTCACGCGGAGTTTCAGTACGATCTTTTGTGTGAAAAATGCGAGATAACCAATGATTATGTAATAAACTTTAAACCTATGAATTATTGGGTAGCCTATAGTCTATATTTCATTATTCTAGCTCTTCTAATAACGGAATTGCTGGCATTGCATAATATAGCTGTTTGTGGGTCAACCACTAATCCAATGATTTTACAAAAATGCACATTGAAAACTAGCATTCCGCCGGTGATTTTACTTGTTAATTCGTTGAAATCTATAGATTATATATGGCTACGATAGTACAGCACGTCCTTAAATCAGACATGAGTGTCGGAATTGTGTACATGATTAGAAGTAATACAAATTGACCTATTGCTGTCTTTACTAAAAAGAAAAACATATTTTACATCGTTTGCTATATTGCAATTAACTGTAGACATTCTGTCCAAATTCCAACACGAGTGTTGGATTTACAAAAATTATTAATCCCTAATTGTTACACTAGCAGCAGAGAGTAGCGATTATGGTATTAATACACCACCTTTGGAGATAACAGTTGAACTTATGCCAGCTCCATTACAAAAAAAAAACATTATTCTGGCCTGAAACACCCAAATATAGTAAAAAGAACTGTTCTTCTGTAACATTATTATCTAATGCTTGGAGAGAATATCTGGTAATAAAAAAGAAGAAAGCACAAAAGCAAATCATTCTAGAGAAATAAGAAAAGAAGCGAAAAAGGAACAGAATAAAACGCTGTGCCAAGAAAAACACTAAATATTCTAGATGCAAGAAACATTAAAATACAGATGGCAGACTGAAGAAGACTAAGAACTTATTTTATACTGTGTTCCATTAAAATTGGTAAAACATAAATGTTTAACATTTTCTAATATTAAATCTTCTTTAACAATATTTAAAACACTTAATATTTACTTGAATGTTTAAATTTGTTGGAATAATGTACCACTGTTGCACTGAAGCAACAGATATCGTTGAGTCCACGTGTTCAACGTATCACAATATCATAAACAGTTCTGGGAAACAAAATATGATATTCAAATATAGTATCTTGGTATTTTTAGCATTGTAAACACGTAACGTTGACATCGTCTTTTATTTATCAAAAAAGATATCAACGTTTTGCAGTTTCAATAATAACATAATTTATAAAAACATTACTTAATACTTAATTAATGTTAATATGGCTCCTACGAATAATAATTACTGTCTTATTTAATGCCTGCATAAAGAGTAGCACGCACAACATATTCCGGCCAGTCTATCATGTTTCTTTCAGCTGTGATTGTAGTGGGAGCACTGCTGTTTGCGTTGGTCTTATATTACCGTATCTATTTCAAATACAAAAAACGTTTAACAAAAATACCCGAGGTTGATAATCTACCGTTAGTTGGGTGTGCCTACAGGGTCAGAAATTCCGTTGGTTCGTATTTATTTTAATGTTAATTTCATCGCTATCTAGATTTTATCCAAACTTTTTTCAGATGTTCACAATTTACTTTTGGAATACCGGACGAAATATGGAAGAGTTTTTTGGGGAATGGTGGGTTTTATGCCTATGTTGTTCGTAACTGACCCCAAATTGACGCAATTATTGCTGACATCCACTAAGTATATCAACAAGACGAAGATATACAAGGTGTTTCGAAACTGGCTTGGAAATAGTTTATTCTGTAGCAATGGTAAATTATTGTTATGGTTATAATTCTTAACAGGTTATTTTGGCAATTCTGTCATTTTATCCAGGTGATGAGTGGAGATTCCAAAGAAGGATGCTGAATCCTGTTTTTGACTTTAATAATTTAAAAACGTATGTAACAACGTTCAATAAGCACAGTGGAGAATTAGTAAAACATTTGGAAAGCGAATTAGATAGTGAATCCTTTGATTTATTCCCTCATACGACGCTGTGGTCGCTAACGCAAGTATATGGTAGATTTTAGGTTCTTTTTATTTTACTATTGTAGTTTAGATATTAGCAACTTTAGGTGAAAAAAAAAAGAAACAGATAAGCTAAAAATTGGAATTTGAGTAATGAGTATACATCATAACAGTTCCCAGACAGGTTTGGTTTGGTGCCTTTTTAGCACGACAACTTATGTACCTAAACTCTAAATAAAAATGTCAAACCAATTGTCAAATTAAGGTAGTAAAAACCCTTATTAAAAAAATAAATATATTGGATTTTATACTCCAATTATCAGTATTATTTCGGATAGATGTAAACAAGTCGTTGAATAGAACATAAAATATATTGAATGTGTAAATGATTTATGAAACAGTACAAATTATTTGCGCAATATATAAAATGAAACGTGCATTTATTATAACCATTTGATAAAATATTTGACCAATACAAAAAACATTTGACCAATACAAAAAATATATGAGCAATGCAAAAAATGCCTCGAGCATTTAAAAAAATAAATGTGCAATATATTTATAATATGTGCATCACAATAAATAATCGTACGTTTATATATTTGAATGTTCCCTTCATAATATATTTGTGCACTTAAATAAATAAATGTGCAATACAATCGTTACCTCTATAAAAATATAATGTGCATCTCAAAAAATAATTGTTAATTAAAAAATATATATGTTCAATAGTTTAAATAAATCAGCATTTGAAAATTTGGTAAGAGCATTGAATAATCTAAATTGTGCCATGAGAAAATTATAATGCGCCCTGAAGAGATTATAGCGTTCATTAAGTTCTGCAACCCGTAGCGCATTGACGTGTATCGTACAGCTTAGTCCTGTCGTTGCTCTGTGGTTTTGGTGTCAGCTAAATAAAACTTTATAACTGAGTCATAAAAATTTGTTTGACAGGGAAGTGAAATGTTTTATTTTCTTTGAATAAATCAGTTCATAGTGTAAATATAACTCTAGTTACAATCATAACCTGAAATATACCAAATCGCGCGCGTTTGAGGAAAGGCGATTTTAGTAATAGTTTAAACCCTTATAATATGTATAAGAATATGTGTGTTGTATCATATGTATCCTACGTCTTGTTCTACTGCTTGCCGTTATACTTGTTTATTTTTTATTGTTTAAGAAACTGTCGTAATACGACATATAATAAAAATTCTTTTTGCACACTTATGTAGTAGAATTAGATGCTGTACAATTGTCAATTTTTTTCCCTTTGGTTGCTATGAAAATCAACATTGTTTAATAGTAGTACGTTTTCCGCTGTATTTCAGTAGATAAGTACCATGTTTAGCATGTTGTAGCATGTTTAGTTTCAAATACGGTTATTCCGTGTACAATTTTAACTTGCTATCTAACAATTATTACTTTTATAAAATGAAACATACATAACACCTGTGCGGTGTTTTAATACATACAAAACATGCATAACAACCCAAAAACAATGTAATATTTTTACAATAAACAATAAATGAAAACGTTTGTTTTCTAATGGTTAAAAATTATTTACTCTTAGCATTTTTCAACGATTTTGCAAATGAGCCGCCATTTAAGTAATTTTGTAAAGATAGTTAGATAATAAATTAAACTTTAGGAAATTTTGTATAACTTGTATATAAAATGTTTTGCTAATATTCATAGTTTAACTGTATGAGCAAATTCTGTTTGGTCAAGATCTTGTCAGCATTAAAACTAGTTAGCCAGGATTTGACAGATATTTTGATTCTTTTGACGGTATTGTCAGAACATCAGCGTTTGCGTTGCACGCGAATTCGACACGCAGATGCGTCGAGATTGCCATGACGAGGCACTGCTATATAGTATGATAAAGTAGGTAATGTGCTGGCCACATCAGATTTTGTTTTAATTCAAATTATATTTTTTGGGTTATGTTCATAACACCACGGTTTATCCATGTTTCATTTTATAAATCCGATAATAGAGATAGAACCTACAAATGAAAATATTATATTTAATATCGCTATGTAGACGTCAAATTTAGTAATACAAAAAGTTTGTTTCGATATTTTTTCTCATGATTGTGTAATTAATGATTTAAGTTAATTTTTACCAATTTTAGGGAAACATGACAGACGAAAATATTTCTCATTACAATATTTTTTATGCAACATATTGATATTTATTTAATTTTCAGTATGTATTATTTTAATGCACAAGTCAGCCATTCTAGGGCACAATATGAATTAAATATTGCTCATTATTAAATTTTTTTTGTAACATATTCATATTTATTTAATGCTCAGTAAATATTATTGTAATGCACAAGTCAGCCATTCTAGGGCACAAAATGAATTAAATATTGCTCATTATAAAATATTTTATGTAACATATTCATATTTATTTAATGCACATTATTTCGTTATTTAATGCACAAAGTATCTATTTTATTGCACATATCTATTTAAATAATGCACGCTTAAATCGCACCCTTTATGAAATGATATCGGTATGTTGCAAATTTGCGATTGTAAAGCCGCGTTCCAGGTGTTTCTAGAAAGAAATTTCCATATTACTATTGACAATACAAATAAAAATACAAATAACCACTTATGATGCATGTCACTCACTCTTATCCAAAAATTTGAAATAATAGATTATTTAATAAGAAATGTCTAGGTAATTCAAGTTAGTAATTCATAGGCTATACATAGTCTAGATTATTTAAAAAATCTGATGTGGCCAGGCACATGACTGTATCATACTACACAGTGTGTCCACGAAAACCCTCACCATATGGAAAACTTTTTTATTGTGTATTTCACAGATAATTTTATTCTTTATAAAAGTTGGCGGTTCGTATGAAACCAAAACTGCATCAGTAAAATATGTAAATTTCGGTGCCATATACCGAGCGATTCAGAATATATGAATTTGTGATGAGAGTAAAGTACCTTTATTTTAATTATTATCGATAAACTTTATTTGGCAATGTTGTTTAAAAGTAATAATTATATCCAAATATAAAGTCACAGCCACCTAAAAAAAATATAAATTTTTTATAATTGTTGTTATTTTGGTATGATAACTAATGTTTATTTACAATTAGCGCAAAATTACGCATTTTCTTGGTGCGATGTTGTGATTTCACTCTGTAGATATATTATACAATAATTAATTCAGGAGCGTGACTTACCTTTTATTCGGTTAATATTAATGACTGGATAAGTTTATAATAGTAGTTATCCATCTACAGCGAGTGATTCTCAAGTAGTGGTACACGCGGTACTACCACTTATCAAGTTTTATTTTCACTTATCAAACATCTATTGTTTCATGAATTAATTATGATTATAATAATAATGGAACTATAATCTATGAACTTATTTTATTTCTACTGCTTACAATTACAAAAATACATACATAAATACAAATTAGTTTATGTGCTGAAACTTTTAAAACAATGCTTACACTCCAACAAAAAGTTGAAATTGTTTTAAAACATGGAGAAAATAGACCGCACCGAGATATTTCTGCTATTCTGAATGAAAGACCACACAACCAAATGGCCCATTAAACCATTTCTAGCACAATTAAAAAATTCAAACAGGCTGGATCTGTTGAAAATAGCTTCAAGAGACCCCACAAGAGATATGTTGCCGACAATGAGGGAACAAGTTTGCCAGTATTGCAAGAAGTAATCGAGCATAAAACGACTTCTGTTCGACAAATTGCTGCACACAGCCAATGCATTAAATCAACCGTACATGAAATACTAAAACTAAATAAGTATCACCCTTATAAACCAAAGTTTATAAGTAACTAAAAGAAAGAGACTGACATCAGGTATGACTTTGCCGTCTGATTTGAAGGGAAAATGGAAGAGAACAGATTTTGTTAATATTCTTTGGACAGACGAGGAAATATTTACGTCAAAGAACAGTCCCATTCTTCACTAAATTGCCAGTGGTGGGCACACGAAAACCCTATCTTTACAAGAGAATACCGAGATCAGTACCAATTTAAGAGTAATGTGCTGTCCGATATTTTGAATAATCAAATATTTAGGCATGGGGAATTATATCTTCAGCTCCTGAACAGATGGTTATCACTTTTTTGGACAATTTGCCAAATCATAATCTTGGCCATCGCTGGATAGGCAGAAATTCGCAATTAAGATCCTGGCCACCTAGATCCCCCTACTTTACCCTGATAGATTTGTTTTTGTGGGGTTACTTAAAAAATAAAGTATACAAACACCGACTATTTAGAGATATAAATCATTTAGGGTAAACGATAAAACATTGTATCCAGAACATTCCACCGAATTTTGTTAGTAATGCGGCCAAAGATGTTTCTAGAAGAATGTGTTTATGCATAGAACCACACACAGAAACAGGATTAATAGATATTTAACAATTCTTTCGATGTTTAGTTTCTTTTAATGTGTATATGTATACAGGGTCCTGCAACTAAGCTCCCGTCTTCTGTAGCTCACTTACTCATTAAGCTAAGAGTTTGACATTTTGCAGGCTTACCCTGTACTTCAAGGTACAATTCAAGAAAATATTTTTTATTATACAGGGTGTTCCAAAAATGTGCAACGCCATGATAATATATTTTTTTAAATTGCATGCTATACATTTTTCTACACATTTGGAAGCCTTTTATGGTTGCCTACATATCACCAAAATTTTATTGAAATCGGAGTGACCGCAGCGGAAAAAAAAAAATTGATTTTGCATCGTAGGCTTTAAATATCAATAAAAACCACAAAATGCACCTCGTTAATAAAATTTTGCGACGTGCTTATTAAGTTAGATGTAATAGTCTCGTTAACCAAGTGACATTGATCCAAATTATACAGGGTGACCAAAATCGAGTGTCAAACCTGTCAAACTTCAAAGTGTGTTATTGTTCTTATTTTAAATTAGAACCCATAAATTTTTTTATGTGAAATGATGCAGAATTAAAAAATAAACATTGTTTCTAAATACAACCCCATAACAATTCCCAATATTTTAAAACTTATTCGCCAAAAATTCATTTTTCAACGTTTCCAACGGCAATTTTAGATAATAAATATCGTACGCGGCTTTCAAAAACAATTTATTTCATAAAAAATAATAGACGTATTTTAGATTTGAGTGTACTTAATTAAGTAGTTATTCAAATGCTAAATGTACTGCATAATTTACCTATAGCGGTAAGGACGGAAATGTGGCTATAGGTAAATTTTGCAGTAAATTTAGCAATTGAATAGCTACTTAATTAAGTACAGTAAAATCTAAAATACCTCTCTGCGTTATATTTTATGTAATAAATTGTTTTTCAACGCCACGTACGATATTTATTACCTAAAATTGCCGTTGGAAACGTTGAAAAATGAGTTTTTGGTGAATAACTTTTAAAATATTGGGAATTGTGATGAGGTTGTATTCAGAAACAATATTTATTATTTAATTCCGCATCATTTCACCTAAAAAAATTATGGGTTCCAATTTAAAATAAGAACTATAGCGCGCTTTGAAGTTTGACAAGTTTGACACTCGATTTTGGTCACCCTGTATAATTTGGATCAATGTCACTTGGTTAACGAGACTATTACATCTAACTTAATAAGCACGTCGCAAAATTTTATTAACGAGGTGCATTTTGTGGTTTTTATTGATTTTTAAAGCCTACGATGCAAAATCAATTTTTTTTGGTTTTTATTTTTTTCCGCTGCGATCCCTCAACCGATTTCAATAAAATTTTGGTGATATGTAGGCAACCATAAAAGGCTTCCAAATGTGTAGAAAAATGAATAGCATGCAATTTAAAAAAATATATTACCATGGCGTTGCACATTTTGGGAACAGCCTGTATAATAAAAAATAATTTCTTGAATTGTACCTTGAAGTACAGGGTAAGCCTGCAAAATGTCAAACTCTTAGCTTAATGAGTAAGTGAGCTACAGAAGACGGGAGCTTAGTTGCAGGACCCTGTATATGTACCTAAGTATATTTGTAATTGTGAGTAGTAAAAAAAAAATAAGTTCATAGGTTATAAATTAGTATTATTAACATATTCATAATAGTAATTAAGTTAACAACGAGTAAGTCAGTCATAATTAATTCAAGAAACAATAGATGTTTGATGATTTAGTTATTTTTATTAAAATATCAGTGAAAATAAAATTTCATAAATGGCTGTACCGCTCGTGCCACCACTTGAGAATCGCTAGCTGTAGATGGATAACTACTATTATAAACCTAGTAGTCCACAGTCATTAATATTAACCGAATAAAAGGTAAGTCACGCACCTGAATTAGTTATTGTATGATATATTAATATCTACAGGGTGAATTATCAACTTCGCATCAAGAAAATCAGTCATTTTGCGCTAGTTCTAAATAAACATTAGTTATCATACCAAATAAACAAAAATTATAAAAAAAATATTCAAATTTCTAAAAAAAATAAATTAAAACGATCCTGTTAGCATCAGTGGCAATTACTACTACTTGTGACAAGAGTAATAATTAGGAAAATATATGTCATATGTCATATTTGAATATATTTTTTACTTCTAAACAACATTTCCAAATAAATTATCGATAATAATGAAAATAAAGGTACTTTACTCTTATCACAAATTTATATATCCTGAATCGCTCGGTATATTGCACCGAAATTTACATATTTGACTATTGCAGTTTTGGCTTCATACGAGCCGCCAACTTTCATAAAGAATAAAATTTTCTGAGAAATACAATATACACATTTTTTCCATATGGTGCGGACTTTCGTGGACACACTGTATAAAAAATTAATAGTTTAGCTGCATCAGATTCTATTTCATCGAGATCTGATGTCGAAACTCTTAAAGAATAAATTTAACAATCTAAGAGGCTTCACAATACCTTTAACACATTTTGATTCATGTCATTTACCTTTGAGTTGATAAAGAAACTACAAATATGATGTAGACATGTCTCAAAATCTGTTGTTAAATATCTTTTATTCCTTTTCCAATTTCGCAACGGTGTCTCTTGGTCGCTACATACAACTCTGCCTGCAGACTAAACAAATTATTCAGGTCATCTAAAATTTCAATTGTTGACTTATCTGGATATTTTTTTACATTCTTCACCTTTTTTAACGCCCTATTCTTTGGACCTTAAAGTTCCAATTCTTTAATAGATACGATGTTGGGTGTTACAAATTCAAAAGAAGCAGACCGTGTACACTTCTTGGACAATATGATGCAAGTCTTTACGATTATAATGAAAAGAATGTTCAGACCAAACGAGTTTTCGGATATCCTCTATCCTTTAAGTCCAGATTTTTGGATAGAGAAAAATCTCTTGAAAGACGTACATGGTTACATCGATAATTTAATCGAAACTAAGAAAAAAGAAACGAGTATCGATGAGAATAGTCCAGACATTATTCCAAAGAAGCCCTCTTTTCTGTTGGATATACTTTGGAGGAATCAGAAAACGTCCAAAGAAGTTGATGTAAACTTCATAAAGGACCAAGTCAATGTGATGGTCGGAGGGGTAAATTTTGGATTATTTATGGTTATTTTTAGGTCAAATTTATTTATTTTAGGGCTTTCCTACTGGTGCTATATCCGTCGCTTGTACTCTGCACCTTTTGGCACAAAATCCACAATGTCAAGTACGTATAAATTCTTGTTGTGCTATTTCATAAATTTGTTGTTCAAAACGACGCACATTGGGGTATTTGGCCCAAACAAAACTGGCAAAATATATCAATTTTCTATAAAGGTAAAATCCCAAATACCTGATGAGTTTGAAGTCAGAAACAAACAACCACTCTCAAAAGTATTAAAGCTGGAGTACCACAAGGTAGTGTATGTGGTCCAATTCTCTACTTTCTTTATACACATGATCTTCCGCAACCAGACGGTGTTACCGGTAAAATTTTCTGTATTGTGTTAAACCTAAAATGCAGTCATCAAGATATAATATCTGCTTGCGAATACCGGGTGTTACAAAATTAAGAAGATAACTAAAGAGTACAATACCTTTATTTTAAAAAATACGCACATATTTTATTTGAAAAGGAATTTAGAAACATTTGAAAGTATCACATACGAAATTAGTATCATTTTCGTAAGTTTAATACAAGTTAACATTTTTATCAATTTTATAAAAAAAAAAAAACAATATTTTGTATACAAAAATTAACAACTAAGCAACAAATTATTTCATTTTAGTGAAATTCGGTGTCAATTTCAGTGTCAAACGCTGATGTTTTCACAATACCTACTGTCAATCTTATCAAAATACATGTCAAGTTCTGGCTAACTGGTTTATTTTAATGCAGATATGACCGATCTCGATCAAATAGAATCTCATGCAGCTAAACTATTAATTTTATATAGAGTATGATAGAGTCATGTGCCTGGCCACATTAGATATTTTAACAGTACAAATTATATGCGCAATAAATAAAATAAAGAGCGCATTTATTGTAATCATTTGATCAAATATTTGTCTAATACAAAAAAATATTTGAGCAATTCAAAAAATTACTTGTGCATTAAAAAGTAAATGTGCAATAAATTTATATAAATGAACATCACAATAAATAATTGTGCATTTATATATTTGAATGTCGCTTTCGTAATATACTTGTACACTTAAATGAATAAATGTGCAATACAATCGTTACCTCTATACAAATATAATGAGCAGCTTAACAAATGCTTGTTCATTGAAAAAAAAGTCCGATAGTTTAAATGAATTAGCATTTGAAAATATTATAATCGCATTTAATAATCTAAATTGTACCATGAGAAAATTATAATGCGCCCTAGAAAGAATATAAAATACACTTTTTGTTGAGTTATAACCTTTTGTTTAAATGGCGACACCATTTTTTTCTTACTGAAACTGGTAGATAATTTAATTGTGTAAATGGCAGGAGAAACATTTTATGGCCTTACAACAGAAATTTTTTTACAAAAAGAGAATTGAAAATATTTAAGTTAGGGGAAATAAATTTTGTCAATAAAATATGAAATTGCGTTATGGGTAAAATTAATTGACCTGAAAACAAGTCTAATAAAATATATTAGTTTTCTATCGTGCAAGGTTTTCGTAAGAATGCCATTTGGTAATTTAGACAAATTTATACCAGGTGAAGCCATTGTCCTAGAAACCTTAATGGTCTCATAGTAAACCTGAATCTTTGTACTTTTACCTGAAATACGCAAGAAACCTCACGTGATATGCAACATTCAAGCTCGCATGTGTATTCAGCGCAAACAAATCAATCGAAAACACCTATTCACGTTCCATAAACAAATAAGTTATCAATACTACCCAAATTTTCAATGCTCATTGCGCAATATTTTAATGCACAAGTTATTCATTTTAGGGCACAAAATGAGAGAAATAGAATGAATAGAAAATTGCTCATTATAATATTTTTACTTTATCATACGCAGTATGCTAAAGTATTGTAATCATGCCGAAAATAAAAATTGAGATTTTAGCGGAAATAGGTCTTTTTGGGTCGCCTGAACATTTTTGACCAAGGTACAAAAAAATGTCTGTGTGTGTGTGTGTATGTGTGTGTGTGTGTGTGTGTGCGTATGTGTGTACCAGATTTTTGTGACGACGATTCCGGAGACTACTAAAGGTGTCGGGACGAAAATTCATATTTAGAAGTTTTATGACCAAACTTAGAGCTGAAAAGCTTTTGGTTCAAAAGGGTCCAAAGGAACTGGTAGTTTATTCTAAGCCTTTTTCAAGGATTTTGCAGATGAGCCGCCATTTCTGTAATTTCGTCAAAATAGTTAAATAATAAATTAAAGCAGAGGAAATTTTGAATAATTTATGCCTATGACATTTTTTGGTAAAATTAATAGTTTAGCTGCAAGAGCAAATTCTATTTGATCGAGATCGGTCGCATCTGCATTGATATGAAACTACATAGTAGCCAGGATTTTGACAAATAGTTTTTTGTGCTGTCACCACAGAAATGTCTATGGCTGTCACCACGCTGTCACACTCGGAGAACCGCTATGGAACGTCATCTACAGTGTCATGAACGAATATAAATCTGTCAGAATTTGAATTAGCTTTTTAAAAAATGTTAGCTTGTGATAAAAAAATCTTTCGACAGTGATTCTAATTTCGTATTTCATACCTTCTAATGTTTCTAAATACCGTTTTGAAATAAAATTTATGAATATCTTAAAAATAAACTTTACTTTACTGTTTCGTCATTTTCTTAATTTAGTAACACTTCATAATTTTAATACACACCAGCAAACACCTCACTGTGCAGCATATTTTCAAAATTAGTCTGCGTGTGACATTCTTAACATTCCTTGAACTGTTAACAGCAAAAAGCATATGAAGAAATTTCAACAATTTTGGGCGATTCCGAAGACATTTCTTTAGACCAGTTACAAGAAATGACCTATTTGGATTTGGTAGTCAAAGAATCTCTACGAATTCATACTATTATACCAGGATATCAACGGCAAATCCACGAAGATTTAGACTTTGGTAAATCACAAGAAAAACTAATATTTTTATGAATTTGTGAATTATCATCTCTGTTTTTCTTACATTTAGATGGGATAAAATTACCAAAAGGTCTTATGGTGGTCCTTCTAAATTATGTCCGTCATCTAGATCCAGTATTCTTCCCAGAACCCGAAAAATTCATTCCTGAAAGATTCCTTTCAGAGCATATGAAAGAACAGAGCAAATTTTGCTATACACCTTTCAGTGCTGGTATCAGAAATTGCATAGGTTTGTATATCTGAGCAGTAAATTATTTATTAGGACTAATCAAAAATTTATTTTAGGTTACAAATATGCTTTGCTCTCAATGAAAATTGCTATCGCAAAGGTTTTGTTGAGTTATGAGATCGTTGATGTGAAACATGAGCTAGTAAAGGCGTTTGAGATCGGTCTTATTTTGAAAACAGGTGTCAAAGTTGCACTGAAAAAACGAGTTGTTAATAACAATAATTAGTGTATGTTATAAATAAATGATTTTCTTGAGTATTTTTAATTGTATTTTTGCGAGTTTCAACGCAATATTATGTGTCACCAGAACCATACAGTTCTATGTGACATTTTGTACAAAAGTAAGATTTTTTTTTATAAAACGCAACCTACAAGAATAAACCTTACTATATACAGAGTGATTGCATCGTTATCTTTAGACATAAAAACTTTTTTTACCATAAATGTTTAGTCTATTATTTTGTATATCATTAGTTTGTACAACCTTTTAAAATAATTGCAAAATTGTATTTTAAATGATTTATTTAACTTCTTTAGGAATTGAGAAAACCAATAAGTGGGCATGAAAGAAAGTTTATACTCACAATGGCAATTACTAGTAGAGAAACAAATTTTTAAAAAGTTTCGTATGTAGTTTGTTCACTTTCATTTGTTTATTAAGTTAATTTTTAACATTTTGTATTTTTTACTTAAATATATTTACTTTTAATTTTGTTATATTTATTGATTGTACTCTTTCTTAGTTTTAGCATTGTTTGATATGCAGTTTATTGTTTATTCTGCTTTATTTACTATTTTTTCAAGCGACTGTAACTTGGAGTTGAGAGAACAATTAGGTTCATATGAAAAGTTAGTGATGACAGTTACTATCTAAAAATAATTCTTGTGAGAAAAAAGTATTACACTCTGTATAAATATCGCTGAAATGTCGGAAAAAGGTGTTTAAGGATAAAAATAATAAATACCCAAAATATGGGTATTTACCCTACGTAAGGGTAAATACCCATTTTATAAGTTCCCACCCGCTGGTATTTACCCGGCCCACATCACTGTCCACAGTCATTAATATTAACCGAATAAAAGGTAACCTACAAGAATAAACCTTACTATATACAGAGTGATTGCATCGTTATCTTTAGACATAAAAACTTTTTTTACCATAAATGTTTAGTCTATTATTTTGTATATCATTAGTTTGTATATCAAAAAGACGTTTTAAACTACATGTTGCTGTATGTATACAGGCTCCTGCAATTAAGCTTCCGTCTTCTGTAGCTCACTTACTCATTAAGCTAAGAGTTTGACATTTTGCAGGCTTACCCTGTACTTCAAGGTACAATTCAAGAAATTATTTTTTATTATACAGGGTGTTCCAAAAATGTGCAACGCCATGGTAATATATTTTTTTAAATTGCATGCTATACATTTTTCTACTCATTTGGAAGCCTTTTATGGTTGCCTACATATCACCAAAATTTTATTGAAATCTTTAGGCTTTAAAAATCAATAAAAACCACAAAATGCACCTCGTTAATAAAATTTTTCGACGTGCTTATTAAGTTAGATGTAATAGTCTCGTTAACCAAGTGACATTGATCCAAATTATACAGGGTGACCAAAATCGAGTGTCAAACTTGTCAAACTTCAAAGCGCGCTATTGTTCTTATTTTAAATTGGAACCCATAATCTTTTTAGGTGAAACGATGCGGAATTAAAGAATAAATATTGTTTCTGAATACAACCCCATCACAATTCCCAATATTTTAAAAATTATTCGCCAAAAACTCATTTTTCAACGTTTCCAACGGCAATTTTAGGTAATAAATATCGTACGTGGCGTTGAAAAACAATTTATTACATAAAATATAACGCAGAGAGGTATTTTAGATTTTACTGTACTTAATTAAGTAGTTATTCAATTGCAAAATTTACTGCAAAATTTACCTATAGCCACATTTCCGTCCTTACCGCTATAGGTAAATTATGCAGTAAATTTAGCATTTGAATAACTACTTAATTAAGTACACTCAAATCTAAAATACGTCTATTATTTTTTATGAAATAAATTGTTTTTCAAAGCCACGTACGATATTTATTATCTAAAATTGCCGTTGGAAACGTTGCAAAATGAATTTTTGGCGAATAAGTTTTAAAATATTGGGAATTGTTATGGGGTTGTATTTAGAAACAATGTTTATTTTTTAATTCTGCATCATTTCACATAAAAAAAATCATGGGTTCCAATTTAAAATAAGAACAATAACACGCTTTGAAGTTTGACAAGTTTGACACTCGATTTTGGTCACCCTGTATAATTTGGATCAATGTCACTTGGTTAACGAGACTATTACATCTAACTTAATAAGCACGTCGCAAAATTTTATTAACGAGGTGCATTTTGTGGTTTTTATTGATTTTTAAAGCCTACGATGCAAAATATTTTTTTTTTTGTTTTTATTTTTTTCCGCTGCGGTCACTCGACCGATTTCAATAAAATTTTGGTGATATGTAGGCAACCAGAAAAGGCTTCCAAATGTGTATATTACCATGGCGTTGCACATTTTTGGAACACCCTGTATAATAAAAAATAATTTCTTGAATTGTACCTTGAAGTACAGGGTAAGCTTGCAAAATGTCAAACTCTTAGCTTAATGAGTAAGTGAGCTACAGAAGACGGGAGCTTAGTTGCAGGATCCTGTATATTGGCTTACAGGTATTGACTTTGTCAAATAATAATCAAAACCAATAAATATAGAAAAATGTAAAAATAAATATATACGACATACTGGGTGATCCTACCACGTTGTAGTCCTTTATGCTTTTAAACAAGCATTTTTTGAGTGCCTTAGATGTTAATGTTCAATGTTGTAGATTCCCTTTTTACTTTATCATACGCAGTATGCTAAAGTATTGTAATCATGCCGAAAAAAAAAATTGAGATTTTAGCGGAAATAGGTCTTTTTGGGTCCCCTGAACATTTTTGACCAAGGTACAAAAAAATGTCTGTGTGTGTGTATGTGTGTGTGTGTGTGTGTGTGTGTGTGTGTGTGTGCGTATGTGTGTACTCGATTTTTGTGGCGACGATTCCGGAGAAACTACTAAAGGTATCGAGACGAAAGTTCATATTTAGAAGTTTTATGACTAAACTTAGAGCTGAAAAGCTTTTGGTTCAAAAGGGTCCAAAGGAACTGGTAGTTTATTCTAAGCCTTTTTCAAGGATTTTGCAGATGAGCCGCCATTTCTGTAATTTCGTCAAAATAGTTAAATAATAAATTAAAGCAGTGGAAATTTTGCATAATTTATGCCTATGACAGTTTTTGGTAAAATTAATAGTTTAGCTGCAAGAGCAAATTCTATTTGATCGAGATCGGTCGCATCTGCATTGATATGAAATTACATAGTAGCCAGGATTTTGACAAATATTTTTTTTTGTGCTGTCACCACAGAAATATCTATGACTGTCACCACGCTGTCACACTCGGAGAACCGCTATGGAACGTCATCTACAGTGTCATGAACGAATATAAATCTGTCAGAATTTGAATTAGCTTTTTAAAGTTGACATTTCGTAGAAGTGGTATCAACCTAACATTTTCTATACCGAAATATAACCATTTTTTGAATATTTTTTAAAATACGTATTTCTCAAAAAGCAACACAAAAACGTTGATGTCACTCCTGCCGAAAACTACATAGCGCGACTCGCTCACATGCGACGACGACGCTCCGCCATCGGTGACGCGCCGCATCACCGCTCGTTGTGCTATTCCGTACTTTCGGCACTTGTGAGATAAACAACTATTATTCTGATGACAGTAGGTAGTGTCAAATGCTGATGCTTTGACAATACCTTCGATTGATACTATTGACTATCAAAATATCTCTTAAATCCTGGCTAACTAGTTTAATTTTAATGCAGACACGATTTATCTCAGTCAAATAGATTCTCATGCAGCTAAACTATTAATTTTATATATTATATGATAAAGTCATGTGCCTGGCCACATCAGATTTTTTACCTTTAGTTTGGTCTGCAGGACCCTCGCAATTTGTTCCATTGTATCGATACATAATCCCTGTAAATTTGAGATCGGTGAATAAATATTAGCACGAAAAGTCGAGAATAAGTGTAATTTAATAATATAAGAAAATAATAAATAACCTTTTATTTATTCAAGTAATAAGTTTGTTGAATGTTATCAATAAATTTGATATTTTCCAGTTATCCCAATATTTCTTTGTTTTAATATTGTCGTTTTATTATCATGCAAATATTTGAATTAAATTTTACGTATTTTATATACCTACATCCCTAATTTTGGAAACTCCAAAGGAAGACTCAGCCTTTTTTGTCCTTTGCCTTTTTGTTTAAAATTTTTTGTGATAACTATTTTCCGTAGTTAAGCATCATCAGACCTGGCCCTCAATGTTATAACTGTAAATTTACTGCTGCAAATTCACTCTCCCCGCCCTTTTTTATTCGTAAGTGTAACTATTTTCTATATTGTAGAATAAAAATCTGATGTGGCCAGGCACATGACTTTATCATACAATATATACAATTAATAGTTTAGCTGCATGAGAATCTATTCTATTGAGATAAATCGTAGGTATTGTCAAACCATCAGCATTTGACACTACCTACACTACGTCATTAGAATAATAGTTATTTATGTCACAAATGCCGAAAGTACGGAATAGCGCGACGAGCGGTGATACGGCGCGTCACCGAAGGCGGAGTGTAGCCGTCGCATATGAGCGAGTCGCGCTATCTAGTTTTTGGCAGGAGCGACATCAACGTTTATTGTGTTGCTTTTAAGAAATACGTATTTAAAAAAAAAATAAATTATTTCTGTATAGTAAATGCTACGTTGGTACCACTTTGACGAAAGGTGCGTTCCGATTGGTAGGTAATGGTAGCTAATGGCGGTGGTAGAATACGAAATTATAGTATTTCTTACATATCGTGATAATGACACATATTAGTTTGGATGTACATAAACATGAGTCACTAGCAATTTTCTATTGGAAATACTATAACGGCGTCTGCTACCACTGCCATTATCACTAATGAAAACGCACCTTAAAAAGGTAATTCAAATTCTGACAGATTTATATTTGTTCATGACACATCCCTACCAACATACTAAAATAAAACTACACTCATCGCTATACTTTATTTATAATTTTCTCAATGTATCATTTTTAGAATTAGATATAATGACGGGTTGATATTTCTTATCAACAAACAATCAAATTGGTGATCTTATTTTATTTGACATTTGTGTTTTATAATTTTGCGCACTACAGCGGCACGTTCCATAGTGGTTCTCTAACCTCTGATGAGATCAGCTGTTTTCGAATGTGACAACGCAAAAAGATATTTGTCAAAATCCTGGCTACTATGTAATTTCATATCAATGCAGATGCGACCGATCTCCATCAAATAGAATTTGCTCTTGAAGGTAAACTATTAATTTTACCAAAAAATGTTATAGGCATAAATTATTCAAAATTTCCTCTACTTTAATTTATTAATTAACTATTTTGTCGAAATTACAGAAATGGCGGCTCATTTCCAAAATCCTTGAAAAAGGCTTAGAATAAACTTAAAAGCTAAACTATTAATTTTACCAAAAAATGTCATAGGCATAAATTATTCAAAATTTCCTCTGCTTTAATTTATTATTTAACTATTTTGACGAAATTACAGAAATGGCGGCTGATTTCTAAAATCCTTGAAAAAGGCTTGGAGTAAACACCCAGTTCCTTTGGACCCTTTTGAACCAAAAGCTTTTCAACTCTAAGTTTGGTCATGAAACTTCTAAGTATGAAGTTCCGTGCCGATACCTTTAGTAGTTTCTCCGGAAATGAATTAACAAAAATTGGGTACACACACACACACACACACACACACACACACACACACACACACACACACACACACACACACACACACACACACATACACACACACACACAGACATTTTTTGTACCTTGGTCAAAAATGTTCAGGGGACCCATAAAGACCTATTTCCGCTAAAATCTCAAAAAATTTTTTCGGCATGATTACAATACTTTACATACTGCGTATGATAAAGTAAAAATGTGTAGAATAAATAATGTTTTAGCGAAACCGTCTTGTTGAACGAAGTCTTTTTTCTCTTCGTTTTTGGAAACTTTTGTTAACACATTTTTGCGTTAATTGCTTTCTTTTAAGATGTTTAATCACTCCGTGAAAATAAAAAAAAGACCGTAAACACTCTGTATATTAAAATTTAAAAAGATAGGTTTATTTTTAATTCTAATTATTTTTATTTTTATTATTAATATTATTAATGTCTTTATTAGTGACATTTATGTCTTTAAATTTATTTGTTTTTTTTATATTTTTACTTTATCATACGCAGTATGTAAAGTATTGTAATCGCGCCGAAAATTTTTTTGAGATTTTAGCGGAAATTGGTCTTTATGGGTCCCCTGAACATTTTTAACCAAGGTCCAAAAAAATGTCTGTGTGTGTGTGTGTGTGTGTGTGTGTGTGTGTGTGTGTGTGTGTGTGTGTGTGTGTGTGTGTGTGTGTGTGTGTGTGTGTGTGTGTGTGTGTGTGTGTGTGTGTGTGTGTGTGTATGTATGTCTGTGTGTGTGTAAACGATTTTTGTGGCGACGATTCCGGAGAAACTACTGAAGGTATCGCGACGAAAGTTCATATTTAGAAGTTTTATGACCAAACTTAGAGCTGAAAAGCTTTTGGTTCAAAAGGGTCCAAAGGAACAGGCTATTTACTCTTAGCATTTTTCAATGATTTTGCAAATAAGCCGTCATTTCTGTAATTTCATCAAAATAGATAAATAATAAATTAAAGCAGAGGAAATTTTGTATAATTTATGTCTATAACATTTAATGGTAAAATTAATAGTTTAGGTGCAAGAGCAAATTCTATTTGATCGAAATCGTGTCTACATTAATACTAGGTGCCCAGGATATTTTGAAGTTTTTGACAGTATTTGGAACGGCAGCGTTTGCGAAACGTCAATTCAACACGCAAATGCATGGAGAATTGCCATGAGGAGCTAGGTGAAACAATATTGAAACAATATTGAAAAACAATATTTCGAGTGCGGATAGCAATGTTATGTTTTCGCGAATAAATATACAAGAAAGATTGTAAGACGGTATGTTAACCTTAAAACTTATTTGGAATATTGAGCATAATTCTTTATGAACTTTTGTAGTTAGCACTGAAGACGGCGTAAAACTCGAAAATATAGTATGCTAGAAGCCAATATAATATATTAATCATCAGAACCAGAACCTTTTTACTTTATCATCCGTAGTATGACAACACTCCATATTTAGAAGCTTTCTGTTGAACCAAGGGTCCAAAGGAACTGGCGTTTTAGTCTTAGCATTTTTGAAAGATATTGCAAATAAGCCGCTATATCTGGAATTTCGTCGAAATAGTTAAATAATAAATTAAAGTAGAGGAAATCTGAATAATTTATGACTATGACATTTTTTGGTAAAATTAATAGTTTAGCTACATGAGCAAATTCTATTTCATCGAGATCGCTCGTACTGCATATAAACTAGTTAGCCAGGATTTGTCAGATATTGTGATTCTTATGCCAGTAGGTAGTGTCAAATGCTGATGTTTTCACATTACCTACTGTAAATATAATCAAAATGTCTCTAGTCTAGTACTAGTAGTTTTATTTTAATGCAGACATGGCCGATCTCGATCAAACAGAATCTCATGCAGCTACACTATTAATTTTATATATGGTATGATAAAGTCATGTGCCTGGCCACATCAGATTTTTACTTTATCATACGCAGTATGCTAAAGTATTGTAATCATGCCGAAAAAATCTGATGTGGCCAGGCACATGACTTTATCATACAAAATATAAAATTAACAGTTTAGCTGCACGAGAATCTATTTGACTGAGATAATTATTTATCTCACAAGTGCCGAAAGTACGGAATAGCGCTACGCGTCACCGATGGCGGAGCGTCGCCGTCGCATGTGAGCGGGTCAAGCTATGTAGTTTTCGGCAGGAGTGACATCAACGTTTTTAGTGTTGCTTTTTGAGAAATAGGTATTTAGAAAAAAATCAAAAATGGTTATTTTCTGAATAGGAAATGTTAGGTTTATACCACTACTACGAAACGTCAAGTTTAAAAAGTTAATTCAAATTCTAACAGTTTTATATTCATTCATGACACTGTAGATGTCACATCCGTACCAACATACTAAAATATAACTACACTCATCGCTATACATTATTTACTTTCTCAATTTATCGTTTTTACAATTAGATATAACAACGGGTTGATATATCTTATCATCAAACAATCAAATTGGTGATCTTATTTTATTTAAATTTTGTATTTTGTGCTTTCCATAGCGGTTCTCCAACCTCTGATGAAATCAGCTGTTTTCGAGTGTGACAGCCATAGACATTTCTGTGGTGACAGCACAAAAAAATATTTGTCAAAATTCTGGCTACTATGTATTTTCATATCAGTGCAGATGCGACCGATCTCGATCGAATAGAATTTGCTCTTGCAGCTAAACTATTACTTTTACCAAAAAATGTCATAGGCATAAATTATTCAAAATTTCCTCTACTTTCATTTATTATTTAACTATTTTGACGAAATTACAGAAATGGCGGCTCATTTGCAAAATCCTTTAAAAAGGCTTAGAATAAACTACCAATTCCTTTGGACCCTTTTGAACCAAAAGCTTTTCAGCTCTAAGTTAGGTCATGAAACTTCTAAATAGGAACTTTCGTCCCGATACCTTTAGTAGTTTCTCCGGAATCGTCGCCACAAAAATCGTTTACACACACACGCACACACAGACACACACACACACACACAGACATTTTTTTGTACCTTGGTCAAAAATGTTCAGGGGACCCAAAATGACCTATTTCCGCTAAAAACTCAATATTTTTTTTTGGCATGATTACAATACTTTATTATACTGCGTATGATAAAGTAAAAAAAAATTGAGATTTCAGCGGAAATAGGTCTTTATGGGTCCCCTGAACATTTTTGACCAAGGTACAAAAAAATGTCTGTGTGTGTGTGTGTGTGTGTGTATGTGTGTAAACGATTTTTGTGGCGACGATTCCGGAGAAACTACTAAAGGTATCGGGACGAAAGTTCATATTTAGAAGTTTCATGACCTAACTTAGAGCTGAAAAGGTTTTGGTTGAAAAGGGTCCAAAGGAACTGATAGTTTATTCTAAGCCTTTTTGAAGGATTTTTCAAATGAGCCGCCATTTCTGTAATTTCGACAAAATAGTTAATTAATAAATTAAAGTAGAGAAAATTTTGAATAATTTATGCCTATGAAATTTTTTGGTAAAATTAATAGTTTAGCTTTTTAGGTTATTCTAAGCTTTTTTGAGGGATTTTGGAAATGAGCCGCCATTTCTGTAATTTCGACAAAATAGTTAATTAATAAATTAAAGTAGAGGAAATTTTGAATAATTTATGCCTAAGAAATTTTTTGGTAAAATTAATAGTTTAGCTTCAAGAGCAAATTCTATTTGATCGAGATCGGTCGCATCTGCATTGATATGAAATTACATAGTAGCCAGGATTTTGACAAATATTTTTTTGTGTTGTCACATTCGAAAACAGCTGATCTCATCAGAGGTTGGAGAACCACTATGGAACGTTGCCGCTGTAGTGCGGCAAATTATAAGATACAAATTTCAAATAAAGTAAGATCACAATTTGATTCTTTGTTGATAACAAATATCAACCCGTCTTTATATCTAATTCTAAAAACGATACATTGAGAAAATTATAAATAAAGTATAGCGATGAGTATAGTTTTATTTTAGTATGTTGGTAGGGATGTGTCATGAACAAATATAAATCTGTCAGAATTTGAATTACCTTTTTAAGGTGCGTTTTCATTAGTGACAATGGCAGTGGTAGCAGACGGAGTTATAGTATTTCTAATAGAAAGTTGATAGTGACTCATGTTTATGTACATGCAAACTAATATGTGTCATTATCACGATATATAAGAAATACTATAATTTCGTATTCTACCACCGCATTCTACCACCGTCAAAGTGGTACCAACCTAGCATTTACTATTCAGACATCATTTATTTTTTTTAAATACGTATTTCTTAAAAAGCAACGCAATAAACGTTGATGTCGCTCCTGCCAAAAACTAGATAGCCGACTCGCTCATATGCGACGGCGACACTCCGCCTTCGGTGACGCGCCGCATCACCGCTCGTCGCGCTATTCCGTACTTTCGGCATTTGTAACATAAATAACTATTATTCTAATGACGTAGTGTAGGTAGTGTCAAATGCTGATGCTTTGACAATACCTATGATTTATCTCAATAGAATCGATTCTCATGCAGCTAAACTATTAATTTTATATATTGTATGATAAAGTCATGTGCCTGGCCACATCAGATTTTTACTTTATCATACGCAGTATGATAAAGTATTGTAATCGTGCCGAAAAAAAAAATTGAGATTTTAGCGGAAATAGGTCTTTATGGGTCCCTGAACATTTTTGACCAAGGTACAAAAAAATGTCTGTGTGTGTGTGTGTGTGTGTGTGTGTGTGTGTGCGTGTGTGTGTACCCGTTTTTTGTGGAGACGTTTCCGGAGAAACTACTAAAGGTATCGGGACGAAAGTTCATATTTAGAAGTTTCATGACTAAACTTAGAGCTGAAAAGCTTTTGGTTCAAAAGGGTCCAAAGGAACTGGCTGTTTCCTCTAAGCATTTTTCATGGATTTTGCAAATGAGCTGCCATTTCTGTAATTTCGTTAAAATAGTCAAATAATAAATTACAGTAGAGGAAATTTTGAATAATTTATGCCTATGATATTTTTTTGTAAAATTAATAGTTTAGCTTCAAGAGCAAATTCTATTTGATCGAGATCGGTCGCATCTGCATTGATATGAAACTACATACATAGTAGCCTGGATTTGACAAATATTTTTTTGTGCTGTCACCACAGAAATGTGGTTGAAGAACCGCTATGGAACGTTGCCGCTCTAGTGCGGCAATGTACAAAATACAAAATTCAAATAAAATACGATCACCAATTTAATTGTTTGTTGATAAGGAATATCAACCCGTTGTTATATCTAATTGTAAAAACGATAAATTGAGAAAATTGTAAATAAAGTATAGTGATGAGTGTAGTTATATTTTAGTATGTTGGTACGGATGTGACATCTACAGTGTCATGAACGAATATAAATCTGTCAGAATTTGAATTAGCTTTTTAAACTTGACGTTTCGTAGAAGCGGTATTAATCTAACATTTCCTATACAGAAATATAACCATTTTTGATTTTTTTTAAATACTTCTCAAAAAGCAACACAAAAACGCTGATGTCACTCCTGTCGAAAACTACATAGCGGGACTCGCTCACATGCGACGGCGACGCTCCGCCATCGGTGACGCGCGGTCACGCGCCGCATCACCGCTCGTCGTGCTATTCCGTACTTTCGGCACATGTGAGATAAATAACTATTATTCTGACGACAGTAGGTAGTGTGAAATGCTGATGCTTTGACAATACCTGCTATTGATACTATTGACTATTAAAATATCTGTCAAATCCTGGCTAACTAGTTCAATTTTAATGCAGACACGATTTATCTCAATCAAATTCTCATGCAACTTAACAATTAATTTTATATTTTGTATGATAAAGTCATGTGCCTGGCCACATCAGATTTTTTATCCAACTAATCAGAAATATGTCGGAATTTAGGTGAGTGTATGAGTTTGGGACGTTTACCTTACTTCAAGATGGGTTGATTTTAAGGGTAAATGCTATTTGAGGAGAGACAAAAAAATATGCGCTGTTCTTTTACATATTTATTCTAGAATTGTAAACTAACAAGTACTAAAGGAAATAAAACATATTTCGAATGATTATATTAAATTGAAAATTACTATCGTGAAATAATATGCTACACGGCAACTGTAGCATTACAATAAAATTTGTAATGTTATATTAATTATAAAATCAACTAACAGCTAACAGTGGTCGATTTTACACTTTTAATTAATCAAACTATTTTTTATAAACGAACTAACTTCAAATAGCCGTTAGATAGGCGGAAAAATAGTGCAAAAAATTTCAGCCATATCGGGGATGTTTTAAGGGGATTGAAGCACATCTTAGATTTTAATCTTAGATTCGGGAAGAAACTAACATAAAATAAGTCATCCAGAAGACTTAAATTATAACAATTTTCATTTCCGGCATTTACCATAAGTAGTCATAACTGCACTCAGTTTTAGTGTTTTAAAATAAAACCTAGGTCGTATGTGGTATCATTGGATATATACTTTAAAATAAAACACCTTTCGTTGGAAAGAAATCTTACTCAATCATATGGTTTACATAATAAACCATATATTATTGGATTATGGAAACATTTATTTTTTAAACAGTTGAATGTGTATATAACTGACGTAAATAGCTTATTGGTATGATTTATAAACAATGTTTGCAACCAAATGTTGTTTCTCATAGAAATATCTATCCAATGATACCACACACGACCTAGGGTCTGGTTATAAATTCCACCCTCATGCAGTTGTTATCACTACTTTCGATATAATATTGTGGAAATCCAAACTGTTAGATACGTCAGGTATTTTATGTTATTGTTATGTAAATTAGTTTTCTGAGACTCTATGACGTCATATAACTAATAAAAATCTGATGTGGCCAGGCAAATGACTTTATCATACAATATATAAAATTAATAGTTTAGCTGCATGAGAATGTATTCTATTGAGATAAATCGTAGGTATTGTCAAAGCATCAGCATTTGACACTACCTACACTACGTCATTAGAGTAATAGTTATTTATGTCACAAATGCCGAAAGTATGGAATAGCGCGACGAGCGGTGATGCGGAGCGTCACCGAAGGCGGAGTGTCGCCGTCGCATGTGAGCGAGTCGCGCTATCTAGTTTTTGGCAGGAGCGACATCAACGTTTATTGTGTTGCTTTTTAAGAAATACGTATTTAAAAAAATAAATAAATGATTTCTGTATGGTAAATGCTAGGTTGGTACCACTTTGACGAAACGCCAAGTTTAAAGGTGCGTTCCGATTGGTAGGTAATGGTAGCTAATGGCGGTGGTAGAATACGAAATTATAGTATTTCTTACATATCGTGATAATGACACATATTAGTTTGCATGTACATAAACATGAGTCACTAGCAATTTTCTATTGGAAATACTTTAACGGCGTCTGCTACCACTGCCATTATCACTACTGAAAACGCACCTTAAAAAGGTAATTCAAATTCTGACAGATTTATATTTGTTCATGACACATCCCTACCAACATACTAAAATAAAACTACACTCATCGCTATACTTTATTTATAATTTTCTCCATTTATCGTTTTTAGAATTAGATATAAAGACGGGTTGATATTTCTTATCAACAAACAATCAAATTGGTGATCTTATTTTATTTGAAATTTGTATTTTATAATTTGCCGCACTACAGCGGCAACGTTTCATAATGGTTCTCCAACCTCTGATAAGATCAGCTGTTTTCGAATGTAACAACACAAAAAAATATTTGTCAAAATCCTGGCTACTATGTAATTTCATATCAATGCAGATGCGACCGATCTCGATCAAATAGAATTTGCTCTTGAAGCTAAACTATTAATTTTACCAAAAAATGTCATAGGCATAAATTATTCACAATTTCCTCTACTTTAATTTAATAATTAACTATTTTGTCGAAATTACAGAAATGGCGGCTCATTTGCAAAATCCTTCAAAAAGGCTTAGAATAAACTACCAGTTCCTTTGGACCCTTTTCAACCAAAAGCTTTTCAGCTCTAAGTTTGGTAACAAAAGTTCTAAATATGAACTTTCGTTCCGATACCTTTACACACAGACATACACACACACACAGACATTTTTTTTGTACCTTGGTCAAAAATGTTCAGGGGACCCATAAAGACCTATTTCCGCTAAAATCCCATTTTTTTTTTCGGCACGATTACAATACTTCATCATACTGCGTATGATAAAGTAAAAATGAAAGCTTAATAAAATTTCCAAATTTTTATTACTCAATATTTAATAAAGAATCTAGTCTCATCCCCGGAGAATCCGCGGCCATACTAAAGTTCACAGTAACAAAATTCTCAATCACTTGGCAACAAATTGTTCAACTCAATAATCGAGAAGTGTTACGGAAATAAAAAATTAGTACAAAAATCTACATTGGACTTTTAACCCGTTACTGTACGTTATCTAAATTTTCTAGGTTGGCAAACTGCTTGGTTTTAAATCATTTTGTTATCTAAGAACACGTTCATGTCACTTTCAAAGAAATCGGACCATAACGCTAAAATAATTTTGAACGGCTAGAGTTGCATTTGCGACCACTGTGCGCCGCTTCATGCGCCCAGCGCCATCTCGCGTCCGAATCTGCAGTCAATCGGTTACCGTTTTGACCGCGACGTAAACCAAATTTCGGTGCAAACGGTGCAAGAAAAACGTGCGTAATACACACGGAACAATTAATATTAGTGTTAATAACTACTCGGTAGTACACAAGAAGCAGGCCGCAGTTTGAAACAATCGATTTACCGGGTCGCCGGAATATAGTGCGGCAACTACTATGTTAAGAAAGTGAGGTTATGTTTTGTACCACCTGACCTTGGTAACGGCGGAAAACGCGTACAAATCGTGCGGAAAAGTGGTTCGCACGTTCGGAAAGTAACAAGACGATCTGTGAGTACTTAATTTGTTATTTCTGTGCATGTACGATAGAGGTATTTGACGAAACGGCCTTATAAATTGATATTTGGTCGTACAGAATATCCGAAGTTGTGTCGATGTAAACAATGGAATATTCAACGGTCAAATCCAATGTTTGCGTTTATTTTAGCTAGTTATAAGTTCAGTTCAACGTTTTAGTGTTCTCTTGAGGAAACTAACGGGTAATATCTAGTCTGATTTTTACAATTTTATTTATTGGCTTAAATGGCGTATTTAGAACATTCCTAACCCCTTAGCCGGCTAAATCGCCAGTTCTATTTATTTATTTCGGGACTCGTTTTGGGAGAAGTTTATAGGAATGATCCAGTTACTACAGATAACAAAAACGAGGAATGCTTTGATAGAAATGTGATGTTCTGTAGAAATCCTAACATTTTTGCAACCATAACACAGTGTCAGCAATACTCTCATAAGAATAAATAATTAAATAAATGGTTAATTGTAAACTAAATAAATAATAATTAGTTCACTACGATTGTCGTGAGGGTACATATCAGCGGTGAGCTCCGTTTTCCCGTAAGGCGTACGGTTTAGCCAGAAAGTGGGAAACTGTAGTTTTCGCGGTTTTCTCGCGAACCGCTCATCTTAGATCAACGCGGTTTTCAGAAATGCATTTCTCGTCCAATTTCCCATCCGATACCGTTTGAAACGTCAACATCGGTTAAGTAGATCGGACGCAGTTTGCGTTAATAGTTGCTAGTAGAGTAAAATGGGTGTTTTGCTTTATTTTTGTTAACTTGGAACGTCATAACTTCCGAACCGTTCCAAGTAAGTAGAATCTAATTATACCGGCGTTATCAGCGTCGAAAATTGTATCAAGAACCACAACCTTAATTTGATTGAAGGCAGTTGTCGGAATTTGTGGCGTTTGGGTCAATCCATCTGAAGTGGTCCAGAGGTGGTCGCTTGACCATTTCAGAAAAAAATCATTTTTTTGTAATGAATTTGCCTATGTTCTGGGAGTACAAAACCATATTTTTTTTTAAATTATTTTACTCCTTTCAGAAATGGCGCCCAGTTTTGTGTCACCGAATCCGACATTTTTGAAATTGGTATGTGTTTGCGCTAAACGAAATAACTTTCTTTGAAATTGTCATAGAGAGTTGAAATAAAAACCACTCGATTAAGCACATTCCAAGCTATCTGTTAGGTATGTAATGCATAGAGTTTACGCTTAATTTCCGTTTAAAAAAGTATCTTAAAATTTACTTACGATAGTTCATTTGGAGGCGTTTTCATAATTTTTTTACTTTATCATACGCAGTATGTAAAGTATTGTAATCGTGCCGAAAAAAAAAATTGGGATTTTAGCGGAAATAGGTCTTTTTGGGTCCCCTGAACATTTTTGACCAAGGTACAAAAAAATGTCTGTGTGTGTGTGTGTGTGTGTGTGTGTGTGTGTGTGTGTATGTGTGTAAATGATTTTTGTGGCGACGATTCCGGAGAAACTACTGAAGGTATCGGGACGAAACTTCATATTTAGAAGTTTCATGACCTAACTTAGAGCTGAAAAGCTTTTGGTTCACAAGGGTCCAAAGGAACTGGTAGTTTATTCTAAGCCTTTTTCAAGGATTTTGCAAATGAGCCGCCATTTCTCTAATTTCGTCAAAATAGTTAAATAATAAATTAAAGTAGCGGAAATTCTGAATAATTTATGCCAATGACATTTTTGGGTAAAATTAATAGTTTAGCTTTTTCGTTTATTCTAAGCCTTTTTGAAGGATTTTGGAAATGAGCCGCCATTTCTGTAATTTCGACAAAATAGTTAATTAATAAATTAAAGTAGAGGAAATTTCGAATAATTTATGCCTATGAAATTTTTTGGTAAAATTAATAGTTTAGCTTCAAGAGCAAATTCTATTTGATCGAGATCGGTCGCATCTGCATTGATATGAAATTACATAGTAGCCAGGATTTTGACAAATATTTTTTTGTGTTGTCACATTCAAAAACAGGATTTTGACAAATATTTTTTGTGCTGTCACACTCGAAAACAGCTGATTTCATCAGAGGTTGGAGAACCGCTATGGAACGTTGCCGCTCTAGTGCGGCAAATTACAAAATGCAAATTTCAAATAAAATAAGATCACCAATTTGATTGTTTGTTGATAAGTAATATCAACCCGTTGTTATATCTAATTGTAAAAACAATAAATTGAGAAAATTGTAAATAAGGTATAGCGATGAGTGTAGTTATATTTTAGTATGTTGGTACGGATGTAACATCTACAGTGTCATGAACGAATATAAATCTGTCAGAATTTGAATTAGCTTTTCAAACTTGACGTTTCGTAGAAGTGGTATCAACCTAACATTTCCTATAGAGAAATATAACCATTTTTGATTTTTTTTAATATCTACGTATTTCTCTAAAAGCAATACAAAAACACGATTTATCTCAATCAAACAGATTCTCATGCAGCTAAACTATTAATTTTATAACTTGTATGATAAAGTCATGTGCCTGGCCACATCAGATTTTTTAGACATGAAGGCGTGCTTAATTTGTCCATTCAATATTTTTTAGTTATAACCTTGTATGCAAAGGGCTTATAACAAAAAATATAGCTTTCTTACTCCTTCTCCCTATTGATGACAGGCTATAGAATTATCAAATTTTCTTATTTTTACGATGTTTAATGTCAAATATCTCTGACCATGCCAAATATCTCGGACCATGCCAAAAAATCTGAAACTTTCAAAATCAATCCATCGTTTTATAAGGTTTAATAATAAATAAAAACATTCTTGTATATTGGACTGTGTTTGGAATAACAGCCATTTAAAATGAGAGAAAAATCACATGACGGTAAAAATTCTCAGTAAATTCAAAACAAAGCATACTATTCATAACAATTATGTCATTTTTTACAAAAGGGACATAGGCTAAGTGAACTTCATACGTTTCTGAAGTTGATGTGATGTAACATATTATTATACCTTCTGTTGGTTGAGGAGAGAATTTGTGAAAACTTCTAGTTCCTTTTATCTGTTTGGATCTCTGAAATCTATCATAAAATGGGGTTTTGTGTTCTGAAACCTCTTCTTTCGCCACTAAGATGTAGTTTACCCCTGGTAGGTGTCTATTACGAAAGGAGAACATATCTTCTACATTAAGGATTTGGCTATAAAGTGGTCTTTGAAGACTGGTTTTAGCCACTAGTCGCTTCGTTGTCCCCCCTATACCGTCGCAAGCGTTTTTTCCATATGCAGATCCAAAAAAAGCCATTCTGTATCTAACCCAAAATCTTTTTTATGATACGATAAGTTTTTTTGTTCTTGTATTGACTTGCTGCACCATCCGAGAAATATATAAGTTTTGATATGCTTGACAGATTTTGTTTTATATAATCAGTTAAATGTGAAAACAGTCACATATATGTTATTAACTTTATTCAGCTTAAAATAATTATAATAGAATAATTACTTGATTGTACAACATACATAACTCTATGCATTACATACCTAACAGATAGCTTGGAATGTGCTTAATCGAGTGGTTTTTATTTCAACTCTCTATGACAATTTCAAAGAAAGTTATTTCGTTTAACGCAAACACATACCAATCTCAAAAATGCCGGATTCGCTAACACAAAACTGGGCGCCATTTCTGAACGGAGCAAAATAATTTTAAAAAAATATGGGTTTGTACTCCCAGAACATAGGCAAATTCAATAACAAAAAATGAATTTTTTCTAAATTCGTCAAGCGACCAACTTATCTTTTTCTGGACCATTTCAGATGGATTGACCCGTTTACCTTAAATTTACCCAATGTATTCGTTTTTATCCAATATATTCGTTTAAACTGTCAAATCGATCCAGCTACATATAATATAGGCATCTTGATCTTACGAACCCCGAAACGCTAAATAAACGTTTGCTTATTTCCGGTCTATGACTAAGATATGTCAGAGATATCCTTGCTTTCGGGTATATTCTGGGCAACGAATACCCGACTTTGTAAGGTATCTGGAAAATACCCGGGTTTTCCCGCACAACGCAGAGGAAACCTTTTTAGTTCTCCGCTCGACATGTCTTTCGCAAAGTTTGCACAAGCTGGCTAAACACCGCGAGTGTTTTCTTACACCGGAAGTGACTCTACTGACAACAAATCGGTGGATGTGCGACCGACGAAAATTGTCCAGCTTTGCAAGGTTCTATCTTTCGAATCGTTCCATGTAGAATAAGTGTGATGACTCCATCGTAATTAGCAAACAATGTTACATTTTAGGGAATATTATTAGATATGTGGATAAAACTTTTCGTATTTACGTATTTCTTTGACGAGAATAATGTATTTTAAATCAAAGCAACTTTTTATTGCGTACAAATATAATTATTTTACTAAAATATATATTCCAAATCAATTTTAATCTTTTCAAGAAATTATTTTTTTTTCAGTTAATGTCATTCTGCGTTAGACGTTTTATATGAATCTATGCGTCTTTTTTTAAAGGAATAAACAAGTAAATCCATACACAACTTTTTATTGATTTTTTAGAATGTCAATATAATTCTGAGTAAAAAGCTTTATATCGACTTATTGGTTTTTCAATTCCTTAAAAGGTTATAGGCGTTTAAAACACGGCTTTGTTAATTTTTAAAACGGCTGTATATTTCCAAGTAACTGAACTAACGATCTTTTTACTATCGTGAAAAAATCGGGGAAAAGGTGTGACAGCCTATATCAATAATATGTCATATAATCTCCTGGTAAAGTCTTCTCTGTTCAATGAGTAATTTGTCTCTCTGTTGACATGTGAATATATTAAACAGAACAATATTTCAGCGGCTGTGTATGCACTACAAGATTTCAGCGTAAAAACTTCAAAATCGTTATTTTAACAGAGACTACGTTTGACGGCAAAAAATATGTTTTTGTGAAAATAGTTATTAGTTTTACGTCTCGCCAGTTTCGCCAATACTACCTACCGTCAAGTGGGTATACCGGGTGGTCGTTTTAACTTGAGACTGCTAAATATCTCGTGAAATATGCATGGTACGACAAAAGTGTCTTTAATAAACTTGTAGGACTCAAAGGGGGAAATGAGATGACAATATCAGTTTCGTTCCAGATGGCGCTGCAATCGGTGAAAATGAGGCTAACTTCATTTTTTTAAATGGGAATACCCAAATTTTTTATCAAATATTGATTTTACGCTAAAAAATAACACTATTTTGTCTAAAATTTTTTTTCGTACGATGCATCTCTTAAAAGTTATTGACGATGGAAGGTTGTGGCGGCTGCGGTAGTTACGGCCGCTGCCACTGCATGGGAAGCGCTCGCCGTCTGGCAGTCAAAGCGTCGACTTAGTAGAAACTCATGGTACAACGTAGGAAGGTATGTGCGTAACCGGGACACGTTTTGGTTTCTCGCGCGTTGCGCCGTCATGCGCATAGGGTTTGTTTACGCACGAAAAAAATGCATTGTACGAAAAAAAGTTTCAGACAAAAGATTCTTCTTATTTAGCGTAAAATCATAATTTGATAAAAAATTTGGGTATTCCCATTTAAAAAAATGAAGTTAGCCTCATTTTCACCGATTGCAGCGTCATCTGCAATGAAACTGATATCGTCATCTCATTTCCCCCTTTGAGTCCTACAAGTTTATTTAAGACACTTTTGTCGTACCATGCATATTTCACGAGATATTTAGGAGTCTCAAGTTAAAACGACCACCCGGTATGTGGACCGCACTGTGGGTTATATGAAACAATGGACACCATTTTAATAATACTGTGTTTTTCAAAGAGCATGTGCCCAACTTGGTAAAATAAAAATTACGATACAATACAGTAGGATTGTAGGGAAGTACATGTGTTTAGTGCGATTGGAATAAACAAAGTATTTATAAGAGCAATAGTTTTTGTCAGATTTTGATCAAGGTTATAACTCATGATTTGTCTGCTTTGGATCTTATATACTATTTGCGTTATGACTGTTATGACTTTACTTACTCAACACTACATTTAGACCTATAACCTTACAGAACATACTAACGTAAGCAAAAAATCTGTAATAACAATGGTTTGCAATACAACATGTAAAATGTGAATATGTAACCCCGCACGAGAGAATCACCCTATCATCTCTCTTTTCGAAAATATTTACTCCTGTGTGGCGCATAACTTTAAAACTACTGAACAATAAAAAATTACATAAGTTGCACGATAACGAGATATGCACGTAAACAATCGTCATAGTTTATTAATGCGACTGTAGAAAAAGAATTACATAATAATTGTTAAGTAATTTTGAATCTTTACAAAGTATTTGCGCAATATATAAAATGAAACGTGCATTAAGCATTTGATGAAATATTCGACCAATACAAAAAACATTTGCCCAACACAAAAAATATTTGAGCAATGCAAAAAATGCCGGGAGCATTAAAAAACAAAATGTGCAATATATTTATAATATGTGCATCAGAATAAGTAATTGTACATTTATATATTTGAATCTTCCTTTCATAATATATTTGTGCACTTAAATAAGTTAATGTGCGATACAATCGTTACCTATATACAAATATAATGTGCATCTCAAAAACCAATTGTTAATTTAAATAAAAAATATATGTTCAATAGTTTAAATAAATCAGCATGTGAAAACTTGGTAAGAGCATTCAATAATCTAAATTGTACCATGAGGAAATTATAATGCGCCCTGGAGAGATTATAGTGTGAATTAAGTTCTGCAACCCGTAGCGCATTTATGTGTATCGTACCGCTTAGTCCTGTCGTTGCTTTATGGTTTTGGTGTCAGCTAAGTAAAACTTTATAACTGAGTCATCAAAATTGGTTTGACAGGGAAGTGAACTGTTTTATTTTCTTTGAATAAATCAATACATAGTGTAAATATAATTCTAGTTACAATCATAACCTCAAATATACCAAATCGCGCGCGTTTGAGGAAAGGCGATTTAAGTAATAGTTAACCCTTATAATATGTATAAGAATATGTGTGTTGTATCATATGTATCCTACGTCTTGTTCTACTGCTTGTTGTTATACTTGTTTATTTTTTATTGTTTAAGAAACTGCCGTAATAAGACATATAATAAAAATTCTGTTTGCTCACGTATTTAGTAGAATTAGATGCTGTACAATTTTGTATATTGAATATTGTTCTTTCTTTTGATTGCTCTGACAATCAACATTGTTTAATAGTAGTACCTTTTCCGCTGTGTTTCAATAAATAAGTACCATTACGCGATATGTTTCGTTTCAAATACGGTTATTCCGTGTACAATTTTAACTTGCTATCTAATAATTATTAGTTTTATAAAATAAAACATACATAACACGTGTGCGGGGTTTTTATACATACAAAACATGCATCAACAACCCAAAAATAATGTAATATTTTTACAATAAACAATTAATGAAAACGTTTGTTTTCTAATGAAAAAAAAAAATTCTTTCTAAATGACATAAAGATTGGTTGGGATTTCTTGTAAAATGGAGGTTTCCTCTTAGCATTTTTCAACGATTTTGCAAATGAGCCGCCATTTCAGTAATTTCGTCAAGATAGTTAGATAAAGAAATTAAACTATAGGAAATTTTGTATAATTTATGTATATAAAATGTTTAGCTAATATTCATAGTTTGTCTGCATTAAAACTAGTTAGCCAGGATTTGACAGATATTGTGATTCTTTTGACGTTATTGTCAGAACATCAGCGTTTGCGTTGCACGCGAATTCGACACGCAGATGCGTCGAGATTGCCATGACGAGGCACTACTGTATAGTATGATAAAATAGGTAATGTGCTAGCCACATCAGATTTTGTTTTAATTCAAATGATATTTTTCAGGTTATGTTCATAACACCCCGGGTTATCCATGTTTCATTTTATGAATCCGATAATAGAGATAGAACCTACAAATGAAAATATTATATTTATTATGGGTATGTAGGTATGTAGACGTTAAATTTAGTAATACAAAAACAAAGTTAGTTTCGATGTTTTTTCTTCTGTTTGTGTAATTAATGATTTAAGTTAATTTTTACCAATTTTAGGGAAACATGACAGACGAAAATATTCTCATTATAATATTTTTTATGTAACGTATTGATATTTATTTAATGCTCAGTATGTATTATTTTAATGCACAAGTCAGCCATTCTAGGGCAGAAAATGAATTAAATATTGCACATTATAAAAAATTTTACGTAACATATTCATATTTATTTAATGCACATTGTTTCTTTTTTTAGTGCATAAAGTATCTATTTTATTGCACATATCTATTTAAATAATGCACGCTTAAATCGCACCCTAAAGCGATTTAATATAATTTGAAAACGTAGCTGGGAAGATTATTTACTATTAGTACAATACGATCAGAACAATTTAATTGCGGAATTTTGAATAGTTCGAGTTAAATATAGATAATAAATTTAGTTGTACAATTAATTATACCCGCATCTCTTTCGACTGCCTCCCAGCAAAACCTACAAGCGAAGAAAGCCAAACTGCGCAAAATATTGTTCATGTTTATTTCGGTCTTAAAAATTAACAAATAGTCGAAATGGTATTAAATTCAGGGGATGTGTATCGCAGTAAATAAGGATTATTTGCATGCTAACTGCGTTGTCCTGTTAACATTCGTTATAGGCAAAACTGGGAGAGCTGAAGATTACTCATAGATTTCAGCTGTTATTTTAGACATACGTTACAGAATATTTCTAAATATTGACGCGTGTTAAAACGAAATAGCATACTTTTCATACGTCTGCTGTATAATTTAAATGGGCAAGACAAAAAAGTACGTCTGTTCTTAGAACCATAAGAACGAATGACAGCGGTAGCAACCTAACCTCCAATTCGAGCGCGAACGTGTGATGTGAACAAGATGTTTTCGTTGGTATGTTTTCACTTTGCTTCTGTTAACCATGCTAATGATGGATATATAAATTAGATAGGACAATTATCACAATTAAATGACAGTATTTTTAATAATTAAATATTAATCTTGAACGACCTACCTAGTAGGCAACTTAATATACACAGCTAATAACCAATTCACGCGGTACGTTCATATCTTGGTTCATACGATTTTAAGCGATGAATCACCTTCAGCTCTCCCAGTTTTGCCTATATCTAACTGTTGCCTTAGCATTTAGAATAAATAAACCATTTCTTCGGCCAATTTCCCATCCGCTACCATTCAACTCGTCAAAATAGGATTCCAAAATCACATTTTCCTCGAATACACGGTCTAAATCGGCGTAGAAAACTGTGCCTGTGTCGTGATCTCGCAACAAGCGAAATTGCATTATTGGGGAGACACGAGAATCCCCACACGCGGAAGGGTTGTTTATATTCGCCATCGAGGCAGTTTCGAATCACATTACCGCGGGTTATATCTGCCAGTTTCTCACAGATATATCTGCGCAGTCGAAACGGCAAGCAGCGCCCTCTCAGTGGTCGGTTATCTTTTCAGGCAAAACGAAAAGCTAGAGCGAAGTGGAGGCTATGACATCCAAGTTGGCCCCTATCGCTGACGTTTTAGATAAATAAAGCATGAGTGTAGGTAGGGTTGATGGATATCCTCTATTATTATTAATATTATTATTATATAGTTTTCATTGAGGTTGGAGTGGATAGTTGAGTTTATACCGGTTGGTCTATTGGCTTTCACAGACAAAACTTTTAAAGTAGGAAGATAATGTGCTAATCTTGCACGTGTAGTTTCCTGCACACTTTCACACGGTCTTTCCCGTGTTTTTCCTGCGTCTTTTCCAACAAACAGTGGTTGGTTTTGAAATAAACTTAAAATAGTCGCTAGATAAGTCGAATAGAATAGTCGATAGTAAACCAAAATCTCAGGAACGTGGCCAAACTTTGACGTTCTATAACTGTTGTATTATTTTGATGATTGTTTCAGCACATTGTAGGTAAGTATTTCCATAGCCAATTGCCTATGTAGCTCAATAGAGAGAGCTTCTAACCGGCAATTAGAAGGTTCATTGTTCAAGTCTAGGCGGAGGCATTTTTTCCATAATTATCCTCATTTTGACTTAATTATCAGTCAAAATTACCAGAACTTCAACCGTAAAAAACTTCAAAAAGACATTCAAACAAGCCTTTGTTGACATTAAACAAGCTATCATTAAAGTATATTTTTAATATACAGAATGTTCATTTGGTAATGGATATTTGGTGACCTTTTCTTTTTCGAAAGAAATACTTACTATACTTTTACATTTTATAATTCAAGATTAATTCTAAACATTGTTTATTGGGATCATTTTTTTAAGTTCCATAATTTAGTTATAAGCAATTAACCAAAACTCATGAACTTAAAATTAAGAATATTTGGAAATTCATACCCATTAACCTTAAAAAGTTAACGGTTGATTAGGCTTCATTGGGACAGATCAATAGGGCATTTTTTTTTATTGAAGGCACATTGAAATCTGAATGCTATTGAGCTCTACTTCAAAATCAAGTAATACCTCATCTCCAAGTTACACAGATAGAAAAGATTTCTTGTTTTAAAGAAATGTATTTGTTTTAATTTATTCTTTTGGGTCAAAACATATTTCTTTGACGCCAAAAATATTTACTTCATTGAATACTCTTATTTGAAATATTTATTTAAGTGGAATAAATATATATGGATACAAACAAAAATTACTTTCCTTTAAAGTAATATTTTAGTTTTGATTAAAAAAAAAAGCGTTTCTTTACACCAATGAAATATAATTTTGATTCTAACATATAAATTTGTATATAAGGAGAGATTTATTTCGCTTAAAGTAACATTTTTTCTTTGGCTTAAAAATAGGTTTACTTCCGCCAAAGAAATCATATTTTGATTAAAATACATATATTTGTACACAAGAAGAGATTTATTTCCTTTAAAGTAATATTTTTGTTTTGGCTTTAAAATAGGGTTACTTCCACCAAAGAAATCACATTTTGATTCAAATAAATATATTTTTAATGTCATCCAACTGTATCGTTAGATGGCGCTGTAAACTCTCTCCTCGCACTTCGTACATATCGAGAGTATAAAACCGCGTGATCGACAGTATAGAACTTATAGAGTACAGTGCCTGCAGGTTCAACTTGCGATTCCCAATCAGAGTACACTTTACTAACTTAACCTTGACTATATGTTGGGTTGGGAAGACCAAGCACTGGTCGAGGATGTGCGACATCCCAAAAAGGAGGGGACACATGGCGAGTCTTCTTAAAAATTCTTGTCTATTATTAATTCCTTCAACAAATTAATAATTGTAAGCATTTTAACCCGACCAACAACTTTGTTAAATTAAAAAAGATTTATTCTTTCACTCAACATAATCATAATTATTTGAAGTAAATAAATCTCATTTCTTATAATACACAATATGCAAACTTTTTAACTGGAAACATAAGTTGTTTGACACAAATCAACGTTCTTTCTACCAAACAAATATTTCAAATAAATGCGTTTTTATCCGCAAATAAATATTTCTTTGCCTCTATTGAAACAACAAATTTCTTTGAGTCAATGCATATTTATTTGAATTAAACAAAAATTTCTCTCTGTGTATCTTCAATGAAAGACTAAATAACATTTGGTTTCAACAAGATGGTGCCCCGCCGCAGTACATGTCGAAGTTCGAAATTATTTAAATTCATTTTTTCCGCGGAGGTGGATTGGAAGATGCTGATCCATTGAATGGCCATCTAGGTTGCTGGATTTGCAAATATTGGATTTTTCTAGTTGGGTACACCTAAAGTCCAAGGTTTACACCAATCGGCCGAAAAATCATGATGCGTTGAAGCAGAGGATAGTGGACGAAGTTCAGAGTATTACTATCGAACATTTAGAAAACTGTTTACGGGAATTTGTCGTTAAATGATTAACTGTTTGGGGCATTGTCAATCCGCTCAGGGATGGCAGTTTGAAAATTTAATTTAATTGTTTTGTTATTTTTTTTGAATTTGTAATTATTTATCCGTTCGTTCAAAATAAATGTTTTGGGGTTTTGATTAATTACTGATAACTAAAAAATGATGCAGATGATGCGATGTACAGGATGTTTGATGAGAAAACGGAAAATATTTCCATAATAAAATAAACAGCCTGTATATGAAAAATATATTTATACAGAACTTGTTTTTGTTTTAAAAAATGTTTTTTACGGTTAGAGAATTATGTAGGTGTTACATAGGTAATTTTGACTAATTTTAATTAATTGTTTATAACTCAAAAATTATGCATTCTATAAGAACGCATATTTAAAAAAAAATTTTTGAAGTAGAATTACAAAATGTAAAAATATACAAGGTGGTCTATTTAAAACAAAAGTTTACGAAATTTCCATAATAAATTAGTATATTAAAAATATATTTGAACGATAGCTTGTTTAAAGTCAAAAAAAATTTGTTTAAATGTTTTTTTCATTTTTTTTACGGTTTGAGAGTTATGTAGGTGTTTAAAACTAAAAATGACGCATTTTATAAAAAGATTATTTTAATAAAAAATTATTTTAATAAAGAAGTTTCCCAGCCGTTTTACTCTTGTCGAACCCTTTAAATTGCGTTGGAACCTGACGGAACCCCAACAAAAAAATATAGGAGAACGAAGAATAGAAAAGGCACATTTTACTAATAATTAAATAAATAAATTCATTAAAAAAATAAAAAAAAGTCATTGGTCGAAATACAAAAATTAAGAAACCGTTATTATGAGTAAAAAGTTTCATATGGACCTATTGATAACAAGTTAATAATCCTTCAGAAGTTAGAGCCACTTAACATACTGTTTTATTAATATTTTGTTATTTTATAAGGTATTGAAAAAATAAATAAGTGCTTATTAAACATTTTAGTCAGAACAATAATTACGTTCTGAGAAAAAATGTCTGAATAAACACCCAACAACTTATATTGTACACACTAATTTCATCTATAACAGATCTCTACTATTTCTCTTAAAGTTTGTTAAATGAGAAAAAGCTTGCTCATACATACACAATGGTGAAAACTGAAGTGATACAAGGTAATTTATAACTCAAGGTGAAAATAAATGCAAAAACTTACCAAAATTGACTTGGACCGACATAGTTTTCGTCATAGAAGCTCAGAACTTGTCTGGGCATAGTTTAGTTATCTTATCTTGAATGTAAGATTATATTGAAATCCACACCTACAACTCTGTTCTTCTCCTAAAGTACCATTATGAGGAGCAGATTCAAATTGTAGGTTTATTATGACACACATTTGGAACGGCAACAATAATGAAAGCAAATAATGTTAGATTTTGACCAATAACTCTGGCAGATTGTTGTTTTCTAGAGGTTATTTTGTTTATATGTAACAGATAATTGTAAGTAATATTGTCAAATGAAGTTAATGAATAATCTATATTGTGCCCGTTGGATGCAATATCGAAATAACAGTGGTATATTGGGTTAGAAAGGCTCCCAATCAAAATTATTCATGGATTGATCTTGTTTATTAATCCAATATTTTAAATTATAATCTCATGCTAAAATAATACATAAAAATAACACTAAATAATGTGCCCATAAACCGGCGACCGCCACCGCTATTTGTTACAATTTTTCCGCGGAACCCCGGTAGGGAAACGCTGCTATATAATAATAATAATAATAATAATAATAATAATAATAATTACTTTAATTATTACTTTTCAAAATTATTAGTGTAATTTTAGTATTTATATGTTGTATCTAAATTATATTATCTAGGTTTCAAATATTTAATGAGATGTATCAGAGATTTTCAATAAATAATAATAATAATAATAATCTTTATTGGTGTTATTACAAAGAAAATTGTTTACACAAGTCAGAACAGAAAAAGAAAAACACTATGCACTACATATTTCTACGAAATTACAGTTAAAGTATTCATCGTAATTGAATATACATTTTTCAACCAAGAATTGTTTCATTACTGTCTTAAATCTGTTATTGGAGTAACACTTAATTGCTGGCGGCAGAACATTAAAAAATTTTAGAGCCCAGTAATTTGATGCGTTGCGCGACTTCTGCAATCTCAGAAAAGGTCGGCGATACTGCTGATTCTCACGAGTGTTGTACGAGTGAATTGCATTCGATGTCACAAACGTACTGGCATTGACCTTAGCGTACATTAAACATTCCAATATGTAGGCGGATGGAAGTGTCAGAACATTGAGATTTCGGAAGTGTTCACGGCAATCTTCCCTCCAACCGACTCCGTGTACTACTCTTATGCATCGGCGTTGTAGAGAAAACAATTTATTGCTGTGACCTGAATGGCCCCAGTTAAATATTGCATATGTCATCAAGGAGTGAAAAAAGGCAAAGTATGCAACCCTAAGACATTTTATAGAGATTGATTCTCTCAAGATTCTCAAATAATGAATCACCCTCGCAAGTTTTCCTGAAACATGTCCGACATGACTTTCCCACTTTAATTTGGAGTCAAGAATAACACCCAAGAATTTTACACTCTCATTATCGTCCGTACTGGAACGCGCTTCATGTCGCAATGTAAACAATACCGATAAGCACTTATCCTGATTGATGCAAAGCGCATTTGAAGAAAACCATTCTTTAATATCTCTGTCACATAGGTCAACTGTATTAAGAAGCTGTTCATAATCATCACCTCCCTTAATTACCGTTGAGTCATCCGCAAATAGAATAAGATCAGTTGCTTCAGTAGCACAATTAATGTCGTTGATATAAATTAAAAAGAGAATGGGGCCCAAAACTGATCCTTGGGGTACCCCATAACTGCAAAGTCTGTTCGATGAAATTGAATTGTTCACTTTTACGTGTTGGTAACGATTACTCAGATATGACTCCATTAACCCAATGCTCGATTTCGAAAAGTTATATTTCTTAAGTTTTTCTAATAGAACATGATGTGTGACACAATCGAAAGCTTTCGAGAGGTCATAAAACGTGGCAACTGAATGGTATCCGCGCTCAAAGTTGTTTAAGATTTTATTTATAAGTGCATTGATAGCTAGACTGGTAGATTTGCCATGCCTAAATCCAAACTGAGATTCACTAAACAAGTTGTTCGCTTCAAAATGTATGTATATTTGTTTTTTTTAGTATTTTTTCGAATATTTCTGATACGATCGGTGTTAATGATATGGGTCTGTAGTTGTTACAATTGCCCGTGTCATTTTTCTTATGTATCGGTATCACTGTCGCAATTTTTAAACATTTCGGGAAACAACCTTGTTCAATGCAGTCATTGAAAAGGTGTGCAACTGGATATATAATGATATTTCTTAATGTTTTGATTATTCTTACACTGATACCATAGCAGTCCGCACTTGCTGAGTTCTTCAATGAGTTTATTGTGTCTCTCATGTCATTAAATGAAACATGGTTAAAATTAAAGGTGTCAGATGTTATATTTTTTATGTATTGCAGTGGATTCATATCAGGTTTGCTTAGTTTTTTAACAATATCATGGGATATGTTTATAAAAAAGTCGTTAAAATTTTCATACTTCTTTTCATACTAATTTTCAAAAAAAAATTTATACTATAATATTGTACTGTAGAATACATATAATTTATTGTATTACTTTTAAGATTTTGTGGTTAAATACTAATTTTCATGCAGTAAAAACTACTTTAGCGTAATTTTTCATGAAATATGTTCTATGTTTAGAAAGATCTTCCTTATTTTCTAATTTACGTTTTTTCTAGTTATATGAAAAATCAAGCTGTCGATATGATGTTACGTACAAAACGTGAATTAGCAAAATCATTTCTAGGACATTTAGTTTGTTTATAAATCCTGATTAAAGTCGTTTCAAATCTTTCTTTCTTGCTCTCTTTGTTACAGTCTTTCCCACGGTCTTTCCCGCGTTGATTCCCGCTGCCTGACCGACGTTCTTCCCTAATTTTTTCAACAATCGTACCACAATTTTCCCCACCAATCTTTCTCACGACTCAATATCCATATAACAATATACCTAATCCACTATTAGACTCGAACACCATTCGCATGCTAACCTAACCTCAAACTAAATCTTTCCCACCGACCACCCGGAATAATAAAATAAATCCCCATTTCACCTCTTCTAACCAATTTCAACTCTTAAAGGGTTCCCTCGGGCATACGCCACGAGTGCAAAGTGCATTATTAAAGCTGCATTCTGTGCCCGATCTTCGCCTCCTTCCATCCGGAACCGTTTCGCCGCTAGGGGGCGTTCGGAGTTCCGAGAAAATTTGCCCTTAACGTTCAGCGTAAACGTTAAATTTACAGTCGGCGCGATTAGCGGATGGTGCTGCCATCTGCCGGACGAAGACGAACGCAAATGGAAGCGAAAGCAATCGTTTACATCGTAGGTACTATTAAATAAATCTGAGGTTGTGTAAATGTATGGTATATACAGCGAGAATTGCTACTTTATTGCGGTGATTTGTGATCATTCGGTGTCGGTCGATTGGGCGTTGTAAATATAAAAGGGGGTGATTTTGTTTTATGGGTTTGAGGGAGGGTTGTGGTTGATTGGTTGGGATTAGTTGTGGTAGGGATTATCGGTTAATTTGTAGTTGAGTCATTCTTTGTAAAGAGTTTTGGATGTTCTAAAAATTCCACAGTGAAAGTAAGAGTTTTGATTTAGCACATGAAATTTCTTTGTTCAACATTTTATTGTTAATAATTATGATTAGTTTAAAACAAACCGTATTAATCTACTTATTGAAACAGGTCGTGTTTTCGTTTTTTTTATATCAATATTGTCTTTTTTATCGCCTCATAAAATTTGGAACATTCTATACCAATTTATTCTTAAGAACTGTATTGGTCTTACTAGTATAGGCAAAACTGGGAGAGCTGAAGGTGATTCATCGCTTAAAATCGTATGACCCAAGATATGAACGTACCGCGTGAATTGGTTATTAGCTGTGTATATTAAGTTGCCTACTAAGTAGTTCGTTCAAGATTATTATTTAATTATTAAAAATACTGTCATTTAATTGTGATAATTGTCCTATCTAATTTATATATCCATCATTAGCATGTTTAACAGAAGCAAAGTGAAAACATACCAACGAAAACATCTTGTTCACATCACACGTTCGCGCTCGAATTGGAGGTTAGGTTGCTACCGCTGTCATTCGTTCTTATGGTTCTAAGAACAGACGTACTTTTTTGTCTTGCCCATTTAAATTATACAGCAGACGTATGAAAAGTATGCTATTTCGTTTTAACACGCGTCAATATTTAGAAATATTCTGTAACGTATGTCTAAAATAACAGCTGAAATCTATGAGTAATCTTCAGCTCTCCCAGTTTTGCCTATAGAAAGTACTTGGAAGGTACTTGGACAGGAATAGTACGTTATCTCGAAACCCGTTGGAAAAACTCAGATTTTAATATTTTTTTAAACGTTGCAAATTTAAAGTGCAGAAAATTTTACACCAAAAAAATACGTCGTTTATTTAGTTGACAAAAGCGCAAACTGGAGTAAATGTATATGTTACGGTCATAGTGATAAATAGATAATTATTAATCATTACCGGTTATTATTAATAATAGCCAAGTGGCGAGGTTAAAGTGAAGAATTCATAACATGAACCGGCTATTATTAATAATTTCCAACCTGCTGTGGTCAATGTGATATATTTCAATTCGATATTGCATTAAGGTAATGCTATAATATAATAGCCTCAGATTTGGAATTCTGTTAGTATCTACATAATCGCCACAGAACGAATCTATTCACTGAGTTTTCAGTGTTGGGCCTTTAGTGACGTTAGCCCTGGCTAACTTCTTTAGTTACTACTCACGACTAAAATAAGGAAGATTATCAAAATGCCAATCCATACTAATAGCATGCACGTGTGCGTAACTCTTTGGGTCATGCTTATTTGCGCAATTCTTAAAAGCTAAGTAAGTAATAAATTAGAAACTCGGTTTGTATTATTCTGGCAGTGCATACGTTCTTAGTACTTCTGTATTTTGCAATTCGTGGGAAGAAAAATTGTTTTTATTTATAACTTATTATTTATTATCTTTTAATACAAAACTTTAAAACGTGTTTTATATTGAATTTTTAATACAAAAGTCCTTCTAGACCTTAATTTTTTTTTGTGGTAATACAACAATTACATCATTTATATTGTAAAAATGAACCAAGATAAAGTTTGTAACAATAGGACGTCATCTTCTTTTATTTTCTATATTTTTTTAATAAAAAAAGTACTCTACCGACTATACTAACTACTCTACCGAATTCAACAGATCTCAAGGTGGCAGCACTGGGTGGAATACCGGGCGCCTGTGAAGCGACTACGAGGTAGTGTCAACTGTTATGTGAACGTTGAAGGTTGTGTTGTGTATGTTGCAAGTTATATGTGTCATAATTTGGACAAAATGGATCATTTAGACATGATGAAGACACGGCTTAACGATCGAACTATGACGCTTAAATCAACAAAAGGAAAAATCATCATTATTCTCTAAAGATGATTATTATACCTTCTTGTACATTTACATAAAACTACCCACATGCATTAAATATAAAAATGGTTGTTATTGATAATAAAATGATTAACTTTTTTGAACACTCTGTATAAAATGTTCTTTTTATGTTTTCTTCATTGAGCCGTCCTTGGGTGTATACCAAATATCAGCACCAATTATATCCAGTAGTTTCTAAAGTACAAGGGATACAAAAGAAAACATTCTGTATTATCAATGTTTTGTTTTATTCGTAATTTTGGTCAATGGGCTAGCCGTACTGATGATTTGCGTGGAGTAAATAAATATAATAGCTGACATAGTAATCAAAACAACTTATCTAACTTCTTGAAGACTGTATACAAAAGATTTTTTGTAAAAAGTAACGTGTTTATCACTTTTACCGTGCCCGTTAGGAAATTATTAATAATAGCAGGTCCATGAGATTATTTAAGTGTTTCTAATCATATTGACCAAATGATGCGGTTATTATTAATAATAGCCGGTAATTATTAATACAAACCACATTTATCACTTTAACCGTAACATATACACTTACTAGTCAGTGTATATGGTACCAGCAAAACTCGTTTTCAGGTAGAACCAGTTGAACCTAGGTTAAACTAGTTCTGCCGCAGCGCGTTAGGTCGAACTAGTTTAACCTAGGTCAAACTAGTTTAACCTGGTTTGTAAACGCATACTTTAGGTCCCGTCTGTCTATCTGTCTGTGTACACGAGAACTGCCGTAATTTTAAAGTAACTGATCTAAAATTTGGTATACCAGCATATCTCTTAAAAGGTAAGGGCATGTACTTAATCTGTAATTTTTTCAAATTCTTACCCAAAAAATATTTACGCCCCACATATAAACATTTTCAAAAAAAAGTGCCATTGAAAATTGAAATTAAATCATTGGTAAATAATAACTCTGCAGAACGAAGTTTTTGCTAAAACAAACTTTACAAAAATTTATGGAAATCAGAATCAATGAAATTTCGAACATTTCCTAACCCCACTTTTCCTGTAATTTAAGTTATGTTGGTCAAGCTTCGTTAATAATGTAGTCTCTTTTTTGTTTCAGGTATGTTTAAACATTTCATCTATCTGATAAAACGACATGCTAGACAATGGTCATCAATTAATGTAAGTATAAATCCATTTCTTGCAAAATGTGTTCGCAAAGCGCATAAATAAAAACAACTCTCACAACGAGACAACTCTTTATTACATTGTCTTTTTATTATTGTGTATTCACAATAGACAACTATCCCAAAATTACTGTGCGCAATACTCGTGTAATATGCTTTATCTACGATTCATATAAGTTCATTGCATACGTATCTATGACTATATAATCCCCATGATGATACACGCCAATGATTACAATGACACTAGCGTTGTATAATAATGACAGTTCGTTCAAATAATGACTTCATTATTTGAACGAACTTTCATCATTATACGAATGTGGTGCGAGGCAGTCGAACGAGAGTCATCAAACTGATCATATATCTGTAACAGTCTGAAAAAATTATGAAAATGTTTGAAATTAAAGCCGAATACTTGCGTTATTATCAATATGATTTTGAGGTGGGTTGGATACACAGATATAATTTTACAGTTTTTGTGATGCTGATCAAAACATAATTATTTTACATCAAACACTATAGATATTCTTTGTTTTGCCATATTTGTTTCAATTAGATAATTGTTAGTGCTGTTTTTTTTTTAATAAAATTGTAAATTTTATGCATCTTGCGGTAGACCGATTTTTTTCAATTGTTTATGTATTTGTGTGATATATTAGGTCCATAAAGGCAACTTCATATCAATTTTATGATATCTCATTTGATGTAAAAAAACAACTTGATAACTCCTCAACTCTTTAAATTTTTATTAAAACAAAATAGTTGATACACTGTAGTGTATTCTTATTTAGTTTTATTCAGTCTTTTAAACAATTAACGTTGCACATTTTAACCCTTTTCCTTACCATAATTTTGTCAAATATACGGTTTCCGGAGCAAATAGATTTGGTTAGTATTATGTGTAGTATTACATTTTTCTGTAGTTATTATTGTTAATTTGGCTTTGTTTAAACTAAAACCAAGTTACTACGCCTGGCTTTACAACGAAATAATCTTCACGTACAAATGGAACATGAATTTTATACCCATTCAGCCGACAGTCTTGTTGTTGACAAACTAATTAATATTAACGTATTATTATTATTATTAATATTAACTTATATTATAACTTATAATTATTATTGTATGTACTATCGTGGCCATATATTATGTCCCCTATTTTGAAGTCCAATTTCTCGCAAATCTAGGGGCAAAAAATTTGAAAAAATTCTGAAGCTGTCCTTGATTAATATGCTACAACTCATAAAAATTAGAAAGCTGTATATGTTGGCTTTTTCCCGATTTTTCCAAATTAAGACGAATTGGCGCTGTTTTTGTCCCGTAAATTTTATTCGTTTAACTTTAGTATTTAATTACCCCGGAAATAATATATAGATTTCAACGAAATAAAAAGTTAAATCACCTGCGGAATGCTAGCTTTCAATGTGCATTTTTGTAAAATTATTGGATTAGTGCTTGACCCACAAAAAGCTATATTATGCAATGCCATTAATTCCTTTATTAGAAGAGCTAGAATAATGAAATATAGACTATAGGCTACCCACTAATTCATAGGTTTAAAGCTTATTACATAATCATTGTTTATCTTGCATTTTCCCTACAAACGATCGAGCTGAAGCATCTCATGATTGCTGCAATTGACGCGGCGCTCTTCGGTCGTTCGGGCGAGCGGGGGAAGGGATCGACAGCGACGCTGCAAGTAATGGCGGATCGCACGTGCCTTAGTTACTAGGAGAACAGTGTTTACGGACACAATACATATAACGACACGGCGATTATGCCTCGCCAAAGAAATTTGGATATCCGGCGACAGATTACCGAATTAAAATATAATGGCAAAATGAGTCAATAAGATCACAGAACCACGAACACGCATTTGGAAGTCCCATGGAAATTCTTGGCAATTTAAATCGGGTTTCGGGATTAGCATTTAAAATTAATGAACAATCGGCAAAATAATCTATGTGTCTACAAATTTACGATGCTAAATTTAGCTGACGAGAGCTGACGTTTGTAATATATGTAATATATCAAGAGTTTTATTCGTTTATATTGTTTGTGCATGTATTTAAATATTATTAATAAATAAACTGTTGAAACTGTTATAATAGTTTGAATATTTATATAACAAAAACGGGCATACTCTTTAAATATTTTTTGGGTTTATCAAGCAAACCTAATTGAAAATCTAACTAAAATCTAACAACATATTATTAGATCTGTCCGCTTCCATCAAAATCTTGTTTTCAACCTTATTGTATAAAACTGAAGAAAACTTAAACGCCAATCGATAGAAGAGATTTCTCTCGTATCGGGTCACATATTATAATCAAAATTATGCAAAAATTAAGAATTTAATTGTTAGATAAAATTACTACCTTGACAAGTTATCATTCTTTTTGTGTATTGATAATAAGCTGGCCCGGTTCTCTCAGCTGTGTCGATTCTCTCCGACATGACAGCACCGCTAACTCCTCCCTTCCCCGCAGCACCCCAAAGACCGTAGAGCGTCGGAATTCACGCGAAGTTTCAGCACGATCTTTTGTATGAAAAATACAAGATAAACAATGATTATGTAATAAAGTATAAACCTATGAATTATTGGGTAGCCTATAGTCTATATTTCATTATTCTAGGTCTTCTAATAACGGAATTTCTGGCATTGCATAATATAATTTTTTATGGGTCAACCACTAATCCAATGATTTTACAAAAGCATCTCACCCCCCCTTCTTGGATACGCCCATAGTATTATCCAAAATCTGGTTCATCGTTAAAAAAATAAACAATTTTTTGCTTGTTCGTCAGTCATTTGAGGACTTTATCTCACAAAATTATCCTTAATTTACATAGTAATCTGCGGGAATTACGGCGGTCCGTTAAGATGGATTACGTCTTTGTCTAAAATGAACTAAATCTCCTCGTAGTAGACGATTCGCCATTGTTTCGGTTAAGTACAGCCGCGTTCGCCAGAATCAATTTGCCTCTGGTTCGCACTCGATCTGATCTCATTGCGGACTGAATTTGAGCTCTTCTCGAAACCGTTTTCAACTAGTTTTATTTCAACGTTAATCGAGCAATCATGATGGAACTTCTAGCTAAATGCGAGACGATTTTATACCTACAACATAGACAAAAAACTAGTTTTCTTTTTATTTTTATTAATAATAATAATAAAGGGGTTTGAGAAGTATTTTAACATCACCAAATCTCTGTATAGCATATTCGACTCATAATAGCATAAAAAACCTTCTTTGAAACCCAAAGGATAAGGTAGATGTACTTGATAAATCTGGTATATATTGTATCGAATGTCATGACTGTGAAAAAGAATACGTAGGCCATTTTAAATATAATCGTTTTGAAAAATCTAGTGTGGCTCAACATATTTTAAACACAGGTCATAAAGTAGTTGTAGATGACTTAAAACTTGTAAAAGCTGTGTCAAATAATAGGGAACTAAACAGCTTGGAAAGTATCTTTATTCACTTGAATAGAGATAAATTAATAAATTCAGACAGGGGTCCTATACCTAGTTCGCCATTGTTTGACCTGCTTTAATTAAAACTTGTTTTTTACGCTTCAATGATCAAAATTCACTGAGGTGTGACCAACAAATGGGTATATATAGGGTAATTTTTAACATGGACGTCACTTCCACTAGTGATTTGCTTGGACAATATCCAGTAAAGATACTATGAAGTGCTAATCTCTCTTTTCCTCTTTTTAGGTTCTACTGAAGATGGCAACATAGTTGCTGAAATACGTATTTAGGTTTCTAAAATACTTGTTGTGGTTAAGGGTTTATAATTTTATTATTAAGTTCGCCACAGTCTCCAAAATATTGTCAATAATAATAAAGTTTATTTAGTTAAGAGAAACGAATAATTTAAATAAATTTTATTATCTTGGTATTAAACTTACCAACTACCTACTTAAAAAATTTGGCAATCAGTTATTTATACATTGAGATACTAGAGTGAGTAGGTACCTGCTCAACATTGTCTCAATGCTAGTTAAGGGGTAATGCCACTCTAGCGCGAGGAAAAATAGCCGCTTTTGTAGGTATATTTTTTACAATATAGTAAATGAATTACAAAATCTCTTTACAGCCCTTTATTCTTCATAATTTTAGAATATTCACAATTAAAAAGAACTCAAATATAAAATTAAGTATCAACGAGGACATCAACGGAAACCTTTTCCGGCGGACAGGGTTGCACGGCCGGAAAGATTTTGCAGGCAAAACAAAAACAGACAAAATATTAGTCTAGAGTCTAATTACAGGTAATTGTCGCAAATCCATCTCAACAAAACATAGCACATGCCCATAAAAAAATAAAATTTAAAACAGCCTCCGATGTACCTAAAGTCCCCCCTGTTGAGCATACATACAACACTTCATCTTTTCCCCAAAATTGTTACACGATAATATTTTCATCTTCCCTGAGACCATTGTATATGTGACTGACCTGGTAAGAGAATGACCGTTTATACAGCTCAGTGCGATGGACAGGTGGAGCAAACAAACCCCTGAATCTTAAATTAAGGTTATGGACATCCTTTCTACAGCGTATCTTCCGCATGAGGTATTGTGGGATCCTCTTGGATAGCAACTTATGATATAATATTGCTGCGTGCAACACCCTAGTGTTACTCATGTTCAACTACCCAAGTCGCCCAGCTCATTCAATACATGATCATAGTTCCTCAAACCAAAAACAAACAGAACACATGCATTTTGCACACGCTGAACACGCTGCCTATCCGACGCCGTCAGGCAAGATACCGTACACGGTATCACAATATGAGATCTTTTGATACTATTGACAGTAGATATAGTGAGATATTGTCAAAATATCAGCATTTGACACTACCGGTACTGTCGTTAGACTGATTTGGAAAGTATTTGGAAAATCGTGGCTCACTATATAGTATTATATCAATTCAGATGTGACCGATCTCGATCAAATAGAATTTCCTCTTGCAGCTACACTATTACTTTTACCAAAAAAATTCGTAGACATAAATTATTTCCTCTACTTTAATTCATTATTTAACTATTTGGAGGAAATTACAGAAATGGCGGCTCATTTGCAAAATCCTTGAAAAATGCTTAGAGGAAACGTCCAGTTCCTTTGAACCCTTTTGAACCAAAAGCTTTTCAGCTCTAAGTTTAGTCACGAAACTTCTTAATATGAAATTTCGTCCTGATACCTTCAGTAGTTTATCCGGAATCGTCTATACAAAAATCAAGTACACACATACACACATATATATGTTACGAGCAAACCCCGAAATTGTACAATGTTCACATTGTACAGTTTGTTTTGTTCAAAGCTGACACTGCAACCTCTAGCCGTACAAAGTTCGAAATTTCCTTGTTTTGATGGACTTTGTACGGCGATACTAGTACAATGTCCACTTTGTATACTGATAATTGTACAATGTCAACATTGCATTCAGCTGCACATGGGCGTATCCAGCTCAAAACGGAATGGGGGGCAGTTTTCTAAATTTAATTAGCTGTATGGGTAAGGTTACCAGAATTTTATTGAGGCAAAGCGTGACATAAGCGGTGGGGGAGGGGGGGTACTATTTAAAACCAAATCCTTGCGTTGTAGTAAAAGTCTAAAATCGACGCATTCTAGGTTTTTAGAAAATATTTGTATTTGTCGATTATTATATAGAATTTGATGCTGATTTAAACATGTCTATTTATTTTACATCAAAAAATTCTAGACATTCTTCGTACTATTATTATTATTTATTTCAATTAGGTAAATGTTTGGAACGTATTTTTTTGAAGAACATTGTAAATATTAGGCTAGCGTTAGACATATTTTTTTAAAATTTTGTAACTATTTTGTGACATATTAAGTCCTTAACGACAACATTATATCAATTGTTTGATATAACATTTAATTTAAACAACTTCAATGATATAATTCATCGTTAACTTTTTGAATTTTGATTACAAAAAAATTGTCTACGCCTTATTTGTATGTTTAATTAGCTTTCGTCAGCCTATTCAATAATTTTTAACTGATTTCGTTACCATGATTTCTTCAAATATACGTTTCTTGTACCAAATAGATTTACTGAATTTGTAAATACATTTTTATCCAGAATTAAATATATTGTTGCCAAATATTTTAACTTCCAAAGAGATGGTAAACAAATGTTCTAATTCGCTGGCTTTGAATAATACAACAAAATATGCCAAGTTGAGAAGTACGGTCTCAAAAACACCAAATCTTTCTGTCAGATACAGATACAAAAAAAAGTTTAACAAATTCTACACATTATCCGTGTAATTTTAATTTGATTTTGTGACAAAATAACAATAAAAATAAGCCAATAAATTGTTTGTTCATAGGTATAAAATTACAACCGCAGATTTTTTTTTTCGACTTAAAATCTTAATAAGACTGGCAGAAAAATATGCAAGCAAGACTGAGAAATTTATTTACTTCTGACTGTTACCTATTTCATAAACACTATCAAAGCAAAGCAGTGAAATGAAAACTGTGTTTTTATGAGATTAGAAAAAATTAAAATAAATTGCTAAATAGTACAAATTTTAACGTTATAGCGTTGTTCGGTTTTAATACGGAAACTGTTTACACTTGACTTCAATAAGTAACTCTCTTTTACGTTAAATAACTCTTATATTGTTGCGTCCACTACAAAACACTTTAAAAACCGTAACTTGGCTTCATTGCTTCTGAAAGCCAATAACGCACCGGCGCAACAGTACCATCTTGACATTGTACAAAACTCACTGTATAATGTTGACATTGTACAATATAACGCCGTACAAAGTCCGTCAAATGACTAAACATCGAACTTTGTACGGGTTGGGCTTGCATTGTCAGCTTTGTACAAAAAAAAGCTGTACAATGTTGACATTGTACAATTTCGGACTTTGCACGTAACATATACACACACACAGACATTTTTTTGTACCTTACTCAAAAATGATCAGGGGACCCAAAAAGACCTATTGTTAATGATGCATTACATATAAAGTCGATTCGCTAACATATCACAGTTTATTTCATTTGGTTTTGATAAGTAGTCTTGCAGTTATCTTCAAACAGATAGTCGGAGTCTTCAAACACATGTCTCCTTACTATTATTTAGCGCCGGGCAGCGCTGTACTCTAGAGGCGTATTTCTCGAAAACTTGATTTTAGCAGTAAGACCCCTTTCTTCGGAGCGGGTCACATATGGTTTTATCAGGTACATGCAACACAGCGATCCAAATATCGCTAAAAAATTACCTTAATTCTAACACCCTGTTAATGCACAAAACTGAAATTTAAATAAAAAATACTACCCCAGTGCTGTTGTTGAGGAAATATCCGTCAATTAATTGAAAAAAATCATAATTATTGGACAATTGGTTCAATAGGTATTTAACTTTGAAAATGACATACATACATAATTGGTAGGCTTACCATAATTATGAAATTTTTAACCGGGCCAAGAATTACCTACTATTGAAAATAAGTCAACACCCCATCCGCGCCCTGTGGTGGCTATTTATAATCTTTAATTTTTTTGTGTCCTTTTTTTCTGCTTCTCAAGTGTTTTCTTATGTATTTCGTCTTTTATATAATCCGAACATCATATATACCAAAATTATCAACAATTGGGACGTTCCCACAAAAGTAAATTTGAATACCAAATAATGCTTATATTTCAACACAAAACGGCAAAAATTACTGTGCACAGATAAGACGTGATGGTGATACTGATTTTGTCACAAGAGCTGTGAGATATCGTTTCAATTTTGTTTTCATAGATTCCAAACCAAGAAGTCTGCGTAACGCAAATCTAAGACGTGATGGAGACGTTGCCGGTTCGTTATCTACAAACAAAAGTACTTTGAAATGTCCATATAACATTTTATAACAAAAGAAAAACTGGAATAAGTGTAATTATTCATTGAAACTCTCGTAGTTTTCGCCGAATGTACATTTAATATTATACTACCTTCTTTAATCAAATCTAAAAAAAAAAACAAATGAAGCATTCCACAAATTTTATTTTCCAAAACAATATTGCTGTTACTATTGGTGTTAAATAAGACAGAAATAGTGCGTCATCTCGGAAGCCGTTGGAAATACTCACATTTTAATAATTAATTTTGAAAACGTTGCTAATTTAAAGCACTGGAACCTTTACACCTAAAAAATTGACGTTTGTTTTTTATAAATATTCACATTTGTTAGACTATTAAATTGTGTATGATAACAATCATAGCATTATTTAGAAAATGTTCCGAAATCTACTACCAAAGGATTTAACCTCCATTAATGATCTTTAATTTGACGCATTACAGAAAATTATAGAACAACATTTAGAAAAGTTATAACATTTTGCTAAAGCAGAACAAAGTAATGTCCAGTTGAAGCCACATAACATAAGTACAATATCGTTATTTAGGGGTTCTTCACCTCAGAGCAAAACATTTTGCATTCATGAATAGGACTACCGCATCTAATTACCTATATTCAGTATATGGTGGAAAGTTATATAATAATTTTTGAAAAAGTTATAAACATGTTGTTATCTGAGCCAACCAAAATATCAACTCCCTCCGCTTGGTGTCATACATAATATCGTAATGTGGAGGCTTTTCAGCTTTTAATGAAATCATTTAAAGTATAGTGCCAATAAATTACCTACAATTTGGCCTAAGAGTTGGTAAACAGTTTTTATAAAAGTTATAAACATTTTTCTGTTGTAAAGATTATGTAATTTGTACCGCAATACTCAAATAAGTAGTAGACAAAATTACTGTGGTTTAGGGGTTGTCTGCCACAAAGAAAATTTCTCAGCGTAAATGAGTAAATACAACGATTAATTACTTACGAATTTGTCATATGAAGCAAAGATATGTAACTATTTTTTTCCCATTTCCTATACGTTTAATTATTGTAAAATCTGTAACAATTTTTCTATAGCGTTTTTCGTAGTATATCTGAAAGCTTGCATAGAAAGTATATGCAAATTATTGTGATTTAAAGGTTGTTTGCTACAGAACGGGAAATAGTTCAGTAATTTTTAAAACGTTACAAACAATTTTCAGCAATCAACTTTGTGTTTCTTTGGCTGTCAATACATAATATTGTTACAATACTAATCGGCTAGTCGATCTGTTAGCAACGGAGTTGTTACCCTGAAATCATCATATTTTGTTTATCTCTCAATAAGTATCGAAAAATAGTGAAATGAAAGCATTTTTCTTGGCAAAGAACATATGACTTGAGGCCTTTTTAGATTTTAAGATTCTACCATTTGTAAGGTTCAAAGCTAGACAATAATCAATAAATCTTTTGATCTGAGTGATTCGTTACTGATATAAATTCCAGTAAAGAATTTTAGCCGGGACATAATACGAAACCGGCCGGGACGCCGGGACCAATGTCCCAAACTGGGACTGTCCCGGTCAATCCAGGATGTATGGTAAGCCTAATTATAGGTGGGCCGATTTTTCTCTTGTCATAATCACTGTCAGTAGATAACAACTAATTAAACTGTTATATTTAGACGACAAATAGTCTCAAAGGCTGTTTTCAAGTCTATAAAAACTGCAACTGTCGTTTTTTCGTCTTCTAACACTGACGAGCAAATTGAAAAATCAATTAACGGTCGGCGTCCCAGGGAAGCTTACCACACACGACGCAGAAATTTTGTTCGCAACTGAAAAATGTACAAGACATTTGTTAGAGACGATTAATTGAATATCTGAATTTCCAAGATTATAAATAGACATCTCAGTTTAATTGTCTCTATAAACTTCTGATTTGTTATGCTCAAATAGCCGCAATAAGTACATTCAATGGAGATAAGATAGAGATAAAAATCGCCATGTTCTTCTGAACCGAATGGTATATACAACCATAATAAAATAAATTGTAATTTAGTCGTCTTGTACATTATTCAAAGAAACTGATTCTGTAAAATATGTGACACACTCATTGGTTTCTGTAGGATTGATGTAGGCAACCCAAATGAAAATATGTATTGATCTTTGCTTTCGTTCATGCGAATTCAATCTAATTCATAAATAGTGCCAAAACTGCAATGGCCTTATACAGGTTAAGTTTCTGGAAATTATTCTTGAAACTGTACTGTTTGCTTTTTTTATAATCTGTGAAATCCTGTGTAATCAGACTGTGTTTATTTGAATAAGTGAATAATGGTTAAAAAATTTATGAAATGTGAAGTGCTGGTTTAACCGATGTATTTTCTTCCGTTTATGAATTTGGATTATATGAATGGAAATCAAACATTTTTTAGTCAACAGAAGTTTCAGTATTTTTCTGTTACGAATTACAAGTACATATACAAGTAAAGAATGGCACGTATCGATTGATTCGCTGCAGACCCGCCATATTATCAAAGAATTCGTAAGTTAAAAACAATCAAAATTTTATTAAATAACTGCTTTATTATCACATTTTATATAATAGTAATAATTCATTCACTATAGCAAATAACTGTTCTATTTACAAAAAGAAATCTTACTGTTACTATATTAAACATAACTATATAAACAAAACATATGAATTCTTATCACTCAATGAAAATAATACATAATAATATTCTCAACAAATATCACTGTCTATATGCGGTGGATCCTTAATTACGTGTTCGTCAAATAATGACTGTATATGACTGTATAATCCCTATCATGATACATGCGAATGATTATAATGATACTAGCGTTGCATAATAATTATAACACGTTCAAATAATGACGTCATTATTTGAACGAACTGTCATCATTATACAACGCTAGTGCCAAAGTCTGTCAAAACCTATGTGGATGACAGTTATATGACCAGTTCGCCACAAATACTACTGTTTTCATAACGGCTAACGTAACGATATGCCGGAACAGCATTTTCCAGCCCATCAGCAGCATTTGTAGACACGAGTTGACCTGGTACAACCTGGTACAGATCGGAAACCTTTTTCCTCATCTCATAACTTTACGTTGCTCATTACGAAAGCTTTGCCGCAAATGAGTACTTTGCTTTTTGAGCACCACAACAGCGCGACTTAATTTCCGTGGCGACTTACTAAAAATTTAAGTTAACTAGTTAAAACAATATATATATATATATATATAAAGCATACTGTTATAATTACCAGTAGTTATGGTAAGTTCGTATAAGAAGTCTTCGTTTTTTGGGGATCCTTTCAATCCTTCGCTATCACTGGATATCTCCTGAATCTTCCTCTTTTTTTCATTGTCGGACCGTCTTTCCTTATGACTACTACTGTTGAAGAATCCGAACTGAAAACTAGGAGATAAACTAAAACAAAAAACAAGATTATATGTATTGTTTACATCTCCAATAATCTTACCTTAATAATAACTCAAAAACCAACTACAACGGTAAGGAAACACAACGATGAATATAAGAAAACCAAAGTTCTAATACTGCTTCAAACAAACGAACCTAAAAGCGTAACAAACTCAAATACTAGAGAGGTTATGTATGTTTATTGTTTGGTTATGTAGTGTCAGAAATATGGGATGTAAGTATCTATACCTGAAGATAATACAATAGGGTAACTTTCTTCATTTTAATAATCAAGATATGTTATTACAATTTATGCAAAATGGTTCAAATAAAACGTCTGGCTGGCGCGCGACAAGAAAAAATTCACTAAACATGAGTTCCCTGGACGGATCATCTGGATATTCGATATTCACGATATAGGGGAAAACAGATGTAAACAATTTGTAGTAATTAGTAGTCTGTGGTAGTAAATTTCATCGTGCTACTATCTCACTTTCTGCCATTCGTCCTTGTCTAGTCACCTGATCCAACGTTACGCTGATGTACGATTCCAATTCTTTAGCATAAAATCCGGATATTACTGCATCGTGTATGCAACCCAAATAGCAATTTTTTCAACGGTTTAGAGCGTTTTTTACTTTATCATACGCAGTATGTAAAGTATTGTAATCGTGCCGAAAAAAAAATTTGAGATTTTAGCGGAAATAGGTCTTTTTGGGTCCCCTGAACATTTTTGACCAAGGTACAAAAAAATGTCTGTGTGTGTGTGTGTGTATGTGTGTAAACGATTTTTGTGGCGACGATTCCGGCGAAACTACTGAAGGTATCGGGACGAAAGTTCATATTTAGAAGTTTCATGACCTAACTTAGAGCTGAAAAGGTTTTGGTTCACAAGGGTCCAAAGGAACTGGTAGTTTATTCTAAGCCTTTTTTAAGGATTTTGGAAATGAGCCGCCATTTCTGTAATTTCGACAAAATAGTTAATTAATAAATTAAAGTAGAGGAAATTTTGAATAATTTATGCCTATGACATTTTTTGGTAAAATTAATAGTTTAGCCTTTTAGTTTATTCTAAGCCTTTTTGAAGAATTTTGGAAATGAGCCGCCATTTCTGTAATATCGACAAATTAGTTAATTAATAAATTAAAGTAGAGGAAATTTTGAATAATTTATGCCTATGAAATTTTTTGGTAAAATTAATAGTTTAGCTTCAAGAGCAAATTCTATTTGATCGAGATCGGTCGCATCTGCATTGATATGAAATTACATAGTAGCCAGGATTTTGACAAATATTTTTTTGTGTTGTCACATTCGAAAACAGCTGATCTCATCAGAGGTTGGAAAACCGCTATGGAACGTTGCCGCTGTAGTGCGGCAAATTATAAAATACCAATTTCAAATAAAGTAAGATCACCAATTTGATTGTTTGTTGATAAGAAATATCAACCCGTCTTTATATCTAATTCTAAAAACGATACATTGAGAAAATTATAAATAAAGTATAACAATGAGTGTAGTTTTATTTTAGTATAGTATGTTGGTATGGATGTGTCATGAACAAATATAAATCTGTCAGAATTTGAATTACCTTTTTAAGGTGCGTTTTCATTAGTGATAATGGCAGTGGTAGCAGACGCCATTATAGTATGTCCAATAGAAATTGCTAGTGACTCATGTTTATGTACTACATGCAAACTAATATGTGTCATTATCACAATATGTAAGAAATACTATAATTTCGTATTCTACCTCCGCCATTAGCTACCATTACCTACCAATCGGGACGCACCTTTAAACTTGACGTTTCGTCAAAGTGGTATCAACCTAGCATTTACTATACAGAAATCTTTTAATTATTTTTTAAAATACGTATTCTTAAAAAGCAACACAATAAACGTTGATGTCGCTACTTCCGAAAACTAGATAGCGCGACTCGCTCACATGAGACGGCGACACTCCGCCTTTGGTGACGCGCCGCATCACCGCTCGTCGCGCTATTCCGTACTTTCGGCATTTGTGACATAAATAACTATTATTCTAATGACGTAGTGTAGGTAGTGTCAAATGCTGATGCTTTGACAATGCCTACTATTTATCTCAATAGAATAGATTCTCATGCAGCTAAACTATTATTTTTATATATTGTATGATAAAGTCATGTGCCTGGCCACATCAGATTTTTTTGGTTTGGTGCCGACCCTTAAAAAATACAGTCTCTGGCCGGAGTCGAACCAAGGTACACTGCCTTGCCGGGCCTTTACTCTACCGCTAAGCTACCAACACCTATGACAGGGAATGGCAGATTAATCGTATATCGACGTAATGGACGAAATTTTGTCATATACTTAATAATTTATTATCTAATAAAATATTTATATACTAATCAATTCTACCTCGGTTAAAGGGTTAAAACCGCGCGTTTATCTCTAAAAACTTTAACGCATTCCACCCAAATGATCACAAAGGTGCAACATCTATTTCCGGCCGACTGGCCGGTCTCAAAGGGGTAAGCGAACCCCTAATTTCCATACGGTCCGATACCGGCCCGATATCGAACGACGCGGCTTTACGCTAAAGTTTTGCGGTTTCTTCCGGTTTCGTGGCGGTAGGGTTTGCCGTTTTATCGGCAAATTCCAGTTAATTATTCAGGTCTCAAGGGGGTGCGAATCGAGGGGGTGGCGGAAGGCGCTCAGGTGGGCATAGCAGTGCTACCAACCCATTCAATGTACCGCTATAAATCAGACGCAGATGTGACGGGCCAAAGGTCCCCAAATTCCTCACCCCCCCAGCGGCCCCATCTCAAAAAGGAAACTGTAATCCCTAGGGGAATATACAATTGGCAAGACTGATGAATCGAATGAATGAATACGAATTGTAAATATGTTGAGTTTTGCGTTCGCAATTGTGCCTTAGGTTGAGTAAATGGCAAGATCCTATATAAGGAATTAAATATACTATTCAATCAAGACATAAATATATTTTTCTACTCCTATTGAGGAATGCATTCATTATCATGGCAATTTATGATAAGTAATACTAACCATTCCCCACACACATGACAAATATTTCATTCCTGGCTCCTCATACCCCGCCAGTAGTGAGAAATATTTCATTCCTCACGGCTTTAGAACCAATCACAGCTCTGGATTTTTCATTTCCAAATTGTTGATACACTGCTTAGCGACATTGTCAAGGCATTGACAACGTCGCTAAGTGACAAGGCGCCAAACATATTTAATCTGTCAAAATCCTGTAAACCGTCATAGTGACATACAGCTGTCCCTATATGCACAAAAATTAATTTATAAAATTTCGTTGCATGGTCGTAGAAAAAGTATAGTATTCCATTCGCAAGTAATGGCAATTTCTCACTCGAACGCTTTGCAGCACTCAGGCGAGTGCTGCAAACTTCGTTCTCGTGAGAAATTGCTTACATTACTTGCTCATAGAATAATATACTATTTTCTACTCCTATTGAGGAATGCATTAATTATCATGGCAATTTATGATAAGTAATACTAACCATTCCCCACGCACATGACAAATATTTCATTCCTGGCTCCTCATACCCCGCCAGTAGTGAGAAATATTTCATTCCTCACGGCTTTAGAACCAATCACAGCTCTGGATTTTTCATTTCCAAATTGTTGATACACTGCTTAGCGACATTGTCAAGGCATTGACAACGTCGCTAAGTGACAAGGCGCACCAAACATATTTAATCTGTCAAAATCCTGTAAACCGTCATAGTGACATACAGCTGTCCCTATATGCACAAAAATTAATTTATAAAATTTCGTTGCATGGTCGTAGAAAAAGGATAGTATTCCATTCGCAAGTAATGGCAATTTCTCACTCGAACGCTTTGCAGCAATCGCCTACGGCTCGTGCTGCAAACTTCGTTCTCGTGAGAAATTGCTTACATTACTTGCTCATAGAATAATATACTATTTTCTACTCCTATTGAGGAATGCATTCATTATCATGGCAATTTATGATTAGTAATACTAACCATTCCCCACACACATGACAAATATTTCATTCCTGGCTCCTCATACCCCGCCAGTAGTGAGAAATATTTCATTCCTCACGGCTTTAGAACCAATCACAGCTCTGGATTTTTCATTTCCAAATTGTTGATACACTGCTTAGCGACATTGTCAAGGCATTGACAACGTCGCTAAGTGACAAGGCGCACCAAACATATTTAATCTGTCAAAATCCTGTAAACCGTCATAGTGACATACAGCTGTCCCTATATGCACAAAAATTAATTTATAAAATTTCGTTGCATGGTCGTAGAAAAAGGATAGTATTCCATTCGCAAGTAATGGCAATTTCTCACTCGAACGCTTTGCAGCACTCAGGCGAGTGCTGCAAACTTCGTTCTCGTGAGAAATTGCTTACATTACTTGCTCATAGAATAATATACTATTTTCTACTCCTATTGAGGAATGCATTCATTATCATGGCAATTTATGATTAGTAATACTAACCATTCCCCACACACATGACAAATATTTAATTCCTGGCTCCTCATACCCCGCCAGTAGTGAGAAATATTTCATTCCTCACGGCTTTAGAACCAATCACAGCTCTGGATTTTTCATTTCCAAATTGTTGATACACTGCTTAGCGACATTGTCAAGGCATTGACAACGTCGCTAAGTGACAAGGCGCACCAAACATATTTAATCTGTCAAAATCCTGTAAACCGTCATAGTGACATACAGCTGTCCCTATATGCACAAAAATTAATTTATAAAATTTGGTTGCATGGTCGTAGAAAAAGGATAGTATTCCATTCGCAAGTAATGGCAATTTCTCACTCGAACGCTTTGCAGCACTCAGGCGAGTGCTGCAAACTTCGTTCTCGTGAGAAATTGCTTACATTACTTGCTCATAGAATAATATACTATTTTCTACTCCTATTGAGGAATGCATTCATTATCATGGCAATTTATGATTAGTAATACTAACCATTCCCCACACACATGACAAATATTTCATTCCTGGCTCCTCATACCCCGCCAGTAGTGAGAAATATTTCATTCCTCACGGCTTTAGAACCAATCACAGCTCTGGATTTTTCATTTCCAAATTGTTGATACACTGCTTAGCGACATTGTCAAGGCATTGACAACGTCGCTAAGTGACAAGGCGCACCAAACATATTTAATCTGTCAAAATCCTGTAAACCGTCATAGTGACATACAGCTGTCCCTATATGCACAAAAATTAATTTATAAAATTTCGTTGCATGGTCGTAGAAAAAGGATAGTATTCCATTCGCAAGTAATGGCAATTTCTCGCTCGAACGCTTTGCAGCACTCAGGCGAGTGCTGCAAACTTCGTTCTCGTGAGAAATTGCTTACATTACTTGCTCATAGAATAATATACTATTTTCTACTCCTATTGAGGAATGCATTCATTATCATGGCAATTTATGATTAGTAATACTAACCATTCCCCACACACATGACAAATATTTAATTCCTGGCTCCTCATACCCCGCCAGTAGTGAGAAATATTTCATTCCTCACGGCTTTAGAACCAATCACAGCTCTGGATTTTTCATTTCCAAATTGTTGATACACTGCTTAGCGACATTGTCAAGGCATTGACAACGTCGCTAAGTGACAAGGCGCACCAAACATATTTAATCTGTCAAAATCCTGTAAACCGTCATAGTGACATACAGCTGTCCCTATATGCACAAAAATTAATTTATAAAATTTCGTTGCATGGTCGTAGAAAAAGGATAGTATTCCATTCGCAAGTAATGGCAATTTCTCACTCGAACGCTTTGCAGCACTCAGGCGAGTGCTGCAAACTTCGTTCTCGTGAGAAATTGCTTACATTACTTGCTCATAGAATAATATACTATTTTCTACTCCTATTGAGGAATGCATTCATTATCATGGCAATTTATGATTAGTAATACTAACCATTCCCCACACACATGACAAATATTTAATTCCTGGCTCCTCATACCCCGCCAGTAGTGAGAAATATTTCATTCCTCACGGCTTTAGAACCAATCACAGCTCTGGATTTTTCATTTCCAAATTGTTGATACACTGCTTAGCGACATTGTCAAGGCATTGACAACGTCGCTAAGTGACAAGGCGCACCAAACATATTTAATCTGTCAAAATCCTGTAAACCGTCATAGTGACATACAGCTGTCCCTATATGCACAAAAATTAATTTATAAAATTTCGTTGCATGGTCGTAGAAAAAGGATAGTATTCCATTCGCAAGTAATGGCAATTTCTCACTCGAACGCTTTGCAGCACTCAGGCGAGTGCTGCAAACTTCGTTCTCGTGAGAAATTGCTTACATTACTTGCTCATAGAATAATATACTATTTTCTACTCCTATTGAGGAATGCATTCATTATCATGGCAATTTATGATAAGTAATACTAACCATTCCCCACACACATGACAAATATTTCATTCCTGGCTCCTCATACCCCGCCAGTAGTGAGAAATATTTCATTCCTCACGGCTTTAGAACCAATCACAGCTCTGGATTTTTCATTTCCAAATTGTTGATACACTGCTTAGCGACATTGTCAAGGCATTGACAACGTCGGTAAGTGACAAGGCGCACCAAACATATTTAATCTGTCAAAATCCTGTAAACCGTCATAGTGACATACAGCTGTCCCTATATGCACAAAAATTAATTTATAAAATTTCGTTGCATGGTCGTAGAAAAAGGATAGTATTCCATTCGCAAGTAATGGCAATTTCTCACTCGAACGCTTTGCAGCACTCAGGCGAGTGCTGCAAACTTCGTTCTCGTGAGAAATTGCTTACATTACTTGCTCATAGAATAATATACTATTTTCTACTCCTATTGAGGAATGCATTCATTATCATGGCAATTTATGATTAGTAATACTAACCATTCCCCACACACATGACAAATATTTAATTCCTGGCTCCTCATACCCCGCCAGTAGTGAGAAATATTTCATTCCTCACGGCTTTAGAACCAATCACAGCTCTGGATTTTTCATTTCCAAATTGTTGATACACTGCTTAGCGACATTGTCAAGGCATTGACAACGTCGCTAAGTGACAAGGCGCACCAAACATATTTAATCTGTCAAAATCCTGTAAACCGTCATAGTGACATACAGCTGTCCCTATATGCACAAAAATTAATTTATAAAATTTCGTTGCATGGTCGTAGAAAAAGGATAGTATTCCATTCGCAAGTAATGGCAATTTCTCACTCGAACGCTTTGCAGCACTCAGGCGAGTGCTGCAAACTTCGTTCTCGTGAGAAATTGCTTACATTACTTGCTCATAGAATAATATACTATTTTCTACTCCTATTGAGGAATGCATTCATTATCATGGCAATTTATGATAAGTAATACTAACCATTCCCCACACACATGACAAATATTTCATTCCTGGCTCCTCATACCCCGCCAGTAGTGAGAAATATTTCATTCCTCACGGCTTTAGAACCAATCACAGCTCTGGATTTTTCATTTCCAAATTGTTGATACACTGCTTAGCGACATTGTCAAGGCATTGACAACGTCGGTAAGTGACAAGGCGCACCAAACATATTTAATCTGTCAAAATCCTGTAAACCGTCATAGTGACATACAGCTGTCCCTATATGCACAAAAATTAATTTATAAAATTTCGTTGCATGGTCGTAGAAAAAGTATAGTATTCCATTCGCAAGTAATGGCAATTTCTCACTCAAACGTTCTCGTTCTCGTTCTCGTGAGAAATTGCTTACATTACTTGCTCATAGAATAGTATAGTGTGTTTAGTACGAACATATAATTATTCATGTTAACTATATCGAACTTCACGTGAAGAATACCAGTTAATCAAATTTAATGAAACCGTTTGATCAGATCATATACATATTCAAAATGAAACTGATTTGAGGAGGTTTCTTTCAAAAGGTAGTTTCTGCAATGACTACCTCTAACCAAATACTACGTTTTGAAAGAAACCTCCTCATTTTATCTCAACAATATTCATATATTCATAGTAATTAAATTGAAGATGTGAGTGGATGTAAGTGTTATGTTACAAAATTAAACTTTGAAGTAAATTAAAGCTTTTTCTTAGCAATTTTGTTAAGCTTCAATACATCTAACCGATTATATGTTTGAGGCTAAATTAGTTCATATAATTGCTTAGATGGATTGACCCTGAACAGAATTGATTAAAAGAAAATAATTTATTTCAAAATTTGATTTAATAACATAACACCATCGACCACTCACGGCTTCATTATTGTTAGTCGAATTTAAGAAGTTTGATACTTACCAGATGCCACAATATATTATGTCCCTTCCTTTGACGTTGATTTTCTCGCAGAACTAGGGGCGAAAAAAATTGAAAAAATTCTGATGCTGTCCTTTATTAATATGCTATAAGTCATAAAAATAAGAAAGCTGTATATGTTGGCGTTGCCCCGATTTTTCGAAATTAAGAAGAATTGGCGCTGTTCTTGCCCCGTAAATTTTATTCGTTTAACTTTAGCAATTAATTACTCCAGAAATAATCTATAGATTTCAACGAATTAAAAAGTAAAATCACCTGCGGAATGCTAGTTTTCAATGTGCATTTTTGTAAAATCATTGGATTAGTGGTTGACCCACAAAAAGCTACATTATGCAATGCCAGCAATTCCGTTATTAGAAGAGCTAGAATAATGAAATATAGACTATAGGCCACCCAATAATTCATAGGTTTAAAGTTTATTACATAATCATTGTTTATCTTGCATTTTTCATACAAAAGATCGTGCTGAAACTTCGCGTGAATTCCGACGCTCTACGGTCTTTGGGGTGCTGCGGGGAAGGGAGGCGTTAGCAGTGCTGTCATGTCGGAGAGAACCGACACAGCTGAGAGAACCGGGGCAGCTTATTATCAATACACAAAAAGAACGATAACTTGTCAAGGTAGTAATTTTAACTAACAATTAAATTCCTAATTTTTGCATAATCTTGATTATAATATGTGACCCGGTACGAGAGAAATCTCTTCTATCGATTGGCGTTTATGTTTTCTTCAGTTTTATACAATAAGGTTGTAAACAACATTTTGATGGAAGCGGATAGATCTGATAATGTGGAGTTAGCAGATTTTCCGATTAGTGGTGAATACTAAATTAAGTTTGCTTGATAAACCCATAAAAATATTTAAAAAGTATACCCGATTTTGTTATATAAATATTCAAACTATTATAACCGTTTCAACAGTTTATTTATTAATAATATTTAAATACATGCACAAACAATATAAAATAAATACAACTCTTGATATATTCCGTATATTACAAGCTCTCAGCGTATAAAACTTATATCAACAGACTTTTACAAATTTAGCATCGCAAATTTGTAGACACATAGATTATTTTGCAGATCGTTCATTAATTTTAAATGCTAATCCCGAAACCCGATTTAAATTGCCAAGAATTTCCATGGGACTTCCAAATGCCTGTTCGTGGTTCTGTTATCGTATTGACTCATTTTGCCATTATTTTTTAATTCGGTAATCTGTCGTCGGATATCCAAATTTCTTTGGCGAGGCATAATCGCCGTGTCGTTATATGTATTGTGTCCGTAAACACTGTTCTCCTAGTAACTAATGCACGTGCGATCCGCCACTACTTGCAACGTCGCTGTCGATCCCTTCCCCCGCTCGCCCGAAAGACCGAAGACCGCCGCGTCAATTGCAACAATCATGAGGTGCTTCAACTCGATCTTTTGTAGAGAAAATGCAAGATAAACAATGATATGTAATAAGCTTTAAACCTATGTATTAGTGGGTAGTCTATAGTCTATATTTCATTATTGTAGCTCTTCTAGTGAAGGAATTGCTAGCTTTGCGTAATATCGCTTTTTGTGGGTCAACCACTAATCCAATGATTTTACAAAAATTCACATTGAAAGCTAGCATTCCGCAGGTGATTTGACTTTTTAATTCGTTTAAATCTATATATTATTTCCGGAGTAATTAATAGCTAAAGTTAAACGAATAAAATTTACGGGGCAAAAACAGCGCCAACTCCTCTTAATTTGGAAAAATCGGGAAAACGCCAACATTTACAGTTTTCTAATTTTTATGAGTTGTAGCATATTAATCAAGGACAGGACCAGAGTTTTTTCAAATTTTTTCGCACTTAGATTTGCGAGAAAAAGGACTTCAAAAGAGGGGACATAATATATGGCCACGATAATACATAAAAGATACAAATGATATTGTAAATAACTGTTGTATTTCTCAGTTTCCTGTTCGATATCCTCAGGAGTCTGAAATAGAAACTGAATATAGATTCTTCCGTTCTGATACTGGAGTACTTCCAATGTTTGTTTCAGTGAACACTGTGCAGACGACCACAAACTGCACAAACAACCATTACAAGATAAGCGGTGGGTCACATGGGTCTGTCACGGTGAGGGTAGTTGTTCAAATTTTCTTTAGATTCAATTTGAATATACTGAACTCTTACGTCAACATTGAATATGAATATTCCTTCAATTTACACCTATATTTCTTGATTTCTTGATTTCTTGAATTGACGCTGTAGACACAAAGATACTATGGATTCCTTGCTTCAGATTATGATCTGTTCCTTATCAGTAAATGTATTTTTAGTTAAAATAATCGATATAGTCCACATACTTAATTAAGTTAAATATATGAACCATTTAAAACAAAAGCACAAATCTTAAATCTATGAAATGAATTGATAAAATATTATTGTTGTAGGAAGAAACATGTTTAATTTGAAGTGATCTTGGTGGAATCATACGTATATTCCAAGTAAATATACACTGTGAGCCACAAAAAAAGGTACTAAGTTTTAATCACTCGTATTTACAATAATATTTAGTCAATTCAAATATTTCTTTAAAAACGAATTGCTTTTAGTGTGAAGGTTCAAACCATACCATATTTGCAATAACAGATAACAGAGGCAATAACGTTTCAATCCAAAGTTATGTTGCTTTATGTTTGCTATGCAACATTTCTGATAATATCGGGTCAACTTAATGTGAAATGAAAGGTGTTGAAAGGTTGACTATTTCCTTAGATATAACAATTTTCCCTAACAAATGTCATAGGCCTCAGTAGCTCAGATGGGAGAGCATTGTGCAAGAAACGCAAAGGTCCCTGGTTCAAATCCAGGTTGTGGCTGTAATTTCCAATTTATTTAAAATTCGTATCCCGCCTGGATATCACTAATACTTTGAATACATTTCTTAGATATTTTTTATTTGAAGATATAATTTTTACGTGACAAACGAACAGTAAAGACAAGTGAAAGCAAACTACCATAATTTTAGTTCAATAAAAAACGATGTTGATTTTAGTTCCAAATCACTGCAAAAGGAAAATTTTATGTTTTTGGTGCAAATACAAAAAAATATATAAAAAAATCTGATGTGGCCAGGCACATGACTTTATCATACAAAATATAAAATTAATAGTTTAGCTGCATGAGAATCTATTCTATAGAGATAAATCGTAGGTATTGTCAAAGCATCAGCATTTGACACTACCTACACTACGTCATTAGAATAATAGTTATTTATGTCACAAATGCCGAAAGTACGGAATAGCGCGACGAGCGGTGATACGGCGCGTCACCGAAGGCGGAGTGTCGCCGTCGCATATGAGCGAGTCGCGCTATCTAGTTTTTGGCAGGAGCGACATCAACGTTTATTGTGTTGCTTTTTAAGAAATACGTATTTAAAAAAAAAAATAAATGATTTCTGTATAGTAAATGCTAGGTTGGTACCACTTCGACGAAAGGTGCGTTCCGATTGGTAGGTAATGGTAGCTAATGGCGGTGGTAGAGTACGAAATTATAGTATTTCTTACATATCGTGATAATGACACATATTAGTTTGCATGTACATAAACATGAGTCACTAGCAATTTTCTATTGGAAATACTATAACGGCGTCTGCTACCACTGCCATTATCACTAATGAAAACGCACCTTAAAAAGGTAATTCAAATTCTGACAGATTTATATTTGTTCATGACACATCCCTACCAACATACTAAAATAAAACTACACTCATCGCTATACTTTATTTATAATTTTCTCAATGTATCATTTTTAGAATTAGATATAAAGACGGGTTGATATTTCTTATCAACAAACAATAAAATTGGTGATCTTATTTTATTTGAAATTTGTATTTTATAATTTTGCGCACTACAGCGGCACGTTTCATAGTGGTTCTCCAACCTCTGATGAGATCAGCTGTTTTCGAATGTGACAACACAAAAAAATATTTGTCAAAATCCTGGCTACTATGTAATTTCATATCAATGCAGATGCGACGGATCTCGATCAAATAGAATTTGCTCTTGAAGGTAAACTATTAATTTTACCAAAAAATGTGATAGGCATAAATTATTCAAAATTTCCTCTACTTTAATTTATTAATTAACTATTTTGTCGAAATTACAGAAATGGCGGCTCATTTCCAAAATCCTTGAAAAAGGCTTAGAATAAACTAAAAAGCTAAACTATTAATTTTACCAAAAAATGTCATAGGCATAAATTATTCAAAATTTCATCTGCTTTAATTTATTATTTAACTATTTTGACGAAATTACAGAAATGGCGGCTGATTTCTAAAATCCTTGAAAAAGGCTTGGAGTAAACACCCAGTTCCTTTGGACCCGTTTGAACCAAAAGCTTTTCAACTCTAAGTTTGGTCATGAAACTTCTAAATATGAAGTTCCGTGCCGATACCTTTAGTAGTTTCTCCGGAAATGAATTAACAAAAATTGGGTACACACACACACACACACACACACACACACACACACACACACACACACACACACACACACACACACACATACACACACATACACACACACACACAGACATTTTTTTGTACCTTGGTCAAAAATGTTCAGGGGACCCATAAAGACCTATTTCCGCTAAAATCTCAAAAAAAAATTTCGGCACGATTACAATACTTTACATACTGCGTATGATAAAGTAAAAATCTACTGCCCAATAATGGTAGTAAACAAGTAAGAAAACTTAAAAAATTTCAAAATCGAACGTGACGCCGTAAGAAAACTAAACGTTGGCCATAGTTTCTCCACCATCTTTAAATATACATAACTCAAGTTTCGCAATTGGACTTTTCGTGCCTATGCAATGGAATAGTTTTTTATCTATGCAAACGTCTAATTCAACTGTTTTTTTTTTTTTAGTAAATACAGTAAAAAGACAATTTAGTTTATCAAAGAATTGCTTGAATTTACTTTATAACTGAAAATATGACCATTGAAAACTTGTACTGTTTTTTGCCCACAGTATATATTTATAAATAGATATATACATTTGAAATGAGGTTTCTTTATGGGTTTATAATGAACGCAAAGTAGCAAAAATACTATTATGACAACTACTTTACTCGTAATGGTACATGAAGCAAAATCCATATCATTCTACCACCCAAAAGCAACGTAAACTCTATCTTTTAAAAATTCTCCTGGACGAACTAGACCCGATACCAGAATCCTACAATGTTCAGAATTAATGACATAATTTAGTTTTGTTGTTCTTTTAGAATAATAACAGTATAGTCGCCATATGTACGAGCAAGTATACAACACAGAATGCTATTTCGTCGGCAGCAAGTTTTACGATACATTTTGGGATATTTTCCAATATCGCAGGCCGGTGGTATGGCTACCCCTTTGCAAGGGGTAGCTGGAATAGCCACCCTTGATTTTACTGTGGTCACTGTCGTAAAACGAAGAAAACTCTAGCGCGAAATCGTAAACTGAAGCAATGGTATGGTCCGTCAGGACCCGGTCTAGCTTTTCGTTAAAAGGAATAGTTGTGGAATGGAAATGTATACAATGTGTTGCTTACAACAATATCGGTTTAAAAACGCTAAGAACTAATATTTGGGACATATTTTACACGTGAATAAAAACAATCCAGAGAAAACATAAACAGGTACTTTTTCAAATTACAATGAGTGCACAGTAACAACGTATGTACTGAGTCTACAGCAGTTATTGCAGAGGGCGCAATTATTACTTACTGTATGGGTCGATTCTGTACATATCTATAACGTCTATAAGGTCAAACCTATAAGTTTGTTATGGTGCGATTCTGTGAGCCCTCATAGGCTATAGATACCCTTATAGATACTCTTAAATATGCTTATTGGTTATTCTGAGCGATTCTGAGCACTTCTATAACGCCACTATAACAAAACCTGTAAGCTGTTAAGTAATATGCGATTCTGTGAGCCCCAATAGACTATAGATCCCTTATAGACACTCCTAAATTTACGTGTGGTCCGACGGTGGCTGTAACTTCCTATAGAAACTGTAAGCATTGGAGATGTGCTACCTCAGAAATATGTGAACAGTGAACGATTTTCAATCACAAAACGATCATCAATCGATTGATCATGATCGATCAGATCGAAGATGTCGATCTTTTGTTAATTGATCTGATCGATATAAAAAAATAAATAAAAAATATGACGATTTCTGTAAATATTTACGGATTTTCTTTTGTAATCAAGTAGATACGTATCCATGTGCAATGTCTGAAAGTCACGTGACCACACTGGCTTTGTGAAAAATACGATTGTGTAAAAATAAAGCAGTAGCAATTATTTTTAGTATGGGAATGTTGTCAACAAAAACGGGCAAAGGGTTCTTTTCCTATGAATTTTGGGTTATTTCGTTTTTGTTAATTTTGCAGTTGTTGAAAATATTGGCATTTTTTGTGTTCAGGAGTTACAAAGACATGACTTATATAACAAAAGGACCTGGGAGGCAAAGGTTCTGGTTCTTTTCTTTTGAAAAGGCATTTTTGGGTAAAGCTACTATGTACCTATTTAATAAAAACAGTTCTAAGCAATTTTTTTATTTATTTTTTAGGCACGATTATAAATAAATATTATAACTTTATTATATTTAAAATAATTGACGTGATATTTGTGAACAAATAAACAAAACATACATAATGCACTAAAATAACACTATAAAAATTAAATAAATTACAAATATGTACTAAATAGTTCTGGTTATAATAGAAATAAATAAATTGATTTTTCTTGAATCTGTCTTTACATTATTTGATACATTCAAAGTCCATGAACAAAATGGTACAGGTCATATTAAAAAAAGAGACAGCTTTCAAGAACAAAACTCCGCGTTAAATTGTTTTAAAATTATTGTTTTGTCATGTGCAAAATTATTTTAAACTTACAATAATCATTTAGCTAATAAAATTAACTAATAATAATAATGAATAAATGATAATAATGTCAATAAGTAAATAAAATTAAATAACTGTTAAACTAGACATATAGAAAAATAAATAAAATATAAAAAAACAAAAATAAATAATTTAACCATCTAACTGCAACGCTTTAGGGTGTAGTAGGAGAAATGGCGAAGGAAAAATGCCAATACCGTTTTCTTTTGGTAAAACTCGAGCACACCAGAGCACACTTTTGTGAACGCTATAAGATATAACAGCCAAATAGAGCGTATGGTGCCATTTAAACAAGTTAAATCGTTTTCGACAACGTTTATATTCCAGGAAACTAGGTATTTGCTGTTTACCCCTATACATCTAAAATACATCATTATAAATGATTGTAGTCAAAATAGGCGGTGACACCCAATGTAAAAATTTGTGTTTGCCGCTTCATATGAACTGAATACTACTATGATACTATTGTTCTATACGCAACTGTTAAATTGGTTGCATAACCTAATATAAGTTTGATATTTGTTTGTGCTCAGCGGCAGAAATGTACTAACATGGGCATGGCTTACTTCGACTACAAACATTTATAATGACCCTTTATTAAATATGTAGTCTACTGTTGATTGGAGCTCCTCCAAAAAATTGTACGGGTACTTCTAAACCGTCCATAGCCCCTCTCATAGACATGCATGTAGAACAGAAGAAAACTCATTCATATCAAAGGGCACGTAGGGGCTTGCAAGTGTACTATGCTTGAAGTTACTGAGCAAAATGGTAGTACCGTAATTAAAATCTCGAGAAGCTTGTGAATGGTGCTCGTTATCTAGCCCCAAAGCACAGAATCACAATATTTTGCGTAGAACATCTTCTTCATATTAAATCTCAACGATTCAATAGATGTGCAAGTGTTCAGAAACTTGCATCGCCCCTTGATATTATTAACGTTGGTCTGTACGCAATGTGCAAGTTTAAATCCTAGATCACATCATAAATAAGAGTCGTCAAGTTCAATTATTGTGATTGATTCATTCCTCTACCTACAATCAATTCACAATGAGAAACATTGATTTACAGTAACTTTTTGTATCGCAAACTGCCCTTTCTCGATAGCATATAATTCCCACTGAACGTTACGTTGTACTTTGGTAGTTCTTATATGTGGCTCATATATGGATTATTTTGAACGATTGAATGCTTGTGTATATCCTGCTCATTGCTAGAGTTCTAACCTCAAAACTGTGAAATATGCGTGCATGATTGTCAATCTATAATTCTTTTATTTTAAAAATTATATTATTGATACAAGGCATTGCAGCGTACCCGGGTCATCTTAGTAAATACAATCAGCTGATCCGGCGACTCCATCTTGCCCCCGGTAAGAGTTGGAGAGTTAGATAGATCTTAAGAGTGAAAACACAGAATCGACCCATTAGATTGTTTGTAAAGCTCTTTTACAGCACCTAACCTATAAATCAACGTCCTGTTGACAGCTGAACTAGCCACTATATTTTGTAAATAAAGTAGGTATCTACTAAACGATCTGCAACGTTAACTTATGATAAATTTACATTTGAAGATAAAATATCGAATGTTAATTTATGCAACCTTTGTTGGTGTAATCCGCCCTCGATCGATTAATTTCCCCCAACTTCTCACAAAACAGTCGCGAGAGCACTCGCAAGTAAGTTTGCAAACTCCCTATTCACCGGATGTCGCTGCACTAGAAACTTGGTGCACCAACTAGCGAGTTACTCTAAGTCTAATGTCTAAACTATGCACAAGAAGCTATACATACACATACAACTTTCCGCACACCACTGTAATTGCACCAAAGTGCGATACCACTTCACCTTACCCACTAACAAGTGAAATGTAAATTACAAACTATCAATTTCACTTCGAGTACCCATTCAAAATACCCTTAAGGATCCCGTCTCAAGTCAAACAGCGAACTGTACCGCAACTTCTCTCCAAAGTTTCAAAATACAAAAATTGCCAGATGTAGATGGCGCTCTGTTTTTATTTCGAGATTTCGTATTTATTACATTTGACGTGTTGTATAACCTAAATAAATTAATGTATTGTTTTCTATTTGTACAAATATACAAACTGGACTGTGTTTGATTTTTCTCTTCGATGATATAGTAATTGCACAATCGTCGCTACTGTAAACATGGTTGCCAACTTATTACAATCGCGCACTACAATACTCCAGAGTGCAAGTCTAGAGAAGTTTAGAAGAAAATAACTTGTGCTCTTATAGTGAACATTTAATTATATTTTGTAATGTATTACAGCAGACAATATACAGGGTTAGCCAAAATTACCGGAACAGCCAAATAATTCTCCAACGGTAAGAAATAAAAAAAAATAAAACAAAAGTTTTTTTACCTTAAACAATCCATCGTTCAAACAAATTTCGTAAACTTTTTTTTCAAATGGAACACACCTGCATATTTTTACATTTTGTAATTTTACTAATTTCAATCATTTTTTATTAAAATAATCTTTTTATAAAACGCATGAATTTTAAGCAATTATAATTAGTCAAAATTTTCCAGAACACCTACATAACTCTCCAACATCAAAAAATTTCAAAAATATAATGCAAGCAAAAGTTTTTTGACTTTAACCAAGCTATCGTTCAAATATATTTTGAATATACAGCGTGTTAATTCTATTATGGAAATTTCGTTAACTTTTTTTAAAAGTGGAATAGCTTGTATATTTTTACATTTTGTAATTCTAAGACTAATTCAAAACATTTTTTATTCATATAATTTTCTTGTAGAATGCATTATTTTTCAGTTATAAGCAATTAATTAAAATTAGTGTTAATTACCGGAACACCTACATAGTTCTCCAACTGTAAAAAACATATTTTTAAACAAGCTCTGCTTAAATATACTTTTACATGTACTATCGTGGCCATATATTATGTCCCTTCTTTTGACGTCCATTTTCTCCGATACCTAGGAGCGAAAAAATTTGAAAAGATTCTGGTGCTGTCCTTGTTTAATATGCTACAACTCATAAAAATTAGAAAACTGTATGTGTTGGCGTTTTCCCGATTTTTCCAAATTAAGAAGAATTGGCGCTGTTTTTGCCACGTAAATTTTATTCGTTTAACTTTAGCAATTAATTACTCCGGAAATAATACATATATTTGAACGAATTGAAAAGTAAAATCACCTGCGGATGCTAGCTTTCAATGTGCATTTTTGTAAAATCATTGGATTAGTGCTTGACCCACAAAAAGCTATATTATGCAATGCCAGTAATTCCTTTATTAGAAGAGCTAGAATAATGAAATATAGACTATAGGCTACCCACAAATTCATAGGTTTAAAGTTTATTACATAATCAGGGTTTATCTTGCATTTTCCCTACAAAAGATCGAGTTGAAGCATCTCATGATTGCTGCAGTTGACGCGGCGCTCTACGGTCCGAGGGGGCGAGCGGGGCAAGGGATTGACAGCGACGTTACTAGTGTTTACGGACACAATACATAAAACTACACGGCGATTATGCCTCGCCAAAGAAATTTGGATATCCGGCAGCAGATTACCGAATTAAAAAATAATGGCAAAATAAGTCCATAAGATAACAGAACCACGAACAGGCGGAAGTCCCATGGAAATTCTTCGCAATTTAAATCGGGTTTCGGGTTTAGCATTTAAAATTAATTAGTGATCTGCAAAATATTCTATGTGTCTACAAATTTACGATGCTAAATTTGTAAAAGTTTTTTGATATTTTTAAGTTTTATACGCTCAGAGCTGACGTTTGTAATATATGTAATATATCAAGAGTTGGTATTTATTTTATATTGTTTCTGCATGTATTTATTATTAATAAATAAGCTGTTGAAACTGTTATAATAGTTTGAATATTTATGTAACAAAATCGGGCATACTTTTTAAATATTTTTAGGTTTATCAAGCATGCTTAATTTAGTATTCACCACTAATCGGAAAATCTGCTATTTCCATATTATTAGATTTATCCGCTTCCATCAAAATCTTGTTTACAACCTTATTGTATAAAAACTGAAGAAAATATAAACGCCAATCGAGATTTCTCTCGTACCGGGTCACATATTATAATCAAAATTATCCAAATATTAAGAATTTAATTGTTAGTTAAAATTACTACCAAGACAAGTTATCGTTCTTTTTGTGTATTGATAATAAGCTGCCCGGTTCTCCCAGCTGTGTCGGTTCTCTCCGACATGACTGCACCGCTAACGCCTCTCTTCCCCGCTGCCCCTCAAAAACCGTAGAGCGTCGGAATTCACGCGGAGTTTCAGCACGATCTTTTGTATAAAAATGCAAGATAAACAATGATTACGTAATAAACTTTAAACCTATGAATTATTGGGTAGCATATAGTCTATATTTCATTATTCTAGCTCTTCCAATAACGGAATGGCTGGCATTGCATAATATAGCTTTTTGTGGGTCAACCACTAATCCAATGATTTTACAAAAATACACATTGAAAGCTAGCATTCCGCAAGTGATTTTACTATTTAATTCGTTCAAATCTATGTATTATTTCCGGAGTAATTAATTGCTAAAGTTCAACGAATAAAATTTACGTGACAAAAACAGCGCCAATTCTTCTTAATTTGGAAAAATCGGGATAACGCCAACACGTACAGCTTTCTAATTTTTATGAGTTGTAGAATATTAATCAAGGACAGCACCAAAATTTTTTAAAAAAATTTCGCCCCTAGGTTTCCGAGAAAATGGACGTCAAAAGAAGGGACATAATATATGGCCACGATAGTACATCGCATTTACATTACCTATACATCGCATCATCTGCATCATTTTTTAGTTATCAGCAATTTACCAAAACTCCAAAACATTTATTTTGACCGAACGGATAAATAATAACAAATTCAAGAAAAAATAACAAAGTAATTAAATAAAATTTTAAAACAGCCATCCCTGAGCGGCTTGACAATGCCGCAACCTATCAACAAATTCCCGTAAACAGTTTTCTAAATGTTCGACAGTAATACTTTGAACTTCGTCCACTATCCACTGCTTCACCGCATCAATATTTTGCGGCCTATTGGTGCAAACCTTGGACATTAGGTGTCCCCAAACAGAAAATCCAATATTTGCAAATCCGGCGACCTAGGCGGCCATTCAATGGATCCTCTCCTTCCAATCCACCTCTGCCGAAAAATTGAATTTAAATAATTTCGCACTTGGACACCGTACTGCGGCGGGACACCATCTTGTTGAAATCAAATGTTCTTTAGTTCTAAAACAGTTTCCAGTATTTTCCAAAACAGTGTTGTGGTACAATCAATTTATTGAGAGCAGTTTTTGGTAACTTTCAGTTTTGCACGATTGGCGATATCGCTTGCAAAATAAGTAAATGTCAAGTAAAAGTACATAACCACAATGTGGCTACCAGTAGACACTTGAGTAGACACCAACTGTCGCAGGCAAAAATTGTCTAATACGGGAAGTAACATGTCCAAAGTTTCTAAATTTAATAAAATTAGAATACCAAACGAGAAAAAATAGCTTATAAGTTTGATTAAGATAAATTGGTATGTATGTGGGAAAGTATTCTTAATTTGAAGTTCAGGAGTTTTGATTAATTGCTTATAACTAAAAATTATGAATTATAAATGTAAAAATATACAGGGGGTATTCTATTTGAAAAAGAAAAGGTTACCAAATTTTCATAATAAAATGAACATCTGTACATTAAAAGCATATTTTAATGATAGCTTGTTTAATATTAAAAAAGTTTGTTTAAATGCTTTTTGAAATTTTTTACGGTTCGGGAGTTAAGGTGTTCTGGTAATTATGACTGATTTTAATTAATTGCTTAAAACTCAAAAATGATGCGTTTTATAAAAAGACTATTTTAATAAAAAATGTTTAGAATTAGTCCTAAAATTAGAAAATGCAAAAATATACAGGCTGTTCCATTTGAAAAAAAAGTTTACGAAATTTCTATAATAAAATGAACACATTAAAATATATTTGAACGATGGATTGTTTAAAGTCAAAAAACCCTTGTGTGAATTTTTTTTTGAAATTTCTTACCGTTGGAGAGTTATTTAGATGTTCCGATAATTTTGGCTAACCCTGTATATTGTATAATCAGACGCAACTGCCATCCGAGAGCATTTCTATATTTGTAGTCCGCACCAAAATTTGCATTAATAATTTTCATAGATATTGAAATTCCTTTCCGATTGCAGTCGCAGAAGGACCTTCAGAATCGAATGGTAGCAAGCATTTCGCGATTGGCGCAATAATTATGACGTGGGTTATTTTCGCGTTTTCAAGGTCGAAAACGAGAGCCTTAAGCAGACGCATTGTAGAAATACCCACAAATTGTGTAAAGGGGTTGCTTACACCTTACTCCGGAGCTGGAGATCGTAAGCCGGAAGTCGTTTGTGAGTCCAAAGAATAGGTCCCCAAGAGTAATTAGGGTAGCATTCCCTTGGAGAGGGCCCAAATGAATACGTACTAATTTACAAGGGAAAGCGGCTTGTTGCGTGCGTCATTAGGGGTAGAAGTGGAGCCCTGTCTGCACCCCCTTATCTGTAATTTGTAGACGTTCTGTAGGGCTTAGGAGCGCCGGAAGAGGCCGAATCCCGCCACCCTTTGTTTCCCTGATAGATCGTCACAATTTTGCGCGCCATCTACAATAAATTCGTCGCGTGTTCGTTTTTTTTTGTTCTTGTCCAGAAGGGAGGATTTGCGGGGAGTGTATTATTTCAGACGCCTTTCGCTAGAAGTACGAATATGAACAGAATAAATTTACGGTAATGACAGTTAGGTGTTTTATTATCATAATATTAGGTTCAGCACATTCTAGAATAATGTAACAATAAATTTCTTTCGGGAATAGGAGCAGAAAAAAAAACTACTTTTTTTTGTTAATATTTCGAAACTATATTGTTTCTTCATCAGAACAACGAACCTGTAGCAGAGTGGGGCTTCTACTCATGAGTAGAGTATTGAGTACTCATTTCTTTCAATACTCATTTTTTTAATTTTGAGTACTGAGTAGATCTCGAATTGAGTATCTACTCAATACTTACCCAAAAGAAAAGTGAGTATTGAGTATCTACTCACGCGTGCCGAATGAACTGTGTATCAAGTATACAGCTGCAAAGAAGTGGCCCTGTACAAGTCACTGTATTGCCGGACAAACCTAGCTGCGAAGGAGACCGGAGACATTTTGATTGAAAATACGAGGGATTTAAAAAAATAAAGAATGTCATGTTTGCTGTACCTAAATAATGTTGAAACTTATAATTGATATTAGATTATAAAACTTCTTAAATAATTAAAAATCTTGGTTTAATCTGGTGCAACGCACGAATGAAAAGAGCAATTAAATTGGTTAGTTTTGCATGGTTTGTGGACTATAAATATACGAAAAATGCGTTTAAACGGTTTCTAAGCAAGCACACGCCAAAGTATGTGCTATGTGTGTATTCACGAAGTAAGCCGAAACACAGTACTCAGAATACGCAGTACTCAAATCGTTTTGAGTAGATGCGTACCCTGAGTAATTCTACTCAAAGCGTTCTGCGTAGATGTAGTACTCTGAGTAAAAAACTCAAATCGTTTTGAGTAGATGCGTAATCTGAGTAGATCTACTATAATCGATTTGAGTATATGCGTACTCTGAGTAAATCTATTCTAATTGTTTTGAGTAGACTACTCAAGAGTATTACTTTTACTCAGTACTCAGTGTAATTTTACTCAGTCAAAATTACACGACACAATATGTCCACGGATCGAGTAACAAAGAGAAAACATAAGTACGTACACACATAAAAATACGGAGTTGGATTTAACACCGATTCAACACCGCTATGGATCTCCCTCGCGACCGTTTGCGCATGTAGTTAAATCAGACGGAGTTGAATTTTTACAGAGCTCATTCACTCTTTTTATAGTTATTATTATTTGTAACGGAGTTGAAAATATATGTTTAGGGAAATGCAGGTTTACTCCTTTATAGACATAAAATAATCTCCCCGCGTGTCAAACTTCCGCGTTCCGGAGTGCAAAAGTTCATCTGTAGTAATGAAATACATCCATGGAGATGTTACGTAACTCCTTTATTAGTGTTAAAATTACCCTGTTGCGGGGTGCTTTTCTTTTATTGGCGAAATTATTCTTTCCCTAAAAGAGTTGTTTGTGTACGTAATGAAGTTAAATATGTACCAAAAGAACGTTTTTTTTTTTCAGAGCGGTTCTTATCTTTATTAGGAATATGACGGGGAACAGTAAAAATTAAAAATACATTTTAACAATTTATTTTTCGAAAAAACAAGTAAATGAATATACATGTTTGCACAATACTCAATAAATAAAATACAGTTTATCCTAAATATAACAATAATCTCCGTATAAATATTAATAATAATAAATGAATAACTAATATCAAATATAACAGACTACATAAAGTCTAGAGTACTTTCATTAATAACTAAGTACATATAATATAATTGGTAACTATATACATATCATTTGCCTTATTATAAGGAATGTGTATAAGGATTTGTATTAACATCGTCATCCTCTTCGCCCGTCTTTATTACCAAAGTAATTCCTCGTTGACTGTGCCATATGAAGTCTACCAATAACTCCTTGTCGATTTCATAACTCGCGTCATCATAATACTTGATATCTTGATATTTTGTCTCTGCTATTTTAAATAGCTTGCCAACTGTACATAAAAAAAGAATTATGTGCAGAATTGTTGTATTTTTGTATGTTGTAAGACAAATAAAAAAAATTAAAAAAAACGCATTGCCGGACAAAGGAATACACACTACTTCATAAAAAAACACAAAAATCGACATGCATTCTGTAGGTACAATGCAGTGTCATACTCGGTATAAAGGTACCACAAATGCGGCAACAGACGTACTGCGCATTTGACTAGCCGGTATCTTCACAAGCTTTTTTCTATAGTACATTAGTAGTGTGCGTAACATTTTTATAAACTACAAAATTATAAAAGCATGTGAGCACAACGAATAAGTAATGTACACACATACATATGTCTACGTACATACATACATATGTAGTAATATAAGTAACTTACCTGTAGTATTAATTGTGTCGAAATTTAGTACATCGTTGATAATTCTGACCCATTTTTTGATTTGTCCCTATTTAACTCGTATGAAAATACACTGCTCCATTTGAAATAATAATGTACTTACATATAAAATATTAAAAGTAATGGAAATGAAACTCACTCTCAACTGCACCCCGCAAACTTAGGAGTATACGTGACGACCACAACACACTGCGAAGCAAACTGCAAACCGTCTTGGTGGCGACATGTTGACGGCTGTTGTTGTCAAACCGTACGTTTTTGCCTTTACAGTATAAATCTTACCTTTTTGGAGATTATTCACTCCAAAACGGAGTTAGAAATCAATATTACACAGGGAATTAATGTTTACTTTTAGGAGTTTTATCGTTCCGTCACAATGTCCAGTCATATCAACTCCAAAAAGTGTACTTTCTCTTATTTTGTCAGTTATTTCAACACCCTGCATGGTGTTAATTTTCATTTCACAGCTCCAGTGAAAATTTTCACCATTTCGGATATAAACTATTTTCAACTCCGTGCTGTGTAGTTAAATTAACTCCGATATTACGTATATCAACAATTTTTAGCACACAATCAACTGATTTACGGAGAAAAAATCACTCTTTTTTGTGTACAACTAACTACGTGCAAATTCTCTCCGTAAAATTTTTATGTGTGTAAGCTCAATACCCAAAAGTTAATAACAATTCACAATTATGAATAAATAATTTCCAGTTAAGTATTGATTTAGTCGAATTTTTCCTTTACAATTATCTAACCAAAGTTTCAATTCGAAACGGTCTATTTTCAATTATTAAAATTACGACATGCCCCGTACAGTAGCATCACTGTAAATTTTCCTATTACAAAGCTCGGTGTGCTGCGAGCAACATGAATGCACCGAGAAGCCGTAAAGAAGGAAACTTGATTAAATTTAGTTGTTGTAGCGGTCTACCTGCATTAATAACGATTGCACGGTTTCGTAACTATGTTAAAACTTGCACGGCTAGCGAATGCTCCAGCATGCCTTAACAAGTTTTCGCCCACGCCAAGTGCAACTAACCGCTCTTGTATGTGAACGAAGTACTTACACAAAGTAACTGTCTAAGTTAGGATGGTAACTGTTAACAGTACGAAGTCGCAAGTCGTCGCTATATTATGCATTATTAGTACTTGGTAGTTTGTTACATAGCATAGAATTAATTTCATAAACGTTGATACACTACTAAAAAAATTTGAGAAACGTTTTTCGACACCTGTAACTTTTTAAATAATAGTTCTAGGCAAATCAAATTTATATGATTTAGGGACATATGTTTAACTAAAGAAAATTTCAAAAACATAGTTACAACTCTTAGTTACTTCTAAGTTACACTTAAAAATCTGATGTGGCCAGGCACATGACTTTATCATACAATATATAAAATTAATAGTTTAGCTGCATGAGAATCTATTCTATAGAGATAAATCGTAGGTATTGTCAAAGCATCAGCATTTGACACGACCTACACTACGTCATTAGAATAATAGTTATTTATGTCACAAATGCCGAAAGTACGGAATAGCGCGACGAGCGGTGATACGGCGCGTCACCGAAGGCGGAGTGTAGCCGTCGCATATGAGCGAGTCGCGCTATCTAGTTTTTGGCAGGAGCGACATCAACGTTTATTGTGTTGCTTTTTAAGAAATACGTATTAAAAAAAAAAAAAATGATTTCTGTATAGTAAATGCTAGGTTGGTACCACTTTGACGAAAGGTGCGTTCCGATTGGTAGGTAATGGTAGCTAATGGCGGTGGTAGCATACGAAATTATAGTATTTCTTACATATCGTGATAATGACACATATTAGTTTGCATGTACATAAACATGAGTCACTAGCAATTTTCTATTGGAAATACTATAACGGCGTCTGCTACCACTGCCATTATCACTAATGAAAACGCACCTTAAAAAGGTAATTCAAATTCTGACAGATTTATATTTGTTCATGACACATCCCTACCAACATACTAAAATAAAACTACACTCATCGCTATACTGTATTTATAATTTTCTCAATGTATCATTTTTAGAATTAGATATAAAGACGGGTTGATATTTCTTATCAACAAACAATCAAATTGGTGATCTTATTTTATTTGAAATTTGTATTTTATAATTTTTCGCACTACAGCGGCACGTTCCATAGTGGTTCTCCAACTTCTGATGAGATCAGCTGTTTTCGAATGTGACAACACAAAAAAATATTTGTCAAAATCCTGGCTACTATGTAATTTCATATCAATGCAGATGCGACCGATCTCGATCAAATAGAATTTGCTCTTAAAGGTAAACTATTAATTTTACCAAAAAATGTAATAGGCATAAATTATTCAAAATTTCCTCTACTTTAATTTATTAATTAACTATTTTGTCGAAATTACAGAAATGGCGGCTCATTTCAAAAATCCTTGAAAAAGGCTTAAAATAAACTAAAAAGCTAAACTATTAATTTTACCAAAAAATGTCATAGGCATAAATTATTCAAAATTTCCTCTGCTTTAATTTATTATTTAACTATTTTGACGAAATTACAGAAATGGCTGCTGATTTCTAAAATCCTTGAAAAAGGCTTGGAGTAAACACCCAGTTCCTTTGGACCTTTTTGAACCAAAAGCTTTTCAACTCTAAGTTTGGTCATGAAACTTCTAAATATGAAGTTCCGTGCCGATACCTTTAGTAGTTTCTCCGGAAATGAATTAACAAAAATTGGGTACACACACACACACACACATACACACACACACACACACACACACACACACAGACATTTTTTTGTACCTTGGTCAAAAATGTTCAGGGGACCCATAAAGACCTATTTCCGCTAAAATCTCAAAAATTTTTTTCGGCACGATTACAATACTTTACATACTGCGTATGATAAAGTAAAAATGTAAATTGATAACGCAAAACAAAAGGGAAAAATTTCAAGTATGCTTTCACGTTCAATGCATCAAAAGGTATTTTCTGCTGTAAAACCAATTTTTTTTATTCTTGCCTTATTCCTTTCTGAGCAAATTTGGTCTCTTGATTTGTTTTTCGTTTGACGTACGGTTTTCGCATAAACAAATTAAATTCATTCATTTGCATGTTGTTACGAAATTGGCTACTATCAAGGATTTAAACGTATATACTAGCAGAGTTTGTTTTGTAAACAAAAGCAGTTTTTGCAGTTGTCTAACTAGTGTAGTTGTCACGTATTTAACTCATCAGACCTTCAGGACATATGTTTGTATGATTTTTTTTAACTCAAAATGGACCCAAGAATAACCTTAAATATTAGCATGTTATTAAGAAACAGCCTGTATATCATAACTCACATTTTATTGTTTTATGTTATTAATTTATGAATTTAAAACAAAAATAACATAATCCATCTTAATTAATATCTAAAAACTATAAAATGTTATTATTAATTTTTTTCCGTCGATCGTTTATTTATGAGTCAGTTTAGTGAATAGGAAATCGTTTATTAAAGTACTCCATTAATGCACGATTTCTGTTAATGCATGATTTGTTATAGCCAATCACAAGACGCAATGACGTCGTTTGATTGGCCACTCGAACATATGTGAAATGAAACCTTCCAATCAAAACATACCGCTCTCTAGAACTGTCAGTGTCAAGTTACATAAATTGTCATATAACCTAAAAAGACATCGGCGAAGAAAAATCTATGTAGACGACACTAGAAGAATACGATCGACGGAAAAATTTTGTAACCAACTCGAATATTAAACAGCGATTAATGATCTCGACAATTAACGCGCTCGCTTCGCTCGCGCGTTAAACAGTCTCGATCATTAATCACTATTTTTAATATACTTCTTGGTTAAATAACTATTAATCATGAATTAATATTTCAGAACTAGCTTTTTGTATTTCTGTGAGATTAAACTCATACGTCTTTTGCGTGATTTTTCTGGTTTTATGTAAAAAATTCAAGAATACTGTTATATCTTAAAATAATACATGAACAGAATTATGTAAAAAATACAAAAATACATGAATTCTGGTGATTCAAAACAGTCGAGCAGTGTATATAGTCGCGGAAATAGCAGAAAATTCTTTTACTCGCATCGAAATAAGGGAAATAAAATTCAGGACGAGCTGTTAACACTTAGCGAGCGCTGTAAAATGTCCTTGGACCTAACTCGCAAGGACCTAAGAACTGCAGCATACGAGTGTATTTAAGAACACACTTCCTGAACAGGAAAGGATCCCGACTGTAGTGCCGAGTGCCAGGATTAAAGGACTTTGCTCTGCGAGCGTTGAAGAAGGTCCTAGTCCATGTGCCTCTGATTGTAATCCTTGTTGACACAAGCGAATTCAATTTATTGTACCGTTTGCAGTGATTTTGTCTACATGAGAGTGTGTGTTTTTTATTTATTCTCAAAGGTGACGCATACAAATCATCGAGATGATTTAAACAAGTGCTCGGCAACCTTCAATCGTTGTCGTTTTCCCGCTCACGGCAGTCTCATAGCTCCGTTCCGCAACAACTGCGCCCAGGGGCGCAGTTACATATGGGCAGGGGGGGGGGAGCTTGTCATAAATAAATCATAAATCATAACCATAAATAAGTTATAAATAAATCCCTTCGATTTCCCTTCGATATCGCTTCGATATCCCTTTGATATCGCTTCGATATCGCTTCGATTTTGACTTCTTGACGTAATAACAATATTTTGGAGACTGTGGCGAACTTATTTTTGAGACTGTGGCGAATTGTTGATTTCATTTGATGTTGCTTCACTGTTTCCTAGTGTGCCTATTCCGGAAACTTTGGAGTTTCTTAGGGAATTATTGAGCAATAGCAACTTTGACCCGTCAGAAATAGATGAATAGATGATGTAAGATTGACTGCCCTTTGTATGTCTCAAAATTGTTTTCAAATAAACGGAAAGTTTTTTGAACAACTTGAGGGAACTGTAATGGGTGACTGTCTCTCACCATTTATTGCCAACTTGTTTATGAGCAGATTTGAAACCAATGTAAAGTCTATAGCACCATATTTCCCTAAGACTTGGGTTAGGTATGTCGACGATATTTTTGCCATTTTTGACACCAAGAAGTGCAGTATTCAAGATTTTCTTCTCGTTTTGAATTCTAAATTCAACACCATTAACTTTACTGTAGAACAAGAAGTTAACGGCCAACTTCCATTTTTAGATACTCTGGTAGTCAGGAATAGCAAAAATATAATAGAAATTGACGTGTATCGGAAAGATACTAACACAATCAGGTTTATCCCTAATGATTCGCAGCATCCTTTTCAACAAAAATTGTCTTTTATTAGTTGTTTAGTAAATAGGTTATTGAAATTTCCATTGTCCGCAGATAGACATCAGCAAGAATTATTGTTTATTAAGAATGTTGTCATACATAATGGGTACCCTGAGAAAATAGTTGATAGAATGATTAAGAAGCAGAATCAAAAAATGTATGTAAATCAAATATCTACTTTAAATACTTTGTCTGTAGAAAAGAAGAAATATGTTAAAATACCGTTCGATTGTGCATATACAAGGGGTTTGAGAAGTATTTTTACATCACAAAATCTCTGTATAGCATATTCGACTCATAATAACATAAAAAAACCTTCTTGGAAACCCAAAGGATAAGGTAGATGTACTTGATAAATCTGGTATATATTGTATCAAATGTCATGACTGTGAAAAAGAATACGTAGGCCAGACTAGAAGAACAATTTTAACTAGGTTCAAAGAACATGTAGCTCATTTTAAATATAATCGTTTTGAAAAATCTAGTGTGGCTCAACATATTTTAGACACAGGTCATAAAGTAGTTGTAGATGACTTAAAACTTGTAAAAGCTGTGTCAAATAATAGGGAACTAAACAGCTTGGAAAGTATCTTTATTCACTTGAATAGAGATAAATTAATAAATTCAGACAGGGGTCCTATACCTAGTTCGCCATTGTTTGGCCAGTTGACCTGCTTTAATTAAAACATGTTTTTTACGCTTCAATGATCAAAATTCACTGAGGTGTGACCAACAAATGGGTATATATATAGGGTAATTTTTAACATAGACGTCACTTCCACTAGTGATTTGCTTGGACAATATCCAGTAAAGATACTATGAAGTGCTAATCTCTCTTTTCCTCTTTTTAGGTTCTACTGAAGATGGCAACATAGTTGCTGAAATACGTATTTAGGTTTCTAAAATACTTGTTGTGGTTAGGGGTTTATAATTTTATTATTAAGTTCGCCACAGTCTCCAAAATATTGTCATAATCCATCTTAATTAATATCTAAAAACTATAAAATGTTATTATTAATTTTTTTAAATCATGCAGTATCATTGCAGAGCTAGTTTTTTTGTATTTCTGTGAGATTAAACTCATACGTCTTTCGCGTGCTTTTTCTGATTTTATGTAAATAATTCAAGAATACTGTTACATCTTAAAATAATACATGAACAGAATTATATAAAAAATACAAAAATACATTAATTCTGGCGATTCGAAACAGTCGAGCAGTGCATATAGTCGTAGAAGTAGCAGAAAATTCTTTTACTCGCATCGAAATAAGGGAAATAAAATTCAGGACGAGCTGTTAACACTTAGCGAGCGCTGTAAAATGTCCTTGGACCTAACTCGCAAGGACCTAAGAACTGCAGCATACGAGTGTATTTAAGAACACACTTCCTGAACAGGAAAGGATCCCGACTGTAGTGCCGAGTGCCAGGATTAAAGGACTTTGCTCTGCGAGCGTTGAAGAAGGTCCTAGTCCTCTGATTGTAATATATAGTATATAGTATATATAGTGCCTCTGATTGTAATCCTTGTTGACACAAGCGAATTCAATTTATTGTACCGTTTGCAGTGATTTTGTCTACATGAGAGTGTGTGTTTTTTATTTATTCTCAAAGGTGACGCATACAAATCTTCGAGATGATTTAAACAAGTGCTCGGCAACCTTCACTCGTTGTCCTTTTCCCGCTCACAACAGTCTCATAGGCCCGTTCCGCAACAACTGTGCCCAGGGGCGCAGTTACATATGGGCAGGGGGGGGCGGAGATATAATAATAAATAAATCATAAATCATAACCATAAATAAGTTATAAATAAAAAATAAAATCCCTTCGATTTCCCTTCGATATCGCTTCGATATCCCTTCGATATCGCTTCGATATCCCTTCGATATCCCTTCGATATCGCTTCGATTTTTACTTCTTGACGTAGTCATAGTTTATGCAGAGCGGAATCTAATGCTGCTGGTTTTATTAAGATTGATCTTCTATCCAATCTTATTTTCTGCTATTTAGTTGCAATATTTGATAATCCGAACAATTTGCTAATCCGATTGTAATAAATACATCATAAATAAATGATAAATAAGTTATAAATAAATCCCTTCGATATGCCTTCGATAGTCTTATAGTTTATGAAAAGCGGAATCGAATGGTGTTGGTTTTATTAAGATTGAACTTGTATCCAATCTTATTTTCTGCTATTTAGTTGCAATATTTGATAATCCGAACAATTTGATAATCCGAATCACCTTCGGTCCCAATTAGTTCGGATTATCGACGCTCTACTCTACTTCGCACCTTTTTGCACTGCTCAGCTGTTTATCTCAAATATAGTGGGTGTTAAAAATAAGTGTAAAATATAGATAAAATATACCGAACTTTTGATATCGAACTCATGTCCACACACATGACAACGTTTAGGTACTGCATAGAGCCTTAATATGCAGGGTCCTGCAACTAAGCTCCCGTTTTCTGTAGCTCACTTACTCAATAAGCTAAGAGTTTGACATTTTGCAAGCTTACCCTGTACTTCAAGGTACAATTCAAGAAATTATTTTTTATTATACAGGGTGTTCCAAAAATGTGCAACGCCATAGTAATATATTTTTTTAAATTGCATGCTGTACATTTTTCTACATATTTGGAAGCCTTTTATGGTTGCCTACATATCACCAAAATTTTATTGAAACCGGTTGAGTGACCGCAGCGGAAAAAAATAAAAACAAAAAAAAAATTATTTTGCAACAATTTATTTCATAAAAAATAATAGACGTATTTTAGATTTGAGTGTACTTAATTAAGTAGTTATTCAAATGCTAAATTTACTGCATAATTTACCTATAGCGGTAAGGACGGAAATGTGGCTATAAGTAAATTTTGCAGTAAATTTAGCAATTGAATACCTACTTAATTAAGTACAGTAAAATCTAAAATACCTCTCTGCGTTATATTTTATGTAATAAATTGTTTTTCAACGCCTGGTACGATATTTATTACCTAAAATTGCCGTTGAAAACGTTGAAAAATGAGTTTTTGGCGAATAACTTTTAAAATATTGCGAATTGTGATGGGGTTGTATTCAGAAACAATATTTATTCTTTTATTCCGCATCGTTTAACCTAAAAAAAATTATGGGTTCCAATTTAAAATAAGAACAATAGCGCGCTTTGAAGTTTGACAAGTTTGACACTCGATTTTGGTCACCCTGTATAATTTGGATCAATGTCTCTTGGTTAACGAGACTATTACATCTAAATTAATAAGCACGTCGCAAAATTTTATTAACGAGGTGCATTTTGTGGTTTTTATTGATTTTTAAAGCGTAGGATGCAAAATCAATTTTTTTTTGTTTTTATTTTTTCCGCTGCGGTCACTCAACCGATTTCAATAAAATTTTGGTGATATGTAGGCAACCATAAAAGGCTTCCAAATGTGTAGAAAAATGTATAGCATGCAATTTAAAAAAATATATTACCATGGCGTTGCACATTTTTGGAACACCCTGTATAATAAAAAATAATTTCTTGAATTGTACCTTGAAGTACAGGGTATGCCTGCAAAATGTCAAACTCTTAGCTTAATGAGTAAGTGAGCTACAAAAGACGGGAGCTTAGTTGCAGTATCCTGTATAATAGAATATATAAATAATTAGTATGTAAAAGTTCATTTGTTTAACGTCTCTAAAAAGAATACCAAATAACCCAAAATGGTACCAAATTACAAAACGGTTCTCATTAACTTCTTTCAAAGACGATAAATAATAATAAAAAAGTCACACAAATGTTATTTGGCTTTAAAAATACCGTCCTATGATACATTGCACTATTTTTTCTAACCTGTTTGTAAAATTGGTTCAATCTTCCGACTCTCTCCAACATTCAAACAATACATTTCGGGACATGAGTTTATTCAAAAATTTGTCTACCATGGTCATACAGACCATTCATTCGTTATGACAGAATTTTTAAATTTGTCAACTTTTCTTTATATTTAGTCATTGTTTTCCGTTTATGTTCTTACATTTTAAAATAATATTTTCACATTTTATTGTTTACCAATTTGTTATTAAGACTTTTTATCGGATGCTCGATTGACACGATTATAGAATTAAATTAACAATTGTGTTCATTTTGTACCTGTTTTTTTGGTTTTGAAAGGTGCCAGAGGCTCATTATACATTAAGCCCTGCTCGATGAACACGAGCTGGAGATTCTTATAAAAAATTAACAATGTTTACTCCAGAATATTACAAATTAATAAAAATTCTTCAATATTGGTTGGCAATCAGACCAAATCTAAAATTCTAAGATAAAAGGTCAATGATTCTGAAACAAATACATAAATACAAATAATATTCTTAGTAAAAATTATTAATTACACATTAATAAACGATAGAAAGGCAGCAAATTTTCTTGCAAATGACTTAATATCAATATGCTATAGATAAGTTGCCGCGCATACAGGGGTCACAACTCGCAACCGTGACTAATGACATAAAATACTGTGTAAAAAATGACACAACCATAAAGGCAACGGAGATTTTTCAGGGTGAATGCAATTTAAATTTATCGAACAATATGGGCTATTGGGTATTTTTTTATTATTTTCATTTTTGTTGTGTCTCAATTTTAGAATCCTAACTAATAAATTCGAATATGTCTCTATCAATGCCATTTACAACAAATAAAATAACGAAAACGCTACAACATAATTACTAGTATAGTCATTCACACTACATCACCTTTTATTACTAAAAAAAGCTGCCCTCCACTGGAACATTTTGTAACGGCGCACGTTGGGGTATTAGACCCAAAAAGCTGGCCATAAATCAAATTTCTAAATTGTTAAATTCCAAAAAGTAAACCAGTTTCTGGGATAGGTAAAAGACAGGTGTATTAAAAGGCGGCAATATTTTTTCATCTGAGCCCTGAGCCACGTGTCCTAGTCAGCAAAAAGTTATATTTTACTATGGCTGAATATAGATGCACATAAGTTGACGCTCTTAAAAACGGTTGCAATTTTGTATTTTAACGATAAATGTGACTTTTTTGTTATACATTCTTTAGAACTAGTATGAACTTTCATTCGACATTATATTTATTAAAATTTATCCACAATTTTGTTTATTGCAGGGCCGAGAACATTCGCTGTTATAAAAAACAGTTTTATGCAGAACTTGAGTGTTTTAGTTTAGTGTTTAGCTTTGTTAAGCTTTTGAAAGTAGTTCAAATTATAGTATACATATTTGACATTACAACTACTGGAGAATCTGCTGCGGATAGGTGCGGATGCGGTTTTTGTGATTTTATTTCTAATACGTTGTAAAGGAAAATAAAAAAAAATATGTACAGGCTTATATGTAGTTTGGTGCATTTTCTTGATACCGTGATAGTAGAAGTAATGTAGAACATAGTTAACCATATTTAGCTATATACAAATGGTTACGGTTATCGAGATATTGACAACTTTATGTTCAATGCATGTTGTATGTTGTAAATGCCGTTATGTACGTATATTTTTCCGTTTTGGATCATGTATAGCAAACAACCCCGATGACCTAGACTCTTAAAAATGATCCGAAAAAAAACCTTAAACTTTGTACTTGTATATGCATTTCTTGGAAATTGGTTGCTTGAAGCCAATCGGATTCATATTCAAGGCAAGAAAATGCATCGAAAGCACCTACTCGCATACACAGTTCACTGGTTTAAATTTGATTCTTGTTGAGGAGAGACAATAGTAAGTTTGTGAATAGAAACTGGTTAGGCGTTTTCGATAAATGTATTTATGCGGAATGCGAATGCGGGTTCAAAACATGCGTATTAGGGTCATACCACTAAAAAGCGACCGTTTTAGCTTGAAGTATGATCAAATTTCGAAAGTTTTCATGGAAACAATAATTATAAATATTAGACAATTTTGGAATAATACTAAAAATAATAGATTTTATAGTGCTAATTATGGTACAATAGGTTCTTAATTGCCTCTACTATCACGTCTTAAAAGGAATACTTCGAACGGAAAACGGCATGAATAGCATATGTACCGTTTCAATACACAATATCGACTGGTGTAAACTTTCATTTTCTTCCTCTACCACTGGTTTTTAAAAATAAAACTTTTTTCAGGATTTTCTTACAACATGACAGACCCAAACATGTTATCTTATATAACTCAAAAACGACATGTATTGTTCAATTTTAAATCCGTATATACTGCGTATTTAAACTGGACATGCCATATATTATTTTATGAATTTGACACGTTAAAACATAATACAAATAAAATCACAAAACAGTATTGATGACAAATGTTGTAGCAGTAATTAATTTACAATAGGTGTAGTGCAGTGAAGAACAATTTTTAATACAGTTTGCTTTTTACTATTTTGTACTGTTTTATTGTATTTATTAAGTTATTAACCTTCAAATTCTTAGTATGAAGGTTAAAATGTTATACATAAATTAAACAACACATCTAAAGCCTTTTTAGGTGAAAAAAAAACTTTGGCCAGGTTTTCAGGTCAAATACCCCACTGTGCGATAGATTTGTCAATATAAATAACAAATAAATACGTAGAAATATAAAACTTGGCTTATCTCAATTGCTCATATTTTCGTTATTAGCTAAACATTTGCGGATTTATTTGTTAGAAATCTTTCTCCGAGGTTGCCAATCTTGACGTGTTACTGCACTTTAGTAATAGAGAAACAGAAACAAAGTAAAACCGTTTACACCGTTTTATTTGTTCGAGTTTGCTAAGGTTTGCTGCAAAGCGATTATCACAGTAGGAAATCAGAGTACAGAAGATTGATGTGGGCGAAATTCTCGTGACAGGGGGCGCCACCTTATTTTGACAGTTCCCCCGATTACTCAAGGGAAGACGTCCAGATTGAAGACCCTGGAAACGTTCTTGCGCGAATGGCGTAAAATTTAATTGTTTTCCTTCAGACATTTCTCTCCATTTTATAGCATGTCTACCTCTTCTATACTAAGTGACACCCAGAAGTTATGATTTGATGTATTTCAAATTTTTGGCGTACATATTCAGGACGTTTTAGTATATAACTTTTACAGCTTAACCTGAAATTACGTTAGTTTTTGAAATATGGAACTAATCAGAACACTACCTAATCTTTATATATAGTCTTGGATATTTGAATTGTTTTTGCGCTATAACTAGCTAATGTTATTATATAATGTCATCATTTTATCCATCACATAATTTATAATATAATAGAGAAAGCATTAGAAGAACTGCTTTGAATCTTTCTTGAGGTGACACAAGAAACAAAGTTTGGTACGAAGAATTAATACACAACCTAAAGAGTAGCTAACATCCTATTTATTAGATACACTATTCAGAACAAAACATATAGATGAATACTTGGACCTAAAAGAAGTTAAACCAGGAGACCCCAGGGTAGTTTCTTGGGACCAAATTTCTATCTGCCGACTGTCCGATATTTTTCTCCTAAACCACGAACCAAAAAAATTGTTTAGTCTAACAATTTGTCGTCATCATCATGATCATCTTCATGTAAGTTGATTAAAATTGGTTCTACACTTGAGTCGACAATATAATTTTTATCAATGTATTAGTTTAAATTATCTTGCAATGTGCAACACAATTTTGAAATATCTCTTCAAACAGTGCTACGTTAGCAGCTCATAATTTTAACATATGTTTAGTTTATTAAGCCAAAAGGTACTACTATTAAACAATGTATCAACATTGTTTAATAGTAGATTATCATAGCAAAAAATATTGACAATTGTACAGCATCTAATTCTACTAAATACGTGTGCAAAAAGAATTTTTAATATATGTCGTATTACGACAGTTTCTTAAACAATAAAAAATAAACAAGTATACAACAAGCAGTAGAACAAGACGTAGGATACATATGATACAACACACATATTCTTATACATATTATAAGGGTTTAAACTATTACTAAAATCGCCTTTCCTCAAACGCGCGCGATTTGGTATATTGTTATGATTGTACCTAGAATTATATTTACACTATAAACTGATTATTCAAAGAAAATAAAACAGTTCACTTTCCTGTCAAACCAATTTTTATGACGCAGTTATAAAGTTTTATTTAGCTGACACCAAAACCACAGAGCAACGACAGGACTAAGCTGTACGATACACCTAAATGCGCTACGGGTTGCAGAACTTAATGCACACTATAATCTCTCCAGGGCGCATTATAATTTTCTCCTGGCACAATTTAGATTATTGAATGCTCTTACCAAATTTTCAAATGCTGATTTATTTAAACTATTGAAGATTTATATTTTTTAATTATCAATTATTTTTTGAGATGCACATTATATTTTTATAGAGGTAACGATTGTATTGCACATTTATTTATTTAAGTGCACAAATATATTATGAAAGGAACATTCAAATATATAAACGTACAATTATTTAATCTGATGCACATATTATAAATATATTGCACATTGATTTTTTTTTACCGTGTCACCAAAACGTCGAAACTTCAACCACAACTAATTTCCACAATTTTTTTTCATGATCTAGTATTTTAGGGTTTTGTTATAGATTACAACAATTCCCTAAAGTTTGAAGTAATTCCCAAAACTTTACATTTTTGGATTGGGATACTTCAGAAAGAATGCCCCATATATGGGGCATTCTTTCTGAAGTGTCCCAAGCTGAGTCTTTTTTCTATACAATGAGTAAAGATGAAAGTGGGACAAAAGTGTGTTTGGGAGAAAGTTAATAACTAAGCAAACGGAGCACCCGCGCTTCATAGGCCAGCGCCAGCGTCCAGTCCGTGGCGCGTAGGTCACCCATTTGTCTACTTCAGTAACATTTAATAATAAAAATTATCCACGGCTCAACATCCCCCAACAGCTTTCGCCACTACTGGGGCATCGGCAGGCCCGAATTATCATTATTATGGCCCGCGTCTGTAGCACGTCTTAAGTTGTTTGGCTTTCAGCATTCGCCGAGGAGTAAAGGAAAACCACAGAAAAACCTTCACTCTGAAAGCAGGGCGAGGTAGGTCTGTTTCAAGTCGAATGTCTTTTTCTGGATTTTTTTATATCGTATTTGCGTTGTTTTTGATTCTTCCTGTTTCTTTTTCTGTCTTAAATGGATGGAGCAAGTGAAAGGGAATTCGATTTTCATATTTGTTGGAATAAATGGATAAATAGTTTTAGAAAACTTGGTCACACATCATTTGATTTACGTGGTATATCACTTAAACTACAAGAACAGTTTCCATCTATATCAAAGTCTTCGAAAATTTCTTTTAAATGTAGAAAAGAACTTTATACATTAAAGACAGATAGTAATTTGAATGCAGAGTCAAATTCTTCTGTTCTTGATACAGCTCTGTCCAATTATGTCATTCCTTCTGAAATGGACATTTGTGACCATGTGTCGGAAATCGAAGAATCTGATCATAATAGAGATAATGATTTTGCATCGAATATGTTTCCTCTAAAAACAGCTTGCGTTGACGGGAATCATAGGTCGGGACTCGAAGTTCTAGAAGCAATTATTGACGATGGCGTTTTTAGCGCGGGTGCTGCGTTTACTTAGTTATTAATTTTCGAAGATTTAGGGCGAAACGGAAACTGTTCTTGTCATTTAAGTGATATACCGCGTAAATCAGATGATGTGTGGCCAAGTTTTCTAAAAGGATTTATGCATTTATTCCTCCAAATATAACAATCGAAGTCCCCTTTTACTTGCTCCATTTCAGCTGAAAAAGAAACAAGAATAAACAAAAACGACACAAATACGAGATAAAAATACAAAAAAAAAAACATAAAATACCAGAAAAAGCAATTCGTCTTGAAACACACCTAGCTTGAAGTACATGTTATAAGATGTTACTGAAGTAGGGATACAAATGGGTGACCTACGCGCCACTGCCTGGACGCGCGCTGGCGTATGTAACGCGGGTGCTCCGTTTGCTTAATTATTAATTTTCTCCCAAACCCAGTTTTGTCCCACTTTCATCTTTACTCATTGTATAGGAAAAAGTCTCAGCTTTCGAATGAAACTATTTTAAAAAAATATTAAAAATACCCAAATGGGACAAAAATCGAAATACAAAATTACTTGTTAAAAAAACGTGTTAGATTTTTGTTTTTTAATTTTTATTTGTGAACATTAAAAAGTTCATGAAAAATGCTTTAAAAAGCACTAAATAAAAAATAAAATATATAAAGATTTATTGGAGTTACACTAATCTAAAAATGACCGTGTCACTCAAAGCGTCCAAACTTCAACCCCTTGTAATTTCCTCAATATTTTTTTTCATGAGCTAATATTTTAGGTATTTGTTACTGTCATTAAGTACAATAATTCTCCAAAGTTTCAACTATATCCGAAAACTTTTCATTTTTGGATTGGGACACTTCAGAAAGAATGCCCCCCCATATATGCTTTAAGTATTTTCGACAAGATGTTCGATGTCTAGTACTATGACTGTTATCAGGAAAATAACGAAGTAAACGAGCAAAGATATGATACTCGCAGCGACAAATTGCATCTGTCGTGTACACGATGTATCGTTCCAAATGAATGTCGCGTTGTTGTCGTCGTCGTCGTCGTCTCAACATGCAACTCGAGTGTAGGACAACGGAAGCGATATAAAATTTCAGTCGTTAAATTTCCTATAAAGTTGATGGACGCATAGTACGGAACAAAATAACGTAATACTTACTCCGTGTACGTACAGAATTCGTCGTACAAAATATCGCCGTAAAACTGCAAGCTATTGTACTATGAGGAAAAGTTTTATTTGAAGTAATAAAGCGGGGTATTCTGTAAAATGATGACTATATGCATTTCCTTCCGTAGAAGAGTGGTGGGTCTTGTCGTAAAAATATGGAAGTTGCAATAATATACCTAGGTACTTCCTTTTAATTTTAATTCCCTAATTTTTATTGTTTAGTTTTTGCTGTAGATGTTGAAGTTAATATTATTTATTATTTGGATAATTTATATTACGCGATTAATATATTGAGCCATCTATATTAATAAACTAATTAATAATGATTACTGAATAAGCTGCCTTTCCAACTATGTCAGATTGTACCAATGTAAATAAAGAAAATAGTTTCTGAGATATTCAATAGTTTCTTCTATTTTTTTTTTTAAAGAAATTTGCAATTGATGTTCTTTTTTAAACTACGTAAATACTACTGCAAATCATAGCTTTTTAACATATTCAAATGACTTTTTTATTCGGATTCTTCAATGGAACAACCTGTATATTATTTGCTAACTCAAATATCCCTTAAGTTGTTTTTAATTTATATTGAGTATGTCCTATATCTAGTTTTACTAGTTTTTGTAATATTTGCAATCTAAAAAGTAGGACGCGTTTATTACCTTAATATTGCTCTGTATACAGGCTGTTTCACGACGAGCTGCCATTAGAAGTATATGGAGAATCAAATGAAAATAGGGATTGAAAATTTCTGTTGTTGGATATGGTCTTCTGAACTAAAATATTTTCAGTTTCTGGTTACTTCCGGTTACACCGGAAGTGGTGTCAATTTACATATTTCAAATGGAAACGCTGTATCTTATAGCATTTTTGATTTTTTTATTAATTTTCGGTGTATTGTTAGTTACATACCCATACCAAAAATATGTCATTTGTGAGATATTAATTTTTTTCCTAATAGCTAAGGAATACATGCAAGATAGAGTTTTATAGAGTCTGCTATTTTAATTCCGAGCAAATAACTCTGTTATGTCCTAACTCTATCAGGCAAGCCGCACTAACAAACATATGTCAACAAGAATAAATAAATAAATAAATAAATAAACTTTATTTCACCAAAATACATTTGTAATAGGGAAATGGTCAAAAGAAAAAAATGCACATAACGCATATATCAATTTAAGATACAATAAAAGTTTAGTCTATCTCATTTTTCATGTAATTCCTGAATTCTTCAACATCGTAGAAGATTTTATCGGTCAGCAGGTTTCTGAGATCTGCTTTTAGTTTCTTTGGCGTTTTACTCCTCCAAAGGGCAGGTAACATATTAAATAGCTCCAAATGTCGATGCTGGCTGACAATATGGTAATGTCTCTTGCATTCCGTAGCATTCGGCTTGTTGTTTCAGTTCTATCTTGGTGGTCTGATATAACACCCTTTGCATGTAGTATTTGTTTAAAAATATATGCAGATGGCAGTGGCATTATCTTGAATTTTCGGAATAGTGGTTTGCGGTGGGTAGACCAGCTGGCTTGTTCTATAGAACGGACAGCTTTCTTTTGCAAGATGAATATCTTTACAGAGTGGGCTGATTCTCCCCACAATTCTAACCCATAACTTAGTCTTGAGTGGAATAGTGCATGATACGTTATTACAGCCGCATCTCTCCCGACAATCTGTCTCACTCTTCTAATAGCAAAGAGTACAAAGAGCTGATGTAAGAGTATTTGTGTTATCCAACCAGGTGAGACGTGAGTCCAAGGGTGACACCAAGCAGTTTTGTTGAAGAAGCCTGGATAGTTGTATTCCGCTTGCTTGTGAAGCTTATTGTTGATGTTTTGGTGTCGTTCATCTGTAAAGCATTTGCACCAAACCAGTCCTTAGCTTCAGATAATGCTGAGACAGTTTTTGACTGTGTTGATATCTGCGGCCGTGGTAAGGAGCGTCGTGTCATCTGCAAATAGAACAGCTTTGTCAGACATGTTCTCTGGAAGGTCATTGATAAACAGACAGAACAGCACTGGACCCATCAGTGATCCCTGAGCTACTCCATTCTTGACAGTCAGTAGTGAGCTCATCTCTCTCTCTCTCTCTCTCTCTCTCTCTCTCTCTCAGTGTAAACTCCTTGTCTCCTGTTGCTCAGGTATGATTCAATTAGAGACAAGGGTTGACCTCTTATTCCATACCATTCCAATTTTCTAACACGCTGCTTATGTTGTATACAATCAAATGCTTGGGACCGATCGCACAAGACTGCTGAGATTCTTCTCCGTTCTCCATGGCATCCCACACAACGTCCAGCAGGGAGCGAACTGCGTCAATGCTAATTCTGCCCTTTCTGAAGCCAAATTGGTTTGAGCTCAACACCTTCTGCGCCTGAAGCAAGTTGGAGACTCTGCTTAGGAGTGCAGCCTCCAGTACCTTAGATAGTACTGGTAGTATTGCAATAGGGCGATAGTTTGAGCAATTTTGGTGGTCGTCCTTTTTATATATTGGCACTATTTTTGCAATTTTCATTTGGTCAGGTACCACTGCATGCAAGAAGCACTCGTTTATAACATCTGACAAAGGTTTTGCAATGTATTGGGCGGTCCGTTGCGGTATTTTTGTGTTTAGGAAGTGGATATCCATTGTTGTTTTTGTTTTTAGTCCTTCTATCGTGCTTAGTACTTCTGCTGGTGATACTGGGGTCAAGAGAAAGGTCTCAGATATGAAAGGTAATTTGTTTGTATCTGCAGTTATACCATTGTCACAATCTCCAACAGTGGCAAAGAACGAATTTAGGTCATTGCTAGATGGCATGGATGGGCTTGATTTTGCGCTTCTTGCTGTTTCTGTGTTTATTATGTTCCACAACTTTTTTGGTCTATTTTCAGTGCCTTGAAGGCTGAAATCACAAAGTTCAAGTATATTAAACTATATAGCTACATATTTAGAAGAAAACGGCATTGATTTTGTACATTTATTAAAATAGAAATAAATAGTTTTTGGAATTTACTTAAACGAAGTTCATTTATTTTTAAGTTTGTCTGTTTCATTGTTATTACTTATACTTATAGTTTTATAAAGACTAATTTAATCAGAATAATTCAAGATTTTAATAATGACTTAAAAATCTGGTTATACGAATTACAGGTTGAACGTTATTCAGTTGTTTTCCAACGCAATATAGATTTGGTGATGGTTTCAATGTCTATTGTGATGTTTAAACATCGATTAAAATAGGTACAAATGCATTTTAGGTGTTGGTCAAATTACGATTTCATACAAAGTTAATCTAAAAATATTAATAAAATTCGAAAATGCATTCTTATAATAAGGTTGCCATTTGAAATAATCGACTTTTACTACTTTTCTCAAGTTTAACTTTGATCTTATAATTTGAACACCTTGTATAACATTTTGAAGAACTTTACTGATGTGTCGATACTATCTTACCTTCAGGACAATTTAGCTACACAACTTTTTTCCAAATGGTCACACCGGATAATTTATAAATACTTGAAAGTAACCTTTCAGCTCCCATATTTTATTGAAAAAATAAAGATCTCAAAAATGTTAGGTATAGGGTATATAACATATAATTAACCAAAAATTTAACAAAGGTTCAATAATGCTTATAAAATACACGCTGAAATACAGCAAAATATTGCAAAAATAAACCGGCATAAAGTAAACAAACAACATAACCTTAAATGCTGTTGGGTGCACCAGGGTGGCTATTCTGAAATAATAACACCCATCACTTGTTACTTTAAAATTGTTTTCTAGTTACTGAAAAGAGCACTGAAAAGAAAGGGAGTTTCTCAGTTCCTGTTTCTCCGCAAAACTTAAATTTATTCAGTTCTGTCGGTCTATTAAAGTCAACATTTACCCAAAGCAATTAGACAAACATCCGCTGTCATGTTATTGTCCCTACGGCAGCCCCATATTAACATAACTATTAGCCCACTAAATGCAAATCTCCTCAACAGGATTAATTATCCCATTGATTACCAGAGCACACTACCAACCAGTAATTAAGATATTATGCCTTAACTAACCAAGACTTCCTATCAGTTTCCTCCTTCAAATAAATTACACTGACAATTTTTGTTCATTTCCCATCCACTATTTTCTATCAACTGCAAACTGTGCAAAATATGCCCTATCTTATATCATCCAATCTCTCCAACTTGCGCATTGGAAACTATAGCGTTAACTTTAGCCGGAAGTACGGTCATTAATTCTCTCTGGCACCCCACGAAACGGTGGCAGTTTCTTGCTTAGGGGATGGGCCGAAAGGCACGCCGCAGTGTCTCCCTCTGGCGGCCGTTCTTTTTTCAGTTAGTCCATTCGGGCAAGACTCCCGAATTATGTCTTCAATAAAGTTGCGCCAGACTCTTCGGCTTTGTCTTATACTTTGGTAGAAAGGAGGATGGGCGCAGGGGGGAAGTTTTAGCCCTTTTAGAGAGGTAGCGTAAGGGTTGAGTTGAGAGAATGACGCGATTTATCTGTGTTACAGTAATGAAGCGAGCGTCAAGTGTCGAGATGATCATGAAAAGGTTCTTTTTTTGTGGTGAGTTATGAATTAAAGGGAAGTCTTTTTTTAGGAAGATTATTAATCAGGAATTATATGGTAATGAGCTAGGTGTGAGTGAGAACCATTTAATTCTATAGGTGAAATGTGGTTTTCCAAGTTGTTTTCTCCCAAAACATAAGAGTAAAACCGTAATTAATTACATAAAAAATCATACAAATTTCCTTGAGCAACATCTATGTTATTTCACATACACTAATCACTTCTCTCTATTTACGCACGCTCACAAAATTCGACTATCCATTCACAGAGGTCGCTTATAACCTCTAACCACATAAACCCCAACAGTGCCAGTTAAATACCTCGGTTAGGTTATCAAAAGTCAGATCCTTCTAAAGTTTCTATAGGGAATGATGTTTGGGGACTCTCTAGTTTGTACTAGAAGCCTGCGCCCATTGTTACGACTTTGGCAGGCAAAACCACTCTGACCCTCAGAAGGATCTCTCACCCCTTAAATTTATAATCAAAACAAATTAACTCACCACCTGACCAAAACATCCTCAACAGTCACAGCCAGGGCATGCCCTAAGTGCAAAATCCCTGTGTAGGTTTTGTTGAACTATGTTATTTGTAGCACTTTTTGTTGCATCATAGTGTTATCAATAGAAACAAATGTGTTATAGTCAAATAGTAATAAATAATGACAAGTTTGAGATGTAATAACTTCTAAGCAGTTTCATATGTGACCATATGTAATGATTATTGTGTATTGTATTGTATTGTATTATAAAACTACATTAAATGCTACGTATAACGATGGAAGTTATTTTTTAGTGAGCGCAACTAGATTAACATTCTGGGGGAGTTTTAGCCTGTTGGCATTGCAAAATAGTTCAACGGTCTGTGGATAGATGGCGCTGTTTAAAATTAAAAATGCAAATACAACATAAATAATTTATTTAGATATGACCTAAAGTACACTAAAAATCGGTAAAACCGAAAACAAGATGTAACATAAAGAATGCCACTATGTATTTTTTGTGTTCGTGTTAAAACATGTACTATCGTGGCCATATATTATGTCCCTTCTTTTGACGTCGATTTTCTCGCAGAACTAGGGGCGAAAAAATTTAAAAAAGTTCTGATGCTATCCTTGACTAATATGCTACAACTCATAAAAATTAGAAAGCTGTATATGTTGGCGTTTTCCCGATTTTTCCAAATTAAGAAGAATTGGCGCTGTTTTTGCCCCGTAAATTTTATTCGTTTAACTTTAGCAATTAATTACTCCAGAAATAATCTATCGATTTCAACGAATTAAAAAGTAAAATCACCTGCGGAATGCTAGTTTTCAATGTGCATTTTTGTAAAATCATTGGATTAGTGGTTGACCCACAAAAAGCTATATTATGCAATGCCAGCAGTTCCGTTATTAGAAGAACTAGAATAATGAAATATAGCCTATAGACTACCCAATAATTCATAGGTTTAAAGTTTATTACATAATCATTATTTATCTTGCATTTATCACACAAAAGATCGTGCTGAAACTCCGCGTGAAACTCCGACGCTCTACGGTCTTTGAGGTGCTGCGGGGAAGGGAGGCGTTAGCAGTGCTGTCATGTCCGAGAGAACCGACACAGCTGAGAGAACCGGGGCAGCTTATCAATACACAAAAAAAAACGATAACTTGTCAAGGTAGTAATTTTAACTAACAATTAAATTCTTAATTTTTGCGTAATTTTGATTTTAATATGTGACCCGGTACGAGAGAAATCACTTCTATTGATTGGCGTTTATGTCTTCTTCAGTTTTATACAATATGGTTGTAAACAAGATTTTGATGGAAGCGGATAGATCTAATAATTTGGAGTTAGCAGATTTTCCGATTAGTGGTGAATACTAAATTAAGTTTGCTTGATAAACATAAAAAATATTTAAAAAGTATGCCCGATTTTGTTATATAAATATTCAAACTATTATAACAGTTTCAGCAGTTTATTTATTAATAATATTTAAATACATGCACAAACAATATAAAATAAATACAACTCTTGATATATTACATATATTACAAACGTCAGCTTTGAGTGTATGAAACATAGAAACATCAAAAAACTTTTACAAATTTAGCATCGTAAATTTGTAGACACATAGATTATTTTGCAGATTCATTAATTTTAAATGCTAATCCCGAACCCCGATTTAAATTGCCAAGAATTTCAATGGGACTTCCAAATGCCTGTTCGTGGTTCTGTTATCTTATTGACTCATTTTGTCATTATTTTTTAATTCGGTAATCTGTCGCCGGATGTCCAAATTTCTTTGGCGAGGCATAATCGCCGTGTCGTTATATGTATTGTGTAAACACTGTTCTCCTAGTAACTAATGCACGTGCGACCCCCCATTACTGGCAGCGTCGGTGTCGATCCCTTCCCCCGCTCGCCCGAAAGACCGAAGAGCGCCGCGTCAATTGCAGCAATCATGAGATGCTTCAACTCGATCTTTTGTAGGGAAAATGCAAGATAAACAATGATTATGTAATAAGCTTTAAACCTATGCATTAGTGGGTAGCCTATAGTCTATATTTCATTATTCTAGCCCCTCTAATAAAGGAATTGCTGGCATTGCATAATATAGCTTTTTGTGGGTCTTTATACGCGTTTGATTCATTTATTCACTTAAATACTAGTACGTCCAAATTCACTCCGCACATAGGGGTGAGTTCGGACACAGTTCAACAAAAAAAAAACTTAACTTAAAATGAAATATTATAACTTTTTAAACACAGAACTCTACTTAGGAATGTTTAGAGATGTTAAATGATTTTTTTCATAATTTTTCAACAAACAATTTATTTGAACCATGCAAAAATACGCAAAATCCCGTTCGAAGTAGCTCCAGATGACGGTAAGCATCAAAAATAAATATAAATATTAGAAATATTCCAGTTGCGTCAAAACAAAAAAAAAAATTACGACTAATAATACGATCTCCATTGTATGGCGTTATTTCGGAATGGGCTGCTGCGTTAAAGGTATGATTTGACGAGTCACTTTGCTGAGAGCAAAGGTAATTACGTTTGTAATACAACAAACCAGCCGCTAATGACATATCGTGTATCCAGACTAAAGTATACAGAGCTGCTGTCCTTGGATAGTAACGTAATGTTCTATATGGAAATTGAGCACCTTAAACAATAACAATATTTATTTAGAATATATGAAAACCAGTGAAATTGTGTACGTACCTACCAATAAATTCCCAATAAACAAATAGTCGATCAATATTCATTCTGAGAGACACACTCATAAATAAATCGCTCTTAAAAAGAACTGCTTACAATAATGAACATAACCCTATATAGACAAGAAAAAGATAACTTCTTCTTGGTATTTTCCGTGGCTAATTCGTGATTAGGTAGTTGTGTCGCCATCTACATTATAGTAAAGCTTTGTTTGTAGGTCTAGAGAAAAGAGCGGAAAGAGCAACATAACACTACTAGTAGGGTTTATACAAAAACAGACTTTTGAAAGAGCCGGTGTTCGAATTCCCAATTTCCAAAGAAAATCAGTTAAAACCGAATATAAATAAAAAGTCTACTCCATATACAAACAAAGCCTTTAAAAAGTTAAAGCCTGTAAATTTACAAAAAAAAAATTAAATTGCCCTGTACCCTGTCAGCACTGTTTTTATATTCCAGATACAAAATAGTATCGTCGTCAAAGCATTTTTATCTTTATTTGATCTTTTATAGATTGTCTGAAATACTGAAATTTTCGCACTTAGGGTTTTCGAACTATTCTTTCTCCAGGTTGTTTAAATATCCTACGAATTATTTTTTCAATTACTTGTGACTTTCCCATGAGCATTTCTGTAATAGTGGTGCAACTCTTAAAAGTAGGTAAATTTTCAGGAGACACATTTCAAAAATATCTGTTTTCTGTCATAAATCAAATGGAAATATATATTTTGTGCGTTTTTGGATACCTATATGTCAACAGGGAGACTAGTTATGTTGATGTGCGGCAAAGAAGTGTCAAAATCCTACATTATTCATTCAATAGAAAGTACTCTACCAAGAGAATATGACATATTATTTATGTACGTTGTCATGTTTTTTTTTCCGATTTTTGATATTCTTTAGATTTTCAGATAATAAAAGTCGTATTTTCAATAACTTGGAAAGTTACAGCAGTATGATAAAATCATCTAACTACTTTTAGAATTGTAAAAAAAACTAAATCGATATAAAGTTTTTAATACAAAGCTCTGAATTAAATTAACAATGTAAAAAATAAATACTTTTATATACAGAGTGTCTCAACAGTGCGATATCGGAAGATTGTGCCTCTGTTAATGAAGATATTTTAAAACTGATTTCACTCATATATACAGAACGCCGAGGCGCACATTTTAAAATTATTAGCGTGTTTACAGGGTGTTCCATATGGTACCAACCCAAACTTATGTTAAACCTATATTTCGGCACAATTTTGAATTCCTCGCAAAATTTTACGCCAATGAAACATAACATTACCTACACAAAAGTTTATACTTTTGGATTTATTGGCATTTTTATGGAAAAACAGTAGGCTAAGAAAAACTGTATATCTCAATAACTGTTTTGGATTTTATTTAGCACGCTTAGATTATGATTAAGTAAGAAACGTTCTATCATCATGATTACCTACCATATCCAAATTGTGTACAGGCTGGTCATAATCTGCAGCAAAATAAAGCAAATAGCTTTTCCTAAGAAAGTTAAGTTTTTTAAATGAAACACCCTGTATCTAATTCTTTTTTTGAATTCTATGCATCATTCTGCACAAAAAAGTAATAGTACACACTACTATAGTGCTAAAATAACCATTGCTGAGATAACTAGTCTGCTTAATAAAAAAATCGATTTTTCTATCAATAAGTGCTTCTACACCCACATTAACAATTAAACCAGTTAAGTATTTATCTAAAGTACTTTTTCTCGCATAATTTCATCTTTTTTTAATAAAATAAAACATTTTATCACATCTGCAATTTGATATTATAATTTGAAGTAAAATTTAACATATACCTTGTAGGCTGTGAAAAACTGTGCTAAAGAAGTTATTAAGGTATCTGTCAGTGGTATCTGTCAACTCTACTTGTTAATAAAGCATTTTTGTTGCATTCGCCAAAAACTCACACCATGTCAATTAGTTCCTCCTGGGAAAAGTTCGCCATATTTTCCAAAATTATACTAATCACCACCACTGACAGATACCTTAATAACTTGTTTAGCACAGTTTTTCATAGCCTACAGGGTATATGTAAAATTTTATTTCAAATTATAATATTAAATTGCAGATCTGCTAAAATGTTTTAGTTTAATTCAAAAAAAAAAAGATGAAATCATTCGAGAACACAGTACTTTAGGTAAATACTTAGCTGGTTAATAGATAATGTAAGTGTAGAAGCACTCATTGACAGAAAAATCGATTATGACCAGCCTTATTTTTAATTGTTCTGCAAAGCAAATAAGAATTAAAAAAAGGACGAATCGGTCCATATGAAATGTGTTACTCAGAATAACGTTAACTGCAAAAATCGAGCAAAAATTGAGGACACCCGTATATTTATTCAAGTCCATTTCGATAAAAGACAATAATTACTTTTACATATTTATTATTATTGAAACTGGTATAAAAAAAGGGCGTTTTAAATATCAAAACCGGTTTTTGAATGTTTCGAAAACGTGGCCTTAAAACCGTTTTTTAAACCGCAAACCTTGACTACAGAATAAACAGAGTTCATTTTGCAAATTTCTAGCCATTTTAACAATTTATTTCTATTTTGCGAGGTCATAACTTCAGAAGCATTTTTCTTTTATTCAGGTTTACAATAATTCGAACGATCTAATCTAGAAACTTTATTACCACTCCTTTTAAAATAATTTTGACCCCTATTCACACTATTAATTATCCATTCAATGCTAAGCCCCAAACCCCGAAACACCCTCAGACGAAATGCGTCCGAGCCCTAATTAATAGATTACTTATTGGTGTGCGATCGGCGAGCCCCCTGGTGTTAGAATTCACGGCGTTTGCTTCACCGCCGTATAATCAATTTACAGTCGTCTGTTTCAATTTGGGTCCGTTTTGGCAAGCACCGGCGGCGGCGGGGAAAGAGGCAGGCGGTTGCGGATTGGTTACGTGCTACCCGTTTTGGACCAGTGCCGCCAACGTGACAACCCAACCAGTAATGCAATTGACTGCGTCCGCGACGCCGACGCTTCGACACCAGATAGAGACAGACGATTTAGATCGGTTTAGATCGGTGTCCGAATAATCGGATTTTCACTTTGCGAATAATAGAGGTGCTAATATGTGTGCGAAAGAGTACCGAGAGTAAACTTTTTCTAGGGGATTTAAAACGAGTGTAATGTACTATTTTTTCTAGTTTGCGTCATTAATTTTATATAAATTTAGAATTCTGGGTTAATAGTTAAATTATAAATAAATCCCTTCGATATCGCTCGGATATCGCTTCGATATCGCTTCAATATCGCTTCGATATCAGTTTGATATTCCTTCGATTTTGACTTTTTGGCATTCTTATAGTTTATGAAAAGTGGAATCGAATGGTGTTGGTTTTATTAAGATTGAACTTCTATCCAATAAACGTATTTTCTACTATTTAGTTGTCATATTTGATAATCCGAACAATTTGATAATCCGAACAATTTGATAATCCGAATCACCTTCGGTCCCAATTAGTTCGGATTATCGACGACTTACAATTTGAGGTATGATAGAAATTTATGCAGGAGGGACCCCCCCCTTATGGCCGGTTTCTGGTACTACCTGTAACTCTCTGGGTACGATACGATTACCTGACCGGTATAGGCAAAACCGGGAGAGCTGAAGATTACTCATAGATTTCAGCTGTTATTTTCGACATACGTTACAGATTATTTCTGAATATTGATGCGTGTTAAAGCAAAATAGCATACTTTTCATATACGTCTGCTGTATAATTTAAATGGGCAAGACAAAAAAAGTACGTCTGTTCTTAGAACCATAAGAACGAATGACAGCGGTAGCAACCTAACCTGCAAATTCGAGCGCGAATGTGTGATGTGAACAAGAGGTTTTCGTTGGTATGTTTTCACTTTGCTTCTGTTAAACATGCTAATGATGGATATATAAATAAGATAGGATATTATCACAAATAAATGACAGTATTTTTAATAATTTAATAACCTTTAACGAACTACCTAGTAGGCAACCTAATATACACAGCTATATAACCAATCAATGCGGTACGTTCATATCTTGGTTCATACGATTTTAAGCGATGAGTCAACTTCAGCTCTCCCGGTTTTGCCTATATATGCGCATTTCGGTTTCTGGTACGTGTTTACCAGGCTGTTGTTAGGTAACTCACTGTGACGAGGGGTTACCGGCTGGTTATCTTACTTCACCCCAACTACCTTCGCTAATATATGATATATCTGCACGCTGTCGCTGTGAGATTGTAAAGTTAGGTTATTTGGTTGAATTGCATTTTGTTTCGATTCTTTTGAAGAGAGAATTGAATTGTTTAATTGAATAGGGGTATAAAGTACTATAGAGGTTTGTGTGATAACTATTATCATAAATGTTGTATGTATTAAGATATCTGTCTTTATTGAATATAAGCATGAAATAAACTTTGAAAACAAACTTCATATGGAAATATGAATGAAAATAGTTTTAATACTGGTATTGTAGTTTGTAAATTGTATATATTGCTTACCTTATTTTCGAAAGGTTGATGAAAGTGCCCATGCACAAATAAAAATACTTTTCGATATATTTTATATTTTATCTATATATTTTGATACCTTCATATACAGAAACATACTGTTTGTTGTAAGTTCAAGTGGTATTTACAAACCAAATAATAACAACTATGGATGAGCTGAACTATGAACTATGATTTGCTTATAGTGTCAATTATTTATAAATTATTTGCTTTGACTGTTGGTAAAAAGTTGTGTGGCAAAATTGTTGTGAAGGAAACATATTGTCGGCACATCAGTGAAGTTTTTCAAATGGTTATACAGGACGTTCAAATAACAAGAGTACTAAAAATCGATTTTTTTTACTTTTATCGAGTTCAACTTTAACCTTATACTTTGAACAATCTGTATAACTTTTCGAAAATTTTGCTAATGTGTCGATATGATGTTACTTTCACAATAACTTTACAAACAACATTTTGCCAGTGGCCACCGCAACTAATTTACAAATAATTAATTATAACGTGATTTTGCAGCGGTTGTTTATTGAAAAATTTTATATCTCAAAAACGACACGTTAGGTATAGGATATGTAAAATACAATTAAACGAAGGGTATAGGGTGTTGCGCATTTGAAATATTGGCACAACTTCCGGTGAAACTAGAAGTAACAAAAAACTGACAATATTTTAGTTCAAAAATTTCAATCCCTCACTCCATTCGGTCTCGCTGTGAAAGATCCTGTATACAGAATCTTATTCCCTGTTATTCAAAGTGTGCTCCAAATTGCTGCTTGACATAGTTCATGATTAACTTCGACTTCTTCGTCTATCTCTATGTTTCAAGTGCCATTTTCTTCTGTTTCCCACATACATGCTTCAAAGTGAACCTAAGCAGAAAAAATAACGTGAGTTGACTTAATTACAAATTATGCTGATCAGTCGATAAACAAAACACAGTAAACTAACTAGTAATTTGGGCCACCCGTAATTTGAAACAAACTTACTTCACAAAGTCATGAATATTTTGTTGGTCCCTTTTCATTAACCACTCTTTTTGTCCTTGGCGATCACTTGGAAAAGCATTTAATAGCTAGCTCAGCTCTGTTGTAGAACTGCATGCCTGCACGACAACTTTCCTATAACCTAAAAAATAAATAAAATTATTTAAACTACCTATATAATAATATAAATAATTTAACAAAATTATTATCCGTAAGTGTTCATAGCATTAATATTACATTAAACTAGCCAATAATACTATTACTATAGAAATATACAGCATAATAGTGTGAACTACATAACCTATGTGAACGAAACTTATCACATCTTATTTTACTTGATATATAATGCAATAAATTTGCTGTTCATACCTTTGTATATCATGTATTACAACTATACAATCCATTCATTATCACTTCTTCTTTCATATCACTGTTAAAGAAACGCATCCTATAACTTAACCAAGATGAAACCTCCGGGTTTTGTATGCTATAAACATAGATTTTTACTATATTTGACAATGTTTTAAGTAATTACCTGCATTTAAACGCTTATAAAAATAAAAAAATTAAAATATCGAAAAAATCCTACGCTACGCTGTAGAGAATTTATTTTCAATTATAAAAATTTAATAAATAATTGAATATGACGAATAATATCCGAGTTCCAGTGCCGGTAAGTTTAAAAAATGGCCCAGGCCTAATAACTTGAAGACAAGCGTGATTCCACTGTCAACTTCGTAAGCATTTCGAACATTCAATGGACTAGAATTCACACTCGTTAATTAACAAGAATCATACTTAATCGACATTTTGATGCCATTTTGACCGCAAATACTTGATCCAGAGAATGCCACATTATTATCGTTTGCCTGACTTAGTGCCCATTTTAGAATGCAATGATCCTGTATATCTCCCTGTAAAATTTGTTTCGATATGGTTGCGACTGTTTCCCAATCTGGCTAGACGCGCTGCTCTACTTTCAGCTATAACTACGTGTCGGCTTGAAATATTACAAAACCATTTCGGACAAAACTAATTTCTAGACATAATGAGGATTAAAACAAGAAATCAAAAAAAAAACATTTTTCAAACTTTCAGGGTACCCCCCCCCCCCTTAAATGACTACAAAAACATACCTACATACATTTAAAAGAAAAAAACTAAAGACAAACATCTTCCTCTTTTCATATCAAAACTACGGCGTCAAGTTTGCCAGATCATAACTTCTGTGAAAGAACAATTATCTTAGATGTGCTTCTCGAGCGAAAACGTCTTTGTACAATCAACGCTTTGCAATAACTGGCGCTCTTAAGTAATTGGAGGGAGCTTTTTAATCCATTACAAACCGGAGGAAAACGAGAGCACAGAAAAGAAAGGAAAAAAAATAAGAACGCTGGCTCTAACGTGAAAATTAACGCTGGCAGAGAGCTTGCCTTCCATTTACAAAGAAATTGCCTCACGCCCTGATAAGTTTTCCGCTATTTTCTTTTGTTCTTCGCTTGGTAGAGCATTTTGCACGAGAACTTTCAAATGCATCATACGTATTTGGTCACTTACTGCTTTATTATTTAGTTTATAGTGTATTTGTTGTAACTGCAAGATTTTTTTAGGAATAAAAGGTGACGTAGTGTGAATGACTATACTAATAATTATTTTGTAGCGTTTTCGGTGGTTTATTTGTTGTTAATGGCATTGGTAGAGACATATTCGTATTTATTACATAGGATTCTAAAATTGAGACACAGTAAAATAATAAAAATATTAAAAAATACCCAATAGTCCATATTGTTCATTGAATTTAAATAGCATTCACCCTGAAACATCTCCGTTGCTTGTATGGTTGTGTCATTTTTTACTCATTATTTCATTAGTCACGGTTGTGACCCCTGTATGCTCGGCAACTTATCTATAGCATATTGATATTAGGTGAATTGCAAGAAAATTTGCTGTCTTTCTATCGTTTATTAATGTGTAATTAAAAATTTGTATTAAGAATATTATTTGCCTTTATATATTTGTTTCAAAATTATTGAACTTTTATCCTAGAATTTTTGATTTAGTCTGATTGTCAACCAATATTGAAGAATTTTTATTACTTTGTGAAATTGTGGAGTAAACATTGTTAATTTTTTATAAGAATTTCCAGCTCGTGTTCGTCGAGCAGGGCCTAATGTATAATGAGCAACTGGCACCTTTCAAAACCAAAAATACAGGCACAAAATGAACACAATTGATAATTTAATTCTATAATCGAGCATTTATCGAACATAAATTAAAAAGTCTTAATGACAAATTGGTAACCAATGAAAGGTGAAAATTTTATTATAAAATGTACCCACATAAACGGAAAACAATAACTAAATATAAAGAAAAGTTAACAAATTTGAAAATTCTAAATCTAATAAGTATGATTAAATGAAAACTCAAATTTGGACATTTTGGACTACAGTGCAAAATCGTAAACTTAGCACAATTTATATTGTGACTCTTTCACGACGAAAACTGCAGGTAAACAATCTAATGAAACTGACAGTGGTGACGATTATATTCGGTATAATCATCTTCGGATAAAAATGATTCGTGCGCCGCGCAAAAAACTGATTTCGGGGCCTCAAAATTTGCCCAGCTTCGATTAAGAATCACTTTCTTGTTTTGCTACTATACAGTACAAATTATTTGCGCAATATATAAAATGAAACATGCATTTATTGGAACCATTTGATAAAATATTTGACCAATACAAAAAACATTTGACCAATACAAAAAATATTTGAGCAATGCAAAAAATGCCTTGGGCATTTAAAAAATAAACGTGCAATATATTTATGATATGTGCATCAGAATAAATAATTGTTCAAAATATATTTGTGCACTTAAATAAATAAATGTGCAATACAATCGTTACCTCCATAAAAATATAATGTGCATCTACAAAAAATAATTGTTAATTAAAAAATCTGATGTGGCCAGGCACATGACTTTATCATACAATATATAAAATTAATAGTTTAGCTGCATGAGAATCTATTCTATTGAGATAAATCGTAGGTATTGTCAAAGCATCAGCATTTGACACTACCTACACTACGTCATTAGAATAATAGTTATTTATGTCACAAATGCCGAAAGTACGGAATAGCGCGACGAGCGGTGATACGGCGCGTCACCGAAGGCGGAGGGTCGCCGTCGCACGTGAGCGAGTCGCGCTATCTAGTTTTTGGCAGGAGCGACATCAACGTTTATTGTGTTGCTTTTTAAGAAATACGTTAAAAAAATGATTTCTGTATAGTAAATGCTAGGTTGGTACCACATTGACGAAACGTCAAGTTTAAAGGTGCGTTCCGATTGGTAGGTAATGGTAGCTAATGGCGGTGGTAGAATACGAAATTATAGTATTTCTTACATATCGTGATAATGACACATATTAGTTTGCATTACATAAACATGAGTCACTAGCAATTTTCTATTGGAAATACTATAACGGCGTCTGCTACCACTGCCATTATCACTAATGAAAACGCACCTTAAAAAGGTAATTCAAATTCTGACAGATTTATATTTGTTCATGACACATCCCTACCAACATACATACTAAAATAAAACTACACTCATCGCTATACTTTATTTATAATTTTCGCAATTTATTGTTTTTAGAATTAGATATAAAGACGGGTTGATATTTCTTATCAACAAACAATCAAATTGGTGATCTTATTTTATTTGAAATTTGTATTTTATAATTTGCCGCACTACAGCGGCAACGTTCCATAGTGGTTCTCCAAGGTCTGATGAGATCAGCTGTTTTCGAATGTGACAACACAAAAAAATATTTGTCAGAATCCTGGCTACTATGTAATTTCATATCATTGCAGATGCGACCGATATCGATGAAATAGAATTTGCTCTTGAAGCTAAACTATTAATTTTACCAAAAAATTTAATAGGCATAAATTATTCAAAATTTCCTCTACTTTAATTTATTAATTAACTATTTTGTCGAAATTACAGAAATGGCGGCTCATTTCCAAAATCCTTCAAAAAGGCTTAGAATAAACTAAAAAGCTAAACTATTAATTTTACCAAAAAATGTCATAGGCATAAATTATTCAAAATTTCCTCTACTTTAATTTATTAATTAACTATTTTGTCGAAATTACAGAAATTACAAAAAATTACAAAAGCTTTTCAGCTCTAAGTTTGGTAACAAAACTTCTAAATATGAACTTTCGTTCCGTTACCTTTAGTAGTTTCTCCGGAATCGTCGCCACAAAAATCGTTTACACACATACACACACACACACACACACACACACACACACACAGACATTTTTTTGTACCTTGGTCAAAAATGTTCAGGGGACCCATAAAGACCTATTTCCGCTAAAATCTCAATTTTTTTTTTCGGCACGATTACAATACTTCATCATACTGCGTATGATAAAGTAAAAATATATATGTTCAATAGTTGAAATAAATCAGCATTTGAAAATTTGGTAAGAACATTCAATAATCTATATTGTGCCATGAGAAAATTATAATGCGCCCTGGAGAGATTATAGTGTGCATTAAGTTCTGCAACCCGTAGCGCATTTATGTGTATCGTACAGCTTAGTCTTGTCGTTGCTCTGTGGTTTTGGTGTCAGCTAAATAAAACTTTATAACTGAGTCATAAAAATTGGTTTGACAGGAAAGTGAACTGTTTTATTTTCTTTGGATAAATCAGTTCATAGTGTAAATATAATTAATTCTAGTTACAATCATAACCTCAAATATACCATCGCGCGCGTTTGAGGAAAGGCGATTTTAGTAATAGTTTAAACCCTTATAATATGTATAAGAATATGTGTGTTGTATCATCTGTATCCTACGTCTTGTTCTACTGCATGTTGTTATACTTGTTTATTTTTTATTGTTTAAGAAACTGTCGTAATGCGACATATAATAAAAATTCTTTTTGCCCACGTATTTAGTAGAATTAGAAGCTGTACAATAATTGTCAATATATTTTTTTCCTTTTGGTTGCTATGATAAATAATCGACATTGTTTAATAGTAGTACCTTTTCCGCTGTATTTCAGTACAGAAGTACCATTACGCGTGTACAATTTTAACTTGCTATCTAATAATTATTAGTTTTATAAAATGAAACATACATAACACCTGTGCGGGATTTTTATACATACAAAACATACACAACCCAAAAACAATGTAATATGATATATTGATTTCCGGGTGGAAACCGCGTTGAGGACTTTGAAGTAGTCGACGTTTCTCTTCTTAGCGCTTGGTTTGATAACTTAGTCCTGAAGATGCCTCTTGCAACAGAGCGCGAAACGTCGACTACTTCAAAGTCCTCAACGCGGTTTCCACCCGGAAATCAATATATCATTGACTCAGACCGCGGAAGTCTACAATTTAGATAAACAATGTAATATTTCTACAATAAACAATTAATGAAAACGTTTGTTTTCTAATGGAAAAAAATCCTTTTCTAAATTACATAAAGATTGGTTGGGATTTCTTGTAAAATGGAGGTTTACTGTTAACATTTTTTCAACGATTTTGCAAATGAGCCGCCATTTCAGTAATTTTGTCAAGATAGTTAGATAATAAATTAAACTATAGGTAATTTTGTATAACTTATGCATATAAAATATTTTGCTTATATTCATAGTTTAACTGTATGAGCAAATTCTATTTGGTCGAGATCTTGTCTGCATTAAAACTAGTTAGCCAGGATTTGTCAGATATTTTGATTCTTTTGTCGGTAATGTCAGAACATCAGCGTTTGCGTTGCACGCGAATTCGACACGCAGATGCGTCGAGATTGCCATGACGAGGCACTGCTGTATAGTATGATAAAGTAGGTAATGTGCTGGCCACATCAGATTTTGTTTGAATTCAAATTATATTTTTGTGTTATGTACATAACACCACGGTTTATCCATGTTTCATTTTATGAATCCGATAATAGAGATAGACCCTACAAATGAAAATATTATATTTAATATCGCTTTGTAGGCATGTGCTTTGTAGGCACAAAAAAAGTTAGTTTCGATATTTTTTTCATGATTGTGTAATTAATGATTTAAGTAATTTTTACCAATTTTAGGGAAACATGACGGTCGACAATATTTCTGATTATAATATTTTTTATGTAACATATTGATATTTATTTAATGCTCAGTATGTATTATTTTAATGCACAAGTCAGCCATTCTAGGGCACAATATGAATTAAATATTGCTCATTATTAAATTTTTTATGTAACATATTCATATTTATTTAATGCTCAGTATGTATTATTTCAATGCACAAGTCAGCCATTCTAGGGCACAAAATGAATTAAATATTGCTCATTATAAAATATGTTATGTAACATATTAATATTTATTTAATGCACATTATTTCCTTTTTAATGCACAAAGTATCTATTTGAATGCACTTATCTATTTATATAATGCACGCTTAAATCGCAGCCACCCCATACTATAGTATGTAAAATGTCAGAAGGATTGTTTTTTAATTCAGGACGTGTGCTAGCGCCGATACATCACCGAATAGTTTGGGTATAGTTGGGTTCCAAATCCAGGGGGAGGGGGCCAAGCCCCCTGCCCAAAGAAGAACAAAGTATTTTTCGGTCTAGATGGGAATAAAATCGGTAATAATTTCAGCATAAACTAATCGAAAACTGTTGACTGGTAGTAAATTCAATTGGTAGTTTTTACATATGCCAGCACAGTACAAACTAGTTGTAAATGCAAGGACATAAAATTTCCAGGAAAAAAAATGTGAATTTCGGACTATTCTCGACACTGCTGTCATGTACGCTTCCTGGCCACGATGCATCCACAGACATAAAAATTCGTTTAGAATTTTTAGAAAATTCCTTTAGAATTGCATGTAGTCTGCACATTAATGCTATAAAAATCTTTACGGTTGAAAGATTCTTCCCCATGAACTTTTGGGTTCATTATTCTGATATGGGTACAATCTATCGCTCCTATTGCTCCGGGTATCATCCAACACTCTTTAGCTAATTCAGTTTCGCGGGCAAAGAAATCCAAACATTATTCTTCAACACTATTTTTTGTGAAACTTTTATTTTTGAAACGGTGCGGTGGTTTGATGTACCCCATCATCTACACCATCACCCTGTTAAAACCCAGGATCACCTAGACATCTTAAAAATATCTCAATTTTGGCTACATATTATAAAGCTGCTCCTCTCGTCTCAATATGATTTCCTAAGAACTCGGTAGTGATCTATTCAATTTGTTTTTTTACTGAAGCTAGGAGAACAGTGCCTTTAACTATAAAGTTATCTAAAATAATTGCCTTACCGAAATATTTTTCTTGACAGTTCTTCCCCATATGTTCTACGTTCACATATTTCCCTCCTTTTCCTACGATAATTCATAAAAACAACCATTTGTAACACTTTTTCAATTAATGTAATAATTGTGAAGTTGCTCTATGAGAAGCTTCTTAAAAACTACACAAAACACTCCCAGATGGAGTAAATACTAACCATTAGTAATTACTCTAGTATTAACTTCTATAAACCGAAGTATATAAAGCAAAGTATGAAGTAATTGCTCGTAGTACTTACTTTAGTTTTACTTCAAGAATAATATAGAGTAAATGCTATAATTTTTAGTATTTCATAATAACTAAAACACAAATGATCGACGTCTAAACGCTGGATTTTCGCGTCCTTCTTCGCGAAAACCGCAAAACCACGGCCGCGGCCGCAGTTTTGCCTTCAAAATGCCGTTTCGCTGCTGTGTAGACTCGCGAATTGCGGATTTAGCGCCCATTTCTCTTAATTTTTAGCGAAAAATCGACGTACGGCAATTTCGCCGTTTGAATTACATTGCAAAAATTTTTTGGAGTGGGTACACTCCGTTCGGCACTTGCCCGAAAATTTAACCCTTTGTGTTTTCAAAGGATCCTAGGAGAAGCAACGATGGGCGGTCAACCGCGACATTTATTGCTCAAAACAGAAAGCTCTATCGCGTAGGCCAATCTATTTGTCGATATTTTGCCAAGTTTTCGAATTTATTTCCTTCAATTTGAGTAAATTTATGCATATCGATTTCTGACTGTACTTCTACTCCAGGCGCCATGACGACGGCTTAATAACATGACAGTTACGTGTTTTTTGACATTCTGAATATGACAACGCTATTTTCGTCTTACTGCTATCGTTTTGCTCGAAGTGGCTGAAATAGCGGCCAGAATAGCGATAAAATGGTGTCGCAGGCGTTCCCTGGCAACTACGCGATCATAATTAGGTTTAGTTTGAAGAATTACCAACGGAAAATAATAGATATGCGCCAGGGACAAGCGTGCTTTCGTAGCCTAAAAATGTACGTATTCCACTCGACTTCTGTCAGGTCAGAATTGCCCCAAATCACCCTTTCGACCGCGCCCCGGACGGGCCATATCGCGCCCGGGGTTTCATTTCCTTCTCGGGCGACGACATTTTACTCAAAAAGTACGCTAATATCGACTCTATATAAAACGCGCGTCAACTCCAAGCTTTAAAATTTGAAACGGTATGTAGATAAACCGCCCAAATTCGCGCGATCTAGATATTTCGATTTGCGCATGCGTGAGTCTAGAGAACAGCTGTTCCCAACAATCCCAACCTACAAACCCGTCATGGTGGGGCGGGGGGCCACTGTGCACAGAAACACAGAATAGATATGCGCTACGATCTGTCAAACATAACCATGAAATATGGAAAGTGGAAAGCCGCGAACAAGGGAACAAGGCATAAATTCTCTGCAATTATGTTTACAATCAACGTAACAAGTGCCTGGCTGTTATTAAAGTGCAATTTCATTATGGTAGGTAAGTACATAATTTAACATTCTACTTAGTATTCTTTAGTTAATGGTTTGTTGTGTGCTTCTAGGCTAGAAATTGAGAGATGTTTCCAGATTCACAAAACAGAATGATTCGAAATCGAAATATGAGAAAGTGTACTGCACATTCAAGCAAATAGAACTAATCGATAAACATGTGATGAGAGTTTATCCGTTTGCTGTCATGTTGGTTGCATACACGCACGTTGTTTCAAGAACTTTCAAAGTAAGTAAATAGTACCTAATTTGTTTTTATCTGATTAATTTTTCTGTGTTTTTTTTACATATTTGTAATTCATTGAAAAATTAATCTATATACATATGCTACATGTGCTTTTTGTCACAAATTTTAGAATTGTCCGAAGGAGAATTATACCGTACTGCGGTTGGAGGGAACATTTCACCTGGCCCTTTAGAACTTCACGCTTCTGATAATTGATATGGACACAAAAGACTGACAGTAAGTACCGACTACATATTTATTAATAATTTCGTTATGTGCTATTTTATATTTTCTACGAAACAATCGTAAAATGGTATTTTTCTTCTTTGTGTCTTTAAATTTATACAAAGTGTGGTTATGTTGAAGTTACCATAAAATATGAATAAATTTTAATAATGAAAGCGGATTCTTTTTCTAAAGAACAAAGATCACAAAAATTGTAATTGGTTATAAATTTATACAATTTTGTCAACATCAATGCGAATGGTAATATATATATATATCAGATGTAATTATCTTCATTGACCCTTTTCCTACAAATCTTCTTATGTAATAGATATTTAAGCTTCAGCTGCTAAAAATACCAAGGTTTAAATATGAGAGATTGTAAATTAAATATACGTATTTCATTGTTTAAATTTTTGTTGTTTCCACATGTTAGGATATACCCTATAAAACTATAACGATTCATTCAATAAGTCGATTAAGATCAATAAATTGAAATGGCGGTATGATTCACTATATGCAGAACTGAAACTATATATATATATACAGAACTAAAACTATTTACTCAGTTTTTAGAAAGTAAATGTCATGCCGAGTAAAAAGTTTCCTCAGGACTTATGGAAATTTTGAATTCTTTAAGATGTTAGACCCATTTGTTTTAATGAATGTATTCCTCACTGCCCAATTTTCTTTACTCTTTATTATTTTGTTAATATTTCAAACGGCTGTAACTTTTAGGAATTGAAACGATAAAGCATGCAGATAATTGCATTCTAATAAATAGAATTATTAAATATTGTCTTTGCTTATAGGTTTTTATTATACGCAGGTGTCAAAGAAAATTATCAGAATAGAATCATCTTCTTATTTGAGGAATAACCATGTTTGAGGAACACGAAATCAGCAGCATTGGAGGAATATGAAGAAAGAAGCAACCGATCTTCATGAAGCAATATGATCTCTGTGAAGAAAAACTAACAACCGGAATGCAAAAATTGATCGGCTCGATGCAAAATATAGGCAATCCATGGAAAATGTGTACGAGAGAAAACCTATATAAAGTAATTATTATGGGACATTAGAATGGTGACAGAAATATGTTGATTATAAAAGTAAATTATAAAATGGGCTGGAAATTAATTTTCCGAAATATAAATTAAATTTGAATTTTTTTATTAACTGAATTACTCACTGCCAGTTAAAGTTTAGTTCAGATATTGTTTTTTATCAATTATATTAAACTTATCCATTATAGTCATGCGAAGATGAAAAACGTAAAAGTGTTAACTATCAATTCATTTAAAGTAGTCTTTCATTTATTAAATTATACAAATTTGGTTGAACTTTAGTAAGAAAAGGATATAAATTTAGTAAGAAAGCTCAGTGACATAGGGTGGTAAATAAATAATTGCCTATCCTCTTTACCACATCATGTTCACATCAGGTTTGGCCTACTAAAAACTTCCATAAATTTAGAAAAGAGTGAAAATATAAAATAAACTAAGTTTGATAGAGAACGTTTCCCCTAACATTTCTTTTCGTTTAGTATGAACAAATTTTTAAAAATATTAAGGTATATAGAAAATGTGAAGAGAAAACATTACTTGAAATACTTATGGAGTAATTATTTTGTATTCAGGAACGGTTTGGTATGGTTGAGTATCTTGATTTGAGCATTTTTAAGATTTCTATTACTTTGGTAATATTTTTAATGATAACTTTTTAAGGAATTGAGAAACCAAACTGTTTTTTATTACAGCTAGCATTTTTGTCTTTATAGTAATCTGATTTTATAAATTAAAACAAACTTACATATTAAGCTTTTATTGCAGTATTTGTTAATATTCACTTTTTGAAAATTGTATTAAAATTTTTTCTAATCAAATGCTCAAGTTCAAGTTTTTACTGAGTAAAAAGTTTTAGTTGAAAATTTATTTATGGATTTCTTTGTTTATTCTTAAATTTATTTATTTTTATGGCTCTCATGTGTTATTTTATCTTTGTTTTTGTCGTTTGATATGAATTTTCATTTTCTTTGTTTTGCTAATATATCACACTTCTGTAATTTTATGAATAATCATACTTCACACAGAATGACATGTACTCTCTAAAAAAAACTCTAAGGTTCAATGGGATTTCTTTGTACTTTCATTGTTTGTTATAAATTTTAATTTGTTACTTTCTTTGTTTTATTAGTAGTTCACATTCCTGTAACTCTATAAAGAATTGAAAAACAAATAACTTCAAAGGAAACTTTTTATTCGGAATAACATTTACTTTACTAAAAAAAAAAGTAAATAGTAATGGTAATGTTTCATATGAACTAATTTGATTTTTTTTTAATTTTATTCGGTTATTTTTGCATTTAATTACTGTTCCTTAGTTTATTTACTTTTTATTATTGTACTATATACTGTTTGGTACACATTGCTGGTTATCCCATTGTTTGATATGTGTTTTAAACTTTTACTCAAAATGATATTTAATTGGCAGAAAACTCAAAAGTAACCAGTTTTATTAATCAAATGTTCAAATTTAAATGTTTTTTTTTAGTTTTAGTTTAAAGTTTATTTACCGATTTGTTTGTTTATTCCTACATTTATTTATTTTGTATTAGTTTTATGGCTTTCTTTATTATTGTTTCTTCGTTTTGACATTTTTTTATGCATATTAATTTATTTTTGTTTCGTATATGATACTTTTCCCAAAATGGCATGTACTATGTGCGCAAAAAAAAGTCGTGCACCACATATGCAACCAAATACACTACTTTCCTTCAAGGACAATAATTATTGTCATCAAAATCCAATTGGTTGGTAAAGAACATGTTATTTATTTTAATATTGTGTTTCTTTATCAAATGAAACCAACACTTTACTATAATGTTTATTGTATTCGCTTCACTTAGTTACGATACAACATTCGGTTCCGCATGTCCTATGCTGCATACATACGGTCGGTAACTCAGATAGTACAGTTACCTGTAATATCTGTGTACTTACAATACATAACAGTCGGTAACGCACGTATTACAGGTAACTGCAATACACATAAATGTTATTATTCGGAGAAATCACGGACTATAGGTGGCGCTGCGATTCATCAATATGGTGGTTCTATGATAGATAGGTTATTTGGGTTATTTCTTAACTTATTGTGTTTATTACGAAAACACTACATTCGGTAAGTTTACTTGATTGTTATATCTTTATAACAAAGTTAAGGGTGCTGATCGGCGTTGTTTTTGGTTATTATTACCACCATAGTTCTCGTGATAGTTGTAAACAATAAACACAACATAACCTCATTTATCTATCACAGACAAGTTCAGTTTTCTCCACTGCTGGGCGCCACCGTCGCGTCGCTGGTTTTATGTCTATGGTTTTGCCGAATGCTTGTTTGGTTATCTTATTAATAGTAATAATTTTACTAGATTATTATTATTATTTGAACAAAAGGACATTTTTGTCATTTGTGTGTTTTAAATTTTAAACTGACATAATCAAATTGTAGACAAAAAAAGTGCCTTTATAATATAAAAATGCTTTTTTTGTGAGGATCCCAAATAAATAAGTTACGACCATAATTAAAATATAACGTTTTTTGGGTTTTCAAAATAGCTTGGAAGCCATTGGCAATTCAACTGTTTTCTGAACAGATTATGAAAGAGCATATATCTCTAATAGTAACAAAAGTACGCATACAATCCAACGTCCCGTGGGACACACTGGATATTAAAAATACATTTAGCTGATAGCTACTTTAAAACAAAAAAAAAACCCTGTTGGAAAATTTAATTGTTTCGGCACAAATTTTGATTAATTGTTTACACCAACGGTTGTTATGTTTACAACAGTGTTTTTAACATGTTTTAAAACAAATACTTTGTTTGAAGTATTTAATTTTAAAAAAGAGTTTGTTGTGTTGTGTTTTAAACGTTTTTAAAACTACCGAAATTTGAACAGCTTTTGTTGTTTTTTAGAAAGTATAGTAATACAATATCAGTTGTTTTTTATTTTTGTAAAATAAGGAATGGAAAGACGTCGATTAAAATGCCGACAATAAAATGTTTGCGTGATTTAAAATGTTTCGATCTCTGTTTTATTTGTGTGTGATTTAAAACATGTTTTATTTCATGTTTAGAAGTTTGAACATTTTTTTGCGTAGTGTTTAAAAACATTTTTTGTAGGTATTATTTTTAATAAAATTCGTTATTTTTTAATTATAAGCAAAACCCCAAATTAAGAATGTGTCTCCATACATACAAATTTATTTTAATTTGGCAGTTTCAACTTTAAATTTAATTCTATTTAATTTAATTTTTTTGTTTATTATTTTTTTAAATTAATAATTCGTTTGGTTAAAATGTAATTTCATGAGTTTTGATTAATTGCTTATAACTAAAAAATATGCAATTTTATAAAAAAATGATTACCATAAAAAATTTTTAGAATTGATCTTGGAATTAAAAAATGTAAAAATATACAGCGTGTTGTATTAGAAAAAAATGTTACCAAGTTTTTAATAAAAAAGAACACCGTATATATTATAAATATAATTACCTGATACCCTCTTTAAAACAAAAAAAAAAAACTATTAGAAATTTTTTGAAAATTCTTTCCCTTTAATTGTTTCTGCACTTTCTTCTGCACAAATTTTGATTAATTGTTTATACCAACAGTTGTTATGTTTAAAACAGTTTGTTTTCAGTTTGTTTAAAACGGTGTTTTAACATGTTTTAAAACAAATACTTTGTTTAAACTATTTTGTTTAAACATGTTTAAACAGTTTGATGAAAAGGATGCAGACAAATAAAATTTTTGCGTGATATTTTTATTCTGTTTTTTTTTTTGTATGTGATTTAAAACATGTTTTATTTCATGTTTTGAACATGTTTTCTGCGTAGTGTTTAAAAACATCGTTCTGTTAAACACATCATTTTATAAAAAAAATTGTTTGTGTCCTTCAAAATAACAAAAAATGTTTGTCTAACATCCCTGTTTATAATTCAAAAATAAGGAGTTTATCCCCTGACAAAAGGGGTCACACATTTGTTTTACGCTTTGAATGAAAGCAAAAAACCATATGAAACTTTTTACTTGGTTGTTTTAAATTTGTGTTCTTTTATTTTTCAAACATTTTGAAAATCAATTATTCATTGTCAAAATGTTAAATAATTATTGCGAGCACTGTATACGGCAAAGTCGCGCTTGCGCGACTTTGCCCAGTACGACAGATGGTGAAAACCTACAGATTTCGGCGTCGGCGATCTATCCGGATCGGCGATCTACCTGCATCAGCGAACTACCCGGATCGACGATCAACCCGGATCTGGGTTCTACCCGGATCGGAGATCTGCCCAGATCGGCGGTCTACCCGGATCGGCGATCTGCCCAGTTCGGCGATCTGTCCAGATCGGCGGTCTCCCCGGTTCAGCGATTTACCCGGATCGGCGATCTAGCCGGATCGGAGATCTACCGAGTCGGCAATCTACCCGGATCTGCGCTCTACCCGGTTCGGCGATCTACCCGCATCGGCGATCTACCCGCACCGGCGTTCTACCCGCATCGCCGATCTACCCGAATCGGCGATCTACCCGTCTAGGCGATGCGCAGACCTATTAGGTCTGCCCCGTTTCTAGTATGTACCTAAAGTAAAAGCTACAACATGAAGAATTTACTTGAAGCAAAAGTAAATACTATTTTTAATCGTATCACACATTATTTCTTGTATCTTTACCCTTATTAGTTACTACAGAACGATTTGATATAAAATAGAAGAAATGATAAGGCATGCGGTGTATTAATTCGTACGCGCTCATATAAAGAAATAAACCCAAGTATTCCAATTCATCTGCTTAGCACCTGGTTTGATACTTAGTCCTGAAGATGCGTCTTGCGACAGAGTGCGAAACGTTGACTGTTTCAAAGTCATCAACGCGGTTTCCACCCGGAAATCAAACAAAGACTTGATTTTTCTAACCTAAAAGCACTAAAAGTTTCCTTTGACGTTTCTCTTCCCTTCTAACCATTCGAAATGAAGACCTACGACCAGAATATTCCTCCCGAAGTTATGATTCAACAATTTAGTCGACCAAGTGAATTTAACGTAGCGTGGCGCGCCCACGTTCTAGTGGCACTGCCATCAATTACTAAAGTATTTGCGAGAAGGGACCACACTGTAACTTTCAGGCGTAAATCTGCCGCCAACCACTTGGAGGAAGCACGGTCGATAGAACTGAGCTTCCATCCGAAGCTAAGGGAACGCAGGGCACGGCAACCGCTTGTTTTAAACGGCACGGTGTGACGGGCGTGACATCGAACCGACTCGACTAGGTGGGAATGTTGTCGCTAACGTTTTGCTGACACGTACAGCCATTAAGATGCTTGCGTGAGACTATTACGTCAGGCGCGACTTCCGATGGAGCATATTGTTAGATCCGTCGATAATTTTAGCTGAAACGTGACTATATGGGACTATACATCGCGAGGAATATTGCGAAACGGGGCAAAAATTAAAATAGCTCATTATCGTCTGGGGTGACAAAAATTCAGCACCAAAACAATCGTTTATAAGTATGAAGTATAATAACATTATTAGTATAGATTGTTGTAGTGTTAAAATGCCTAACGTCGTCGATTTAGAGGAAGTTGCTCTCCTTAGCATCATAATTGGAGCTGCGAGTTTGTTGTTAAGACAAAGAACGGAACGGCGTTAGTGGACTAAACCATAGATGAAGCGAAACGATCTGGGAAATCTACATTTAGTAAATAATGAAGTTGGAGACGACCCTGATACTTACCAGAACTTCCTGCGCATGAAAAAAGGAGTTTTTAGAAATTTTCACTAGTGTTAAAGGAACAGTACCTTGGCAAAATGACGACATAAACTAACATTAATTCTGTTATTATCATTATTATTTATAGTATAGTTATTATAGTATATTAATATCATATAAATTATCCATTATATTAAATAAAAATACATTATTATTTAATTTTTAAGAAAAAAAATTAAATAGTTACTATTGGCCGGGTGCGCGTCGACAAGCACGTCTGTTTCACCGCAGGAAAAGTCTAAGATAGCCAGGAGGTGGCGCTGTTCTAAGCAGTTTTCTCCCTAGTAATTACCGACGTGGTGCAGTTACCTGTAGCGAGAGCGCGTTTACGAACGCCAACAGCAGACAGATATAATAAACTCGACTACAGCGCCTTTGCGTGTAGCGGTGACCGAGAACAGTTCCTGCGGAAAAATAGTCCGCCGGGATTCCGCAACGGGCGCCTAAATAGCTTTTGAAACCCCCACTCTATACTGTGCACGGGGCCAATACAAACATAAACAAAATACAATAGAGGGTTACTCCATATGGTCCTCTTGGACATCCAACACAGTATTAAAAATCTTTTTCTTCACCATTCTTAAAATACTCTGCAATTTTTTGCAATTTTTCTTAATTCGTGTTTGATGGTTTTAGCAAATGACGTTAAATCGTCTTCTTCGTTTTGTGACTGCAGTCGTTTTGTTAGTGCATTTGTTGCAGCGCTAATTAATTCTACAATCTCTTGGCGTTTTGGGTTAAGGTTTGGTCTTTTTGCCATTGGAGTCGTTCTTGAGCTACTGAGCGTCGGTGACAAAATTTCTGAAGAAATGAAATCTTCAACCGTGCGATCAAATATGAGCTCCGGCTCTACCTCGCTATCCATAATATTTTCCGGTTGTAGCGTAACTTCTAGGAAGTTTGACTCCGACTCCGTTGTTGCTTCTGATTCCTGAAGGAATTTTAAATGTTCTTTATTATACAATTTTGTTGTGTATATATCTGACGTACCGGCACCACTTTTTGCACTAATTAATTTTTCCAAACTCCTTAAAAAGTTGCGTCCATAGATTATGTATTTTGTTTTTTTTTAACAGTAGGGTAGGTACTGGTTGGTTCTGATATAATTCGATTAGATCCTCGGCAATTTTTTCCTTCCAATCTTCTTGATTATTCTTCGACATCGTAACAAACTCGTTTCAAAAAAAAATTATGAAACTAAGCACAAGCACGAACAAAAAGAATTAGCGGAAATAGGTTATGTTACGCTTGGGCCTATGTGCGTCTATCAGCAATGCTGCCACTACTACATTTATGTTTGCTGACTTAAGTTCCTAGAAAGTTACTAGAATCGCACGTAAAAATCGCACGGATTTAGAACTGATTTCGCCTTAATTTTTTCATGTAACCTATATATACAAAAATTGCATAGTGTAAAACGAAAAATCGCATGCGATTTGTCGCATGATTGAGATTGTAGGTTCAAATTGTACAGATGTAAAAGGGCTATAACATACTCTCTCATACTTATATTAGCAATATCAGAAATTGTGGTTAGTACACTGCTTAAAAAAGATAGGGGAACACTTTTTTTCTAAACCTGGACCTTTTTAAATAATAGTTCTAGGCAAATTAAATTTGGTATACGTCAACAGCATATATTTAACTAAAGAAAATTACAAAAGCAATGTTACAACTCTTAGTTACTTCGAAGTTACACTTAAAAATGTAAATTAATAACGCAAAACTAAATGAGTAATACTATGACAGTCGAGTTTTCTGTGGATTGGTGAGGTTTAATACAGTGCATGCCCTCCACGAGCACGACTTCCTCACACCTGCGTGGCATGCTTCGCAGTAGTCTGCAAAGCGATTCTTGGGGTATCCTTTCCCATTCCTCAATTAGGGCTTGTGTCAGTTCCTGTATGGTTAGTGGTGGATTAGGGCGCTTGCGAACACGTCGGTCAAGCTGATCCCACACATGTTTAATAGGATTCAGGTCAGGACTTAACGCCGGCCATTCCATGACCTAAATTACACGTTCTTGTAAAAAGTTTCTGGTGATGCCGGTAGTATGTGGCTTTGCATTATCCTGCATTAGGATGAAATTTTGACCGACGCCATATGCAACATGCACCACATGGACCTCCAAGATGTTTTTGATGAAATTCATGGCATTTAGTCTACCATGAACCACAACAAAATCAGTTCTGATTCCAGCCGAAGCCAGCGTATGTCTGTACTCGATTTTTGTGGCGACGATTCCGGAGAAACTACTAAAGGTATCGGGACGAAACTTCATATTTAGAAGTTTCATGACCAAACTTAGAGCTGAAAAGCTTTTGGTTCAAAAGGGTCCAAAGGAACTGGTAGTTTATTTATTCTAAGCGTTTTTCAAGGATTTAGCAAATGAGCCGCCATTTCTGTAATTTCGTCAAAATAAGTCAGTACAAAATTAAAGTACAGGAAATTTTGAATAATTTATGCCTATGACATTTTTGGTAAAATTAATATTTTAGCTGCAAGAGCAAATTCTATTTGAACGAGATCGGTCGCATCTGCATTGATATGAAACTACATAGTAGCCAAGATTTGCCAAATATTTTTTGTGCTGTCACACTCGAAAACAGCTGATTTCATCAGATGTTGGAGAACCGCTATGAAACGTTGCCGCTCTAGTGCGGCAAAGTACAAAATACAAATTTCAAATAAAATAAGATCATCAATTTGATTGTTTGTTGATAAGAAATATCAACCCGTTGTTATATCTAATTCTGAAAACGATAAATTAAGACAACAAATATAAGTCTGTCAGAATTTGAATTAGCGACGTTTCGTCGAAGTGGTACCAATCTAACATTTCCTATACAATAAACATTTTTAATTATTTTTTTAAAATACATATTTCTCAAAAAGCAACACAAAAAACGTTGATGACACTCTTGCCGAAAACTACATAGCGCGACTCGCTCACATGCGACGGCGACGCTCCGCCGTCGGTGACGCGCCGCATCACCGCTCGTCGCGCTATTTCGTACTTTCGGCACTTGTGACATGAATACCTATTATTCTAATGACAGTAGGTAGTGTCAAATGCTGATGCTATGACAATAGCTACTGTCAATAGTATCAAAATATCTGTCAAATCCTGGCTAGTTTAAGATTTTTAGCAGTGTATTAGGAGCCCTATGATCTTTGTCATATCCGTGACATTATAAACGGCTCCAAGAAAAAAAAATTGTTTTTTTTTTGTTTTGTTACAAAAAAACCTCTAATCCTTAAATCACCCATAATCCTCTTTGTTTTTCTGTCGTGGTACAGACAAAATTGATTGGATTGGAACCGATATCGGTCAATCCCCGGTAATGGAGTAATGAATTAAAATTATTCATCCAGGAAAATTACAGCTCTTTATCCGCCCTTTTAGTCGGGATGAAATACACTAACAGCATAGCAATTATACAGATTTGCCACCGCGTATTGATTTGTTCCGAAAATACTCTAATTTCAATTCGTAATACGCAGCCGTTAATTTATAATTCGCAATTCGGAAAATTGAAATAATTCACCAGATGGGAGCTTTAGGCCTTTTGCAAATAATTATGTTTGCATTAAAACTAAACCAACAGTATTAGTGCTAGCTAAAATTTGACAAACGCTTTTTATAATTCCGAAAAAAAGATCACTATTACAGCTTATTATGCCGGGAGAGTTTGAAACACCCTACCTATTATGAAGCTAATTGCAGGGTCAAGCATAATAACTGGGTAACTCCACTTAGACAAAATATTCAAGGCTAAAAAGCTAAAAAATAAATCTTTATATATTTTATTTTTTATTTAGTGCATTTTAAAGCATTTTTCATGAACTTTTTGATGTTCACAAAAAAAAGTAAAAAAGCAAAAATCAAACACGTTTTTTACTTTATCATACGCAGTATGCTAAAGTATTGTAATCATGCCGAAAAAAAAAATTGAGATTTTAGCGGAAATAGGTCTTTTTGGGTCCCCTGAACATTTTTGACCAAGGTACAAAAAAATGTCTGTGTGTGTGTGTGTGTGTGTGTCTGTGCGTATGTGTGTAAACGATTTTTGTGGCGACGATTCCGGAGAAACTACTGAAGGTATCGGGACGAAAGTTCATATTTAGAAGTTTCATGACCTAACTTAGAGCTGAAAAGCTTTTGGTTAAAAAGCGTCCAAAGGAACTGGTAGTTTATTCTAAGCCTTTTTCAAGGATTTTGCAAATTAGCCGCTATTTCTCTAATTTCGTCAAAATAGTTAAATAATAAATTAAAGTAGAGGAAATTCTGAATAATTTATGCCTATGTAATATTTTGGTAAAATTAATAGTTTAGCTTTTTAGGTTATTCTAAGCCTTTTTGAAGGATTTTGGAAATGGGCCGCCATTTCTGTAATTTCGACAAAATAGTTCATTAATAAATTAAAGTAGAGGAAATTTCGAATAATTTATGCCTATGAAATTTTTTGGTAAAATTAATAGTTTAGCTTCAAGAGCAAATTCTATTTGATCGAGATCGGTCGCATCTGCATTGATATGAAATTACATAGTAGCCAGGATTTTGACAAATATTTTTTTGTGTTGTCACATTCGAAAACAGCTGATCTCATCAGAGGTTGGAGAACCACTATGGAACGTTGCCGCTGTAGTGCGGCAAATTTTAAAATACAAATTTCAAATAAAGTAAGATCACCAATTTGATTATTTGTTGATAAGAAATATCAACCCGTCTTTATATCTAATTCCAAAAACGATACATTGAGAAAATTATAAATAAAGTATAGCGATGAGTGTAGTTTTATTTTAGTATTTTGGTAGGGATGTGTCATGAACAAATATAAATCTGTCAGAATTTTAATTACCTTTTTAAGGTGCGTTTTCATTAGTGATAATGGCAGTGGTAGCAGACGCCGTTATAATATTTCCAATAGAAAATTGATAGTGACTCATGTTTATGCACATGCAAACTAATATGTGTCATTATCACGAGATGTAAGAAACACTATAATTTCGTATTCTACCACCGCCAATAGCTACCATTACCTACTAATCGGAACGCACCTTTAAACTTGACGTTTCGTCAAAGTGGTACCAACCTAGCATTTACTATACAGAAATCATTTATTTTTTTTTTAAATACGTATTTCTTAAAAAGCAACACAATAAACGTTGATGTCGCTCCTGCCAAAAACTAGATAGCCGACTCGCTCATATGCGACGGCGACACTCCGCCTTCGGTGACGCGCCGCATCACCGCTCGTCGCGCTATTCCGTACTTTCGGCATTTGTGACATAAATAACTATTATTCTAATGACGTAGTGTAGGTAGTGTCAAATGCTGATGATTTGACAATACGTACGATTTATCTCAATAGAATAGATTCTCATGCAGCTAAACTATTAATTTTATATATTGTATGATAAAGTCATGTGCCTGGCCACATCAGATTTTTTAACAAGTAATTTTGTATTTCGATTTTTGTCCCATTTGGGTATTTTTAATATTTTTTAAAATAGTTTCATTTGAAAACTGAGAGTTTTTCCTATACAATGAGTAAAGCAATGAGTAATAATTAAGCAAACGGAGCACCCGCCTTACATACGCCAGCGCGCGTCCAGGCAGTGGCGCGTAGGTCACCCAATTGTATCCCTACTTCAGTAACATCTTATAACATGTACTTCAAGCTAGGTGTGTTTCAAGACGAATTGCTTTTTCTGGTATTTTATGTTTCTTTGTATTTTTATCTCGTATTTGTGTTGTTTTTGTTTATTCTTGTTTCTTTTTCAGCTGAAATGGAGCAAGTAAAAGGAGACGTCGATTGTTATATTTGAAGGAATAAATGCATAAATCCTTTTAGAAAACTTGGCCACACATCATCTGATTTACATGGTATATCACTTAAATGACAAGAACAGTTTCCGTTTCGCCCTAAATTTTCGAAAATTAATAACTAAGTAAACGCAGCACCCGCGCTAAAAACGCCATCGTCAATAATTGCTTCTAGAACTTCGACTCCCGACCTATGATTCCCGTTAACGCAACTGTTTTTAGAGGAAACATATTCGATGCAAAATCATTATCTCTATTATGATCAGATTCTTCGATTTCCGAATCATTGTCACAAATGTCCATTTCAGAAGGAATGATATAATTAGACAGAGCTGTATCAAAAACAGAAGAATTTGACTCTGCATTCAAATTATCTGTCTTTAATGTATAAAGTTCTTTTCTACATTTAGAAGAAATTTTCGAAGACTTTGATATAGATGGAAACTGTTCTTGTAGTTTAAGTGATATACCACGTAAATCAAATGATATGTGACCAAGTTTTCTAAAACTATTTATCCATTTATTCCAACAAATATGAACATCGAATTCTCCTGTTACTTGCTCCATCCATTTAAGACAGAAAGAGAAACAAGAAAAATCAAAACAACACAAATACGATATAAAAAAAATCCAGAAAAAGAAATTGGACTTGAAACAGATCTACCTCGCCCTGCTTTCAGAGTAAAGGTTTTTCTGTGGTTTTCCTTTACTCCTCGGCGAATGCTGAAAGCCAAACAACTTAAGACATGCTACAGACGCGGGCCATAATAATGATAATTCGGGCCTGCCGATGCCCCAGTAGTGGCGAAAGCTGTTGGGGGATGTTGAGCCGTGGATTATTATTATTATTAAATGTTACTGAAGTAGACAAATGGGTGACCTACGCGCCACGGACTGGACGCTGGCGCTGGCCTATGAAGCGCGGGTGCTCCGTTTGCTTAGTTATTAATTTTCTCCCAAACCCACTTTTGTCCCACTTTCATCTTTACTCATTGTATAGAAAAAAGACTCAGCTTTCGAATGAAACTATTTTAAAACATATTAAAAATGCGACAAAAATAGAAATTCAAAATTACTTGTTAAAAAACGTGTTAGATCTTTGTTTTTAAATTTTTTTTTTGTGAACATTAAAAGGTTCATAAAAAATGCTTTAAAAGGCACTAAATAAAAAATAAAATATATAAAGATGTATTGGAGTTACACTATTCTAAAAATGACCGTGTCACTCAAAACGACCAAACTTCAACCCCTAGTAATTTCCTCAATATTTTTTTTTCATGTGCTAATATTTTAGGTATTTGTTACTGTTATTAAGTACAATAATTCTCCAAAGTTTCAACTATATCCGAAAGCTTTACATTTTTGAATTGGGACACTTTAGAAAGAATGCCACATATACGGACATCCCGTATTTTTCCGGACTTACCGTAATGATTAATGCATTAAAGGCGGGATGTAAATTTTAAATAAATAAAAAATTACAGCCTCAGCCTGGATTTGAACCAGGGACCTTTGTGTCGCTAGCACAATGTTCTATCCAACTGAGCTATTGAGGTCTATGACATCTGTTAGGGAAACCTCTCACCATGCTCGTCACTAACTCGCAAAGATTCTCAGGAAAAAATCCAGGTGCGAATGTAAAAAATGAATTTTCAAAGGCATGTTGACGCCTGTTGGAAAATAAAGAAAATTAAAAACATATAACAGAAAATGAATAGAATAACAGTATCCTTTACCAATTGTTGCATATTTCTGGAGCAAATCTTCAACAATTGTCTGCAAGTTCGGGCTTTTATAATAATAATAATAATAATGATATTTATTTAGTTAAAAGAAACTAATAATCACAATAAATTTGGTTTCCTAAGTAATAAACTTATCAACTACTTAAAATTAGCCAATACATGAACCCGACATGATGTTTTAAAAAGACTTAGCGAACTACTGTTTTTTATATCTTGGTAGGGTGTTAAACATCTTCAGTGCTTTATAATAAAATGAATTTTGTGTGCTGCTTTTTGTATATTTTGGTAATCTGAAGTGGTCCTTTTGCCGAGTATTGTATTCATGCTGCTGACTATTGTATGTTAAATAATTACTCATATAATTTGGGAGTTTATTATTTATGCATTTATATACCAACGTTTAATTTACTCAGCATGGACTCGACACTGGTTAACCTGGAGCTTTGTAATAAAATTCTGAGTGCTCGATTTTGTTGTACTTGAATCTTTTTAATGTCTTTGTCTGTACACAAAAATATTATACTGCTGCAATAGTAAAAATATGGTTCTATAATCGTATGGTACAAAGATATTCTAGATTTTAATGTAAGTTTATTAGATATTCTTCCTAAGTAGCTAATCTTTCGACTCACCTTTTTAACTATATATTCCATATTACTCGTAAATTTCAAACTATTATCTAAAATGACACCTAGATATTTAAATTCGACCACTATCTCAACAACTGTGTTATCGATAACTATGTCTGGTGTAGGGTTTACCGAATTTCTATTTCCCAATACCATAGCTTTTGTTTTCAATACATTCAAACATAATTTATTTTCTTTATACCAATTTGATATCGATACTAGTTCGGTGTTTAATGTCGCGATTACATCAGGTAAGTTATCTCCTGCAATTGATATTAGTGAATCGTCTGCAAATAGGTGCATATCACAAGCTTTAACTTGTGAAGCAACATCGTTTATGTACAAATTAAATAAAACTGGTGCAAGAATAGAACCTTGTGGTACCCCTAAGCTGTTTATTAATTCACTTGACTCATTTTCTCCAATCCTAACCTTCTGTCTCGTGTTTGTTAAATAGTTTTCAAACCATTTCAATTCTTTTCCTCTGATTCCGTAAGTTTCCAATTTTTGTAGTAACTTTTGACGACAAATTGTCTCGAAAGCTCTTTTCAAGTCTACAAAAACAGCAACTATCGTTTTACGTCTTCTAATTCTCCTTTCCAATTTGCCAATACAAAATTTAGGGCCGTCTCGCATGAATGCTGAGCACGAAAACCTGACTGTTGGTCAGTAATAAATTGATTTTCATCCAACTACTCACTGAGCTGTTGTTTAACAATAATTTCCAGTATTTGTTCTAGTTTTAGTAACATGTTAATAGGCTGAAACTCTTCGCATTTGGTGGTGTTCACAATTTTTTGTATTGGTATAATGGTACTTACTTTCCAAGAGTCAGGTACTATTCCTGTATTTAGTGACTCATTAATTAAATCCGTTATAAATTGTCCCACAACAGGTAATGCATCTTTTATTATCTTAATTGATATAGAATCTGTGCTGTTGGGTTTTTTATCTTATTTACGACAGAAAAGAGGTGTTGAACACTAATTGTCTTAAAGTGGAATTTTTGTGTAGTGCGCTTTATTTCGGATTTGGTTGCCGGGGGTGTTAAAATTGATCTATTTATTTGATTGATGCTGTCAATGAAATATGTATTGAACTTGTCTACCATGTCGCATTCTTCTGTAATTGCAATGTTATTAAAAACCACTTTCTTAATCTTTTTGGGTTTGTTGTTACCTATTATTGTTTTTAGAATTTTCCATGTTTTCTCTGGATTGTTTTCATTCTCGTGTAAAATGTTTTCTAAATATTCGTTTTTAGCTGTTTTAATTAATTTTGAATATTCATTTCTAGCTATTTTGTATATATCCCAATCCGCGCCCAACTTCGTTAATTTCGATCTTTTATACATATTATCTCGATAAATTCGATTATTTCGTAGATGACCTGAATACCACTTGTTGATTTGCTGAGTGGATGTTATTTCTTTACTGCATCATTGTCATCATCGTTTCTTGTGTTCTATAAAGGTTCTAATTTTGATTTACTAATTTCGATTAGATTTTTATTGTTTTAACGCTAATGGTTCAACTTTTTTTCAGTTGTGGACTGCGAGGTGAGCCCCTGGGGCCCATGGACGGCCTGCGACGCTGATTGCGGCCCTGGTACCATGTCCCGGACCAGGAGCGTGCAGGTACAACCTCAGAACGGGGGCAGGCACTGCCCCAGCTTGCAGCAGAGACGGGGGTGCCAGGTATCGACTTGCCATAATCACCAGGACCACGCCATCAAAGGTGAGTCATCCAATAGTATAGTCTATCCACAGAAATAATCAAGATACGTCCTATATTCACAATTGTAACGGTTGAGAAGAAACAAACACACATTCTGTTATAAATTAATTACGGATACTAATTTACATATTTCGGATCGGACTTTTCCACGTTTAGATTGACCGACGAATGCTCGTTCGAACAGTGTTAGGTTCATTGCGATATCTGTCAGGGTACTTGAGTAATTAGCGTTTTGCTATACACGTAACTTCCCATAAGGGGGGCTGGAAGCCGGCCGTCCAAATTAACAACGCAAACTGTCGCATAACACGCCGACCGTCGTCTACGCCTGCTATTTCAAGGCTGTTATAATCGCGATTCGACTTTTTGACATTCCTATAGTTTAAGAAGAGGGGAATCGAATGGTGTTGGTTTTATTAAGATTGAACAAAGGGTTAACGAGATACAGCCTATTGAATATCCCGATATTTGCTAATATTTCGTGTCACCTAATCAGTTATTAATTAATTACGGGTACTAATTTACATATTTCGGATCGGACTTTTCCACTTTTAGATTGACTGAGGCATGCTCTTCGAACAGTATTAGTTTCATTCCGATATCTCTCAGGGTACTCGAGTAATTAGCGTTTTTCTAGACACGTAAGTTCCCATAAGGGGGGTTGGAAGCCGGCCGTTTAAATTAAGAATGCAAACTGTCGCATAACACGCCGACCTTTGTCTACGCCTCCTATTTCAAGGCTGTATAATGGCGATCGGACTTTTTGACATTCCTATAGTTTAAGAAGAGGGGAATCGAATGGTGTTGGTTTTATTAAGATTTAACTAAGGGTCAACAAGATAAAGCCTATTGAATATCCCGTTCTTTGCTAATATTTCGTGTAACCTAATCAGTTATTAATTAATTGCTGATAATAATTTATATATTTCGGATCGTACTTTTCCACTTTTAGATTGACGGAGGCATGCTCGTTCGAACAGTGTTAGTTTCATTCCGATATCTCTCAGGGTACTCGAGTAATTAGTATTTTTCTAGACACGTAAGTTCCCATAAGGGGGGGTTGGAAGCCGGTCGTACAAATTAAGAATACAAACTGTCGCATAACACGCCGACCTTTGTTTACGCCTGCTATTTCAAGGACCTCTAAGTTTGAAAGAAGAAAAAATGTTTGTCGCAAATAATGGCATTATTATTCAACTTAAATAAGATCGTTTATTTACGAGGTTGTTTAGTGAATATAATTACTAATTTGAAAATACCGGATTCTTACCTCACCATTGAATATTCATATTCCTTCAATTTACTCCTATAGATTTCTAGACTTGACGCTGTAGACACGAAAATTCTATAGTTTCCCTGCGACATTATGATTTGTTCGTTATGACTGTGGTCGAGTGGTAGCGCGCTTGGCTATCAGTCTGGGGGACGTTGGTTCGAATCCAACGCCCTGCTTTCAGAGTAAAGGTTTTTCTGTGGTTTTCCTTTACTCCACGGCGAATGCTGAAAGCCAAACAACTTAAGACGTGCCACAGACGCGGGCCATAATAATGATAATTCGGGCCTGCCGATGCCCCCGTAGTGGCGAAAGCTGTTGGGGGATGTTAAGGCGTGGATTATTATTATTATTATTATTAAATCTATTTTAAGTTAAGTTTGTGTTAGTACGTCGTTGTGGAACATCCTGTAAGACGTACAGGGTTTACAGGTCTCCGGCATTGCGCCTGCAGCATTTGACGCTCATCTCGGGTCTCCGGCAGGCATTCAAGCATCTCCGGCAAAATCAAACATGAAGGAAAAAGTACATTATTATTGTCAATAATATATGTTCTACAACTTTTTAAGCAATAAAAAATTGCGTATAGTGCCATTAACAATAGTGTAAAACCGCTATACTGCCGTCCAACGGTAAAACGCCGTATGTACATACAAAACATTGCTACAATTTTTCTGTTTCAATGCAAAAACTTCACACATTTTTTACATATTAAAGAATTTACCTTAGTTTAGCATGTTACCTAACTATTTCTACGTAAAACATACTAATTTGTTTTAACTATTAACGTCATAATTAAGAGAAAACGGGCAATATTTCAATCAATGTCATTTTTGTACATACGGCACTTTATTTACCATTGGAGAGCAGTATTATACAGTCAGAACACAAAGTATTAAAACATGACAAAATCTCTAAATCTCTAAATCGGTCTGTTATTAAAAAAGAACTCGGTTTTGAATTGCAAAGTATGTACACATATTTATCGTAAACTAAATTTACGACCTTCAACGGTTTTTGAATTAAGACATATTTTTTAAATGACATTATTGGCATAATAACAGCATATAATAGTATGATGGCCGTACATAGGAAAATTTTCTAGAAAAAGATAGTTGAAAATTAGTGTTACATTGTGTATTTTATACAGTTTTAGAGGTTTCTGGGAAGTTGAATTCAAATGGCATACATTTAGGTACTAATGTTGATAAAATTACAGTTTTGACATTTGACCTCACTTTTCCGGATGTCTTACGTAATTTTGTGTTCGCATTCGTATTCAGGGCAAATAAAGTTCCAGAGTACATTTTATAGGTATTCCATTTACAACCTCCATGCTACTCAAAGTTATCAATATTTGCAATTTCAATTATGGTCTTTAAGCCTCATCGACGTGATTCAATTTTCTTCCGCTACCATTAAGAAAATTAAATGTTATATTAAAACAACTTTCAAATATGGGATTGCCATTACATCAAAATGTGTATTTTTATATTAAAAAAATTACGTATTTCAAGACGTTTTTTATTAGCCGTATAAGACAATTGAAAAAGAAACAAAATTAATAAGCGCTAAATATCTGCAATCCTGTAGAACGTGGGTTTTGGAAATGGAAACTGCATAGGCGATTATGATCTATTCTTTGCCAAACTCTTTGCCAAAGTTGGGTTTGTAGACCTGTTAGGGTTTGGCACATGCAAGGTGAAACGGCCTGACTTTTTTAATCACAGAATCAAGTTGACTCTACATCAGTTATTTTAATATTTTTACTTTAAAAATAAATATTGTTCTTTATAATTATATTATATTTATAGACGTATAAAATGACACGAAAACAGGGTATGAAATGGAACGTTTACCTAAATTCAGACCATTTTATACTTTAGCCGGCTCAACCCTGTCATTCACCCCCTTTAAATTTCGATCGCGCCCAAAATAAACTCTCAATTTAGACGCGACGTATCCCCGGCCCTGTTTACGTATATTCCCGTCATATCCAGGGCTTCCCCGGATCAATTGGGATCGATGCGTCCCTCAGACGCTCAAGTCTCGACGGTCTTCTTATACAGCGCGCGCGGCTAGACAATAAACCGGATCCGAGCGCTACCCGTTTTCCCTGAAACCGTTTGCCGTTTGGAATTTCATTATACGCCATTCTGATATCCGGTGATCGCAGCGATACCTCATAAGCCAGACCGATTTGCACATTTATGACTTATTTCTTAGCTGTATAGAGGCTAAAACGCCGACAGTCTGGGTTTTGTATTGCTGGGAAGTGCGCCACAAAGGGATGCCGTTATCTGTTTATGGTGATAGTCGTAAACGTTATTTTATCTGATGGAGTCGTTTCAAGAGTATACGTCATGAAATTTTGTTGTTTGCTAAAGAAAATTTACCTTTACGAGGATGGTTCAACCTGACTTCAAGACTGTTCTAGTGGTCCACTATTGGGCCAATTATTCAAACAGGTACAGTGCTCGTGTCGGTTTATTACTGAATAACATCTTATAAGATTTCAACAATCTAAATGAAGTATTTTCTGGGGTAAGTTCCTCGTATCTCATCTGGGTTCACCTTCTGTTCCCCCAGATATGTATAGCAGAGGAAAAAATCTGATGTGGCCAGGCACATGACTTTATCATACAATATATAAAATTAATAGTTTAGCTGCATGAGAATCTACCATCCGTACAAACATACTACTTGGTACGTAATGGTAGCTAATGGCGGTGGTAGAATACGAAATTAGAGTATTTCTTACATATCGTGATAATGACACATATTAGTTTGCATGTACATAAACATGAGTCACTAGCAATTTTCTATTGGAAATACTATAACGGCGTCTGCTACCACTGCCATTATCACTAATGAAAACGCACCTTAAAAAGCTAATTCAAATTCTGACAGATTTATATTTGTTCATGACAGATCCCTACCAACATACTAAAATAAAACTACACTCATCGCTATACTTTATTTATAATTTTCTCAACTTATTGTTTTTAGAATTAGATATAAAGACGGGTTGATATTTCTTATTAACAAACAATCAAATTGGTGACCTTATTTTATTTGAAATTTGTATTGTGTACTTTGCTGCACTAGAGCGGCACCGTTCCATAGCGGTTCTCCCTAATAGAACGCCAACTTACGGGTTAAATGTGTAGCCATATAGCGATCTCAGCGACGTGAAACTTCGGACCCCAGAACTAAAAAATCTAGCGGGAAATTTGAATTCAACCTTCCGTATTCTTTTCCATTCAGATTATTTATTATTTATTTATTATTTATAGGTCTGTTTGCAAGGCGTAGTAGTAATGTGTTCGGAACTTTTTATTTTGGATCAATTCTTTATTGTCTTACACATACAAATCTATATTTTGCTACAAATGCAGGATCAACCGCCACAATTTCCTTATTTCCCACGGCTGTTACCCCAGAATTGTACAAAGCAAGCCTTTTCTTTAGGTTGGGGAACTTGTGCATCCTTGCATGTGGCACCGTACATGAAGGCACTGAACACTTTCTCACACGCATTACAAAAAACACGTTGCAAAATACTTGTATTATGCCGTTTGATAACTGTCATAAGATGACAACAGATGACATGATTAAGTAGACCGTAGTACCTAGTTACCAAGGACTACTTAATACATGTCAAGTTATGACAAATTCATAACTTCCCGCCGGAGTGCGGACCGCGTCATCTGTCGGATCTTATGTTGGTTGACGGTAATGAAATAGATAACGCTAAAATAGACTGGTTGCGCCATCCCTCGCGGGATAAATGAACTATATATATTGGCTACATATGTCCCATAAAGCTTGGACCCCCTTGGGTTCTCCAACCTCTGATGAAATCAGCTGTTTTCGAGTGTGACAGCACAAAACATATTTGTCAAAATCCTGGCTACTATTTAGTTTCATATCAATGCAGATGCGACCGATCTCGATCAAATAGAATTTGCTCTTGTAGCTAAACTATTAATTTTACAAAAAAAAGTCATTGGCATAAATTATTCAAAATTTCCTCTACTTTAATTTATTATTTAACTATTTTGACGAAATTACAGAAATGGCGGCTCATGTGCAAAATCCTTGAAAAAGGCTTAGAATAAACTACCAGTTCCTTTGGACCCTTTTGAACCAAAAAAGCTTTTCAGCTCTAAGTTTAGTCATAAAACTTCTAAATATGAACTTTCGTCTCGATACCTTTAGTAGTTTCTCCGGAATCGTCGCCACAAAAATCGAGTACACACATATGCACACATACACATACACACACATACACACACACAGACATTTTTTGTACCTTGGTCAAAAATATTCAGGGGACCCAAAAAGACCTATTTCCGCTAAAATCTCAATTTTTTTTTCGGCATGATTATAATACTTTAGCATACTGCGTGCGTATGATAAAGTAAAACGAAATATAAAATAGTCATAACGACTTTTTTGAGTTTCGTATTCACAAACTTTAAGAAAATATAAGTAAAAATGAATTACTGGCACATTGCAACGATATGGAAAACGTCTTAACAGATGGTGAATTATCTGAACTTAACGCTTTAGAATTGGCTGACGAATTAGTACTCTAGTCAGTTTGAGTAGACACATAATTAGCCCGCCTACGAGAAAATATCAGTGTTTGCTGTTTCTTAGATGTTATTATTATTGAAATTAATTAAAAACTATCAGAGACTAAAAAAAGTCGTAAAATCTCCAAAAATATGAAGCTTACCAGTACAAATTCTACACCATATTAAAGATAACATGGTGATAAAGATTTGGGTAGAAGATAAATAAAGAATTACTTAAAAATATTGTAAGATGTAGATTTGGGAAAAGGTAAAAATGAAGATAAACAGGCCGATTCTATAAAAAAACAGTTGCTAACTAACCACTTTCAAACGTGGTTATTAGTTAGCTGATAGATGACTTGACAGAATATTTCGGTTCTAAAAACCAGTTTTTAACCTTCTCTCAAACCAACATCTTTCATACTTTTGAGTAATTCTTTGTTTGTTATATACCCACATTTTTCGTCTTTAGTATGTGGTGTTTAATTTGTTATTGATGCAAGCATTTCCTGACGATTTTTTTAATTACTGACAGTTTTTAATTAATTTCAATAATAAAATCATCAAAGATTCAGTAAGTATTTTTTATATGATGCTATTATTATTATTATTTCCTATGCGGGCGAATTAATTATTATGTTTAATGATTTTGCGTCTAAAATGACTAGCCTAAAGACCTTGTTTCCAGAAGGTCCAGTTGACGTTTGTAAATTCATTACCTCTCCATTAACATTTGGGCTAATTTGAGCATTAATTAAAGAATTTTGTTCACTCTGCCATCGATCGTTTTGTAAACTAAAAACAATAAAAAAAATCTGATGTAGCCAGGCACATGACTTTATCTTACAATATATAAAATTAATAGTTTAGCTGCATGAGATTGTATTTGATCGAGATCGATCGTGTTTGCATTCAAATAAAACGAATTAGCTAGGATTTGACAGATAGAATAAAAATATCTGGCAAATCCTATATTAATGCAGACACGATCTCGAACAAATAGAATTTGCTGACAGACATAAATTATACAAAATTTCCTCTACTTTAATTTATTATTTAACTGTTTTGACGAAATTACAGAAATGGCGGCTCATTTGCAAAATCATTGAAAAATGCATAACAACATTGCTATCCGTACTCGAAATACACATTGACTTTGTAAACATCATGGAAACACCAAGCTGTTTCACATAGCGTACGTGCGCGCGTGTTTCTCCTTCTCATCGCATTCTCCATGCATTTGCGTGTTGAATTGACGTTTCGCAACCGCTGACGTTCTGAATACTGTCAAAAGTTTCAAAATATCCTGGCTACCTACTATTAATGCAGACATGATTTCGACCAAATAGAATTTGCTCCTGCAGCAAAACTATTAATTTTACCAAAAGAAGTTATAGACATAAAGTATACAAAATTTCCTCTACTTTAATTTATTATTTATCTGTTTTGACAAAATTACAGAAATGACGGCTCATTTGCAAAATCGTTGAAAAATGCATAGAGGAAACGTCCAGTTCCTTTAGACCCTTTTGAACCAAAAGCTTTTCAGCTTTAAGTTTAGTCATGAAGCTTCTAAATATGAAGTTTCGTCCCGATACCTTCAGTAGTTTCTCCGGAATCGTCTCCACAAAAATCGAGTACACATACACACATACATCTACACACACAGGCAGACATTTTTTTGTACCATGGTCAAAAATTATCAGGGAACCCAAAAAGACCTATTTCCGCTAAAATCTCAATTTTTTTTTCAGCTCGCTTACAATACTGCGTATGATAAAGTAATACTTAAGACTTATGTCTACTCAAAATTGTTTTAATGAACTAGCAATGTTTGGTAATTGAATAAAGCTGAGTAATACATTAGATCTGAAGGAAGTTATTCGCGATTTTGCAGAAGGTTCGAAATGATATGTTAACTTTGGGTTACACTTTGTATATTGTACTAGTCTTTATTCCTTGTTACTTTAAAAATATTGTTTATGTTAGTTCTAATTTTGCGTTTATAATATAATTAAAAATCATTTCAATATTGTATAGAGTAGAACGTATTTTTCTGGATCATATTTTGTTATAAAACTGTTATAAATTCATTTAATTTTAAAGTTTTTGAAGTTTGGGGGGCGTCACATTTGAGCTTTACCTACGGCGGAAAAATTGCTCCACAACGCTGTATATTTTTTCTTGCAGTCTAGGACAAGCCCAGAATTTGTTTCGCAAGCCGTTAGCGCTTTCACTGCTGCTTGGCTATCGGTTACTGTAAAGATTCTGTTGGGTTGCAAGGCCCTCTTTGTTAGTTTCATTGCGCATACTGTGATGCTGTATACTTCAGCTTGGAATATGTTCACCTGCGTTCCTAGGCTTATAGATACTATACCCATACCCGATTTTAAAAAAATTTTGCTCAAAGATAGACGTATAATTGGATGTCGTAATTTCAGGAATAACATTTCAATTATGTTTTTTTGTGTCGATCCAACGTAGTTTCACTTTACGTCACTGTAAGATTTGAGAAAATTACAATAAATGAAAAGAAATAAAGTCACGCCTTTGACGAATCGGCGTCGTATTTCCCCAATTTTTTCATCCATGCTCGAGTCTAGACAGTGGGTCATTTACGATGTTCTCGAGAACTAGACGTCATTAGACTACTATATACCACAAAAAAATCATGTAACTCGCGAAATCAGACATAATTTGAAAGTATAGAAAACTTGGTAACACCGCACAATCGAAATAAGGAGATTACATAAAAATTCTTATATTGTATCAATCAGGTTTGTGCCTAAAGAAGTATACTATTATTTTATTAAAAACACCATGTCAATTGTTAGGTTACCTAGCATTATATACATATAAACAGTGCTGTTTAATCCAATCTACTACCAGAGAATTTAAGCATCAAGTATGGTATGATGCAGAAGCTCATTTCGGGTTTTGTTATTGGATTCAAATTACATTACGGATAATCAAAATCCGGACGTACTATTTTGTTGATTGAAGAGGATTTCTGGAGAAGAGATGTGATACCTAATTTTCATCATTTCCATGAGCCGACAATAAAATCACCGAGGTATGCTGAAGATTACCGATTTTTTATCAAATTTCTTGGTAATATTACTGAAAGACATCTATATCATTATATAAGAAATGTTGTATACTGGGACATAGTCGACTTGTCAACCACTGCCTCCAGATGTCTTTCTTCTCAAGTGCAAACTGTATGGAGAATTTATGTTTAAGACAACAAACCGCAGATTCTATTGAAATTACCCCCGAAGAACCGAACAAGCATTACGACCCATATGCGTGTTGATACCGTATTTAAGCCTAAATGCTGCGTTGCAGAGGTTAGTTATCTTAACTATGGCTTTTTTAGTTCTATCTTATATTTGTGAGATATTCTTGATTGGCACTTGTAGATTTATTCTATTCTCCAGACTGAGTTTGAACGTATCCCAGCACGCATATTTACTTGTAAGTGTTGGATTCCTTTTTTTTTTATTGTCGTTTCGCTTATGGTTAGAAAAATTGGTAAATGATCCGAATCCAGTGTACGATTTTGACGTTAGGAATGCCTATTTTGTCGTACTGAATACATGTTTTCTCGTGCAAAAATTGCCGTTGCAAATACCTAATTTATCTGGGTGATATATTCCCAATAAATTAAAGGATGTACACAATAAATTTATTTTTATAAATAATTTTAACTGAAAAAGACTAATACTTTTTCCTCTTGGATAATAGAAGTAATATTCCAAAATGCTAGACAAAGGCCATTTTCAATATAAACCACTGAAAATACTACCTTTCAACACAAAAATACAAAGGATAAAGTAACACATACACAGTTATGTTTCGCAATTTGGTAGAGTAGATCTGAAAACACGCGTATTCGGTGTATCGGAACTGGGCTGCCCGTATTTGCATTGAAACGCCTGTGCTGACCTCTATCGGTATAATGTTTCCAACATAAATAAAACGCCGACAGCGAACAACAAAAAAAAGCCGTACGGATGAGTCCGATATGAAATTTTATATGCGATTTTTAATAAAGAGTTGTTGCAATTGTTCACAAATGTACACTGTGCATGTGTAACGTTGATTGGTTTATATACGTTATCAACCGTTTTTTTTTTGTTCCCCATTTTTTTGTTTATTTGTTCGAAATTCAGAATATTTTATGATCTCATTTCATTTGATGATTTATGACGGAAATATACTGCAAATATTACGATTCTAACGTTTCGCGAAGTGAACTTTAGTGCGGTTGCTGTGTTGAACGTTATAGTTTCTAGCTTGTCCGTTACTACCGCAGTGGCGCCACTTGTGCCTGACAACTCCCCTGGCTCCTCTATTAGTTCGCAGTAACCGCAAACTACAATGTCTCAAGGACATAATGGTAAAACTAATGCTGAACTTTCTAAAAAAATCTGATGTGGCCAGCACATGACTTTATCATAGAATATATAAAATTAATAGTTTAGCTGCATGAGAATCTGTTTGATTCAGATCTGTCGTGTCTCCATTAAAATAAAACTAAAACGCAAACTAGAACCAAGACGTAATTGTACCAATAATATAACAATAATTCCGAGAACTTATCAAAACAAAAACAAACAAATAAAAAACTCTAGAGTCTAATTACACGTAATTGCAGCAAATCCAACTCAACAAAACATCGCACATGCCCATAAAAAATAAAAATTAAAACAGCCTCCGATGTGCGCGCAATGCCTAAAGTCCCCCCTGTTGAGCAAACAGACAACACTTCACCTTTCCCCCAAAACTGTTCAACGATAATTTTTTCATATCTTCCCTGAGACCATTGTATATGTGACTGACCTGGTAAGAGAATGGCCGTTTATACTGCTCAGCGCGATGGGCAGGTGGAGCAAACAAACCCCTGAATCTTAAATTAAGGTTATGGACATCCGTTCTACAGCGTATCTTCCGCATGGGGTATTGTGGGATCGTCTTGGATAGCAACTTATGATATAATATTGCTGCATGCAACACCGTAGTGTTATCCATGTTCAACCACTCCAAATCGCCCGGCCCATTCGATACATGATCATACTTCCGCAAACCAAAAACAAACAGAACACATGCATTTTGAACACGCTCAACACGCTGCCTATCCGACGCCGTCAGGCAAGGACCGTACACGGTATCACAATATGAGATTTTTGTACTATTGACAGTAGATATAGTGAGATATTGTCAAAACATCGGCATTTGACACTACCGGTACTGTCATTAGACTGAATATATTTGGAAAATCCTGGCTCACTATATAGTATTGCATCAATGCAGATACTGCGTATGATAAAGTAAAAATATGGAGATATTGGAGTATCAAAAACCAGTCTGTCAGTGTTTCATCTTTAGAAACTTAGGTGAATTTAGTATGATGGTGTTGTATAGAAGAAATATTCACAAAATTGACAGCATTTTTTGTAGCTCCATAGTGTTTGTGATATTTTAACGTTCTTTCTGAATGAAAAGCATTTTTGTATAATAGGATCTCCAAAGTTAACCTAAGACATTTTAATCTATGATAATGTGTGCTTATTTTGGCTGCTTGAGTTTATCGATTATGTTCATGTGGGGTAATTTATTATCAAATTGCACTCTGCATGCAACCGCAACATAATCAGTGGCGTGCAGACTGCAGAGTAATGATCAAACTAGTAATCACTGTTATAGGAATTGATTGCAATATGTGGCCCCGAATATAAAAATCGACCTAACTGACATCACTCGTTTGTACAGTATTGATCCCTGTGTCTGAAGGCTTACAACACCAAAACTACTAAAAAATGGCATAAAGTTCGTAATACTCCTGAACCATTTGATCGAATTTTGTATATTAGTATTATTGTAAATATGGGAGAGAGATACACAATGCAGCAGTTTTTTTTCTATTATTAGTACACAAAGTACGCAAAAAAGCAAGAAACAACAGTAAATAAACAGTTAATAAAAATAAATATTCGACATTAGTTTATCTTAAATGCACATTTTCAAATAGTATTCAAAATTTAAAAGTAACAAGATTTCAAACACTTCTTTTTTTTAAACATTATCTTATTTATTTATTTAAGAGCAGTTGCCTCGATTTCAACAACAAGAGATAGAAAGTTATTGTTAGCATAGCTATTTTATCCTTTGTTGGAGAAAGCGTGGCGTAGACTGGTATAACTAGTAAGATAGTTATTCCCAGAATAAGTAAACCACTAGTAACACCTTATTCTGCGGTTTATACCAGTATATGTATATTTATACGTGGTTTACAGAACTACTTCAGTTGCGTTAAATAAATAGTTTTAGTTTCTGTTTTTTTCTTATTAATAGGGTAATTGAGTATTATTGGAAAACCATCTTAGTGTGTTTATTCCTTCAGTCTACTTATTTAATAAAATGTATTTATTTTTTCCGTCTTTTTTCCTGAATTTTTAATAAAAATATGCGTTAAAAATTGAATTAGGAAAAAGTCCCGCCGAAACGATACTTTCTGTTGTACGTAGATCACGTGATTCTTGTGATGTCAGACGATACTAGATACCCAATCGTCCCATATGGTCTGTAATCATCGGCATCGTTGCTGTTTGGTAATAAAATTGTGTTTTATGATGTGTTGTTTTCACAATTTATACATAAAAATAGGTTGTAAATGGTGTATAAATTCACAATGAACAAATACGTCAATAAAAACTGCGGATAAACTATTTGTAGCTGTTCCGCAATATGTCAAACTGCTAAGAAAGAGGTTGAGATTGGCTTGTAGAAACCCAAATGAAATAAATAACGGCCAATATAAGTATTTTTTTTTGTTGTGAAGACTACTTTGACATAAGTAAAATATACTAGAATAAGTGATCTATCGTGTTTTAGATTCAGGTATAATCTGACAGTTTGAGATTAGGACTACTCTAACCTACAAAGTTATGCTTATATTGCACTTTTTACACGTTAGTTAATTCCGGAGCGTGAAAATTAAGGATTATTTTTAAAGAAGAATCCCACCATGAAAGCTTTAATGTTCGGTAGATTACCACTATCCGCTTTAACAAAGTTGTTTTCCATTGTTTGTAAATTAACGTAGTAAAGTCAAGCGACAGGAGCACGAGCTTAATACGATGTGACATCACTGGAGATATATTTTTACTTTATCATACGCAGTAAGATAAAGTATTGTAATCATGCCGAAAACAAAAATGAGATTTTAGCGGAAATAGGTCTTTTTGGGTCCCCTGAACATTTTTGACCAAGGTACAAAAAAATGTCTCTGTGTGTGTGTGTGTGTATGTCTGTGTGTAAACGATTTTTGTGACGACGATTTCGGAGAAACTACTAAAGGTCTCGGAACGAAAGTTCATATTTAGAAGTTTTGTTACCAAACTTAGAGCTGAAAAGCTTTTGGTTGAAAGGGGTCCAAAGGAACTGGTAGTTTATTCTAAGCCTTTTTGAAAGATTTTTCAAATGAGCCGCCATTTCTGTAATTTTGACAAAATAGTTAATTAATAAATTAAAGTAGAAGAAATTTTGTATAATTTATGCCTATGACATTTTTTGGTATAATTAATATTTTAGCTTCAAGGGTAAATTCTATTTGATCGAGATCGGTCGCATCTGCATTGATATGAAATTACATAGTAGCCAGGATTTTGACAAATATTTTTTTGTGTTGTCACATTCGAAAACAGCTGATCTCATCAGATGTTGGAGAACCACTATGGAACGTGCCGCTGTAGTGCGCAAAATTATAAAATACAAATTTCAAATAAAATAAGATCACCAATTTGATTGTTTGTTGATAAGAAATATCAACCCGTCTTTATATCTAATTCTTAAAATGATACATTGAGAAAATTATAAATAAAGTATAGCGATGAGTGTGGTTTTATTTTAGTATGTTTTTAGGGATGTCATGAACAAATATAAATCTGTCAGAATTTGAATTACCTTTTTAAGGTGCGTTTTCATTAGTGATAATGGCAGTGGTAGCAGACGCCGTTATAGTATTTCCAATAGAAAATTGCTAGTGACTCATGTTTATGTACATGCAAACTAATATGTGTCATTATCACGATATGTAAGAAATACTATAATTTCGTATTCTACCACCGCCATTAGCTACCATTACCTGCCAATCGGAACGCACCTTTCGTCAAAGTGGTACCAACCTAGCATTTACTAATCAAATTTACTAGTCAAATGCTGATGCTTTGACAATACCTACGATTTAATTCTATAGAATAGATTCTCATGCAGCTAAACTATTAATTTTATATATTGTATGATAAAGTCATGTGCCTGGCCACATCAGATTTTTTTTAAAGAAAGAAAATTGGGTGCTCCGCAATGATACATGTTCTATTGGGTACTACTAGTAACTTGTTTAAAGGAATTTCGAAAAAAAAAAACAATTTTATAAAAATCCTGAAACAAAAAAAAATATTTTGTTTCCCTTTTAACGTTTTACATCCACACAGAGGCACCATTTAGCAAAAAATATCCTCATAATTACTTTCACAACCGACCACAACCGACGCAGCAAAACTCCAATTGTACCAACACAAAAAATAACATAATTAACTGTCAAATGTTCGCGACTGTTGCTCCCAACAATGATAAATCTAGTCGCCGCATTTCGACAAATGGACTGAGTAGGTTTTGACGCACACAAAGACCAAATAATGCCGAATCGGGTAAATCGGTAAAAACGACAGAGAGAGAGGGCCGTTGGAAGGTGATTGGAAACCGCCGAATGCATATCAAGTGCGAACAATAAAAATTTCGTTAGCGCGCTCGCCCCAAAACCAACCTAATTGGAACAAATAACAATGCGGCACGGGCGCGGAATATTAATTCTCTATGCCGCTCCGATGCCCGGATTTACACACTCGCGTCGGTCGACACTAGATGGCGCTCTAACCAGAACGTCGAATCCCGGCTTGTCAATTCAAATTAATTTGCGGTTTGATTTTTATTGCGTTTAGTTGTGATTTATTTCGAAATAAATATGTATGCTGTAATTGTGGACACATACAGGGCGAGTCACTATTATCGTTACTGCGTTTATGTTAAGAGATAGAAAAAATGTGTTATACAATTACGGTTGCCGACATGGTCATTTTGACCCGGAGACTTCGGGTTTGGCGACCATTCTCCGGGCTACGGGTTTTCAGTTAAATTCTCCGGGTTAACTAAACGTAATCATCGATCTTTTGAGAAACTGTAGCCACCCCCAAATATTTTTTAAGTATTATGATAACACAGTAATTGTTATTCTAATCATACAGTTTGCAGCAATTTCTCTTGAAAAATAAAGACTTTTTATCATAATAAGAAGCACTCTATTACTCAATTTTCACAACAATTTAATTTTACTTTTTGAGAGAATGTGAGAACCTTTGAAAGTAGCAATTGTAGCATTTTTAGTGTTTGTCACATGTCTAGTGAATACAGTAGAATTCTGTAGAGGTACGACGAACGCAGAAGATTGTATCCTGCCTCGATGATCATAGACTGAGACAAATCTAATATCAAAAATGGGTTTCAAAACGACAGGTATAATTTAAAGGTAGGAATTTTGTTGGTCAGAAATCAACATTCAATAATGATAAATTAATTAAAAATATATGTTTTGAACTTTCGTTGATTATTTTAATATGTTGTTCAGATGATAAGAAGTGCACAGAATAGTATCACACTGGTCTTCCATTTACAGTATTTTTCAAATCATGGAGATGACGACAGCAATTCCTTTATTTGAAAATTTTATTATTAGTTGGACTATATATTTATAAAGACTGAAGGTTGTACTTATCATTTTTGACTAGGGATACATTTGTTATGGGGGTTTATACAAAACGCCAATATTATCGGAATAAAATGAAAATTTAAATTAGTTAGGGATCGTGTAGATAATTACTTTAAGCAGAAACACATGATCCCTAAAGAATTCTCTCAGTAAATCAAAATTATGCTAAGTTTATGTGGTAATATTGGCATTTTGTCTCATGTTGGTTGTATCGTAAACAAATCGACAATAAGAGGCAGAAACGAAAAGAGGGAAACTAGTAGACATTAATTGAAATAAATTAATTTACTTAGTAATTAGCATCTAGATATCATCGTTTTCTACACTACCTATATTCAAAATTCACACCAAAGGCTGTTATTAATACTTGGTCCATAATATAACTATTTTTCTCCGTGTCAGCATAGGCACAATGTTGGCAACCCTATATACAATAGTTGTCCTTTAAGTTCTTTTTAATTTATATGCAATATAGTATGACATACTGAATATTTTTACTGGTTTTTGTGATATTTGCAATTTAGAGAGTGGTCTGCTATTCAGTATCTCAGTTTACAGTGTATTGGGTAGCTTGATGTAAGATATTAGAAGGATTATAGAAAATGCCATTCAGAACCTATTTAATCAGATTTATTACTATACAAAGTATTACGGTTATCAAGATATTACAAAATTTACAAACTATGTCACTTTTAGGTGCAACATTAGGTTAAAAATTGTTTATAACAAAAAAAGTTTTTAACTTATCGTAACCGTACATACTTCTCTAGATAATGTTGTTCTGAAGTTGCATATAAAATTTCAAGTGAATTGACGGAGATCACTTGAAGTTATCTTTCCGGCCTGTTTGAAAAATGCGGTTTTGAGAAAACACTGTTTAAAGTATTGTGTTACTTTGATGTATAGAATTGTTATATTTTACTATAGTCGGCGATGCCTGGACCATATAATTATCTTTTGAAATTAATATTTTACTCCTCTTGTTTCTTTCTGTTTGATTTTGACGACTGACGGGCCTGGTTTGCACCATCAGTCAGCGATGGCTCTGAAAGCATGATGCGCCGTGCGTCAGGCTTCGCACAGAAATTATAGCAGTTTGGTCCGATGCTCATACATAATATCTCCATAATCTTCATAAGGCTGGATAATGCATCATTGACAACACATATAGCTATACTTGCTGCAATTACATTTCCACTTGAAAGTAAAAATGAAATCAATTCTCGTGCTGCGGAATTTAATCGGTCAGAATGTATTGAGCAGTGTCGCCCAGATCTAATGTCTTCACACACTACAACTTAATGGCAGAAAACACAGCAACAAAGTTCAAAAGATGATAATTAAAATTCATCCACTTCAACGTTGTAATAACCTTCAACCATGGAGGAAGATGGAGTCGCTTTACGCTATCCTTTTAGCAGCGAGAAAATGACCCCGGGGGGCGGGGCTAACATGACACTAAAGTAGCCTAACAGTTGGCCGCCTGCCAGGTCCGGACTAACTCTGAAATTTGTCATAAATTTCAAGAAATTTTTCTTGTAGTATATTGTAATGCGCCGAGTGGGTACATTATATAAAAACGCTATATGAACATTTTTAATTATTTATTTAATCTAATTTTTATAAAAAATATGTAATAAACATATCTCAAAAAATTTTCGTGCGTGCGGCCAGGACAAGCCTGTACATTGTTGACATATACAGTCACTTACCGATGAAATGTTACCCCGGTCGAAATCGGGTTTATAGCTGATTTTCTGCTGTTGCAGCTGCGAACAGCGTAATTAGACGTTAGTTTTTGATGTATATCTTCATACAAATTCACCATACTATCCTTAAACAAAGTGAAATAAGCAAAATCGATAAAATAATAACACGTCAACGTTGCGAATGTCACTTTGACATTAAAATAGCTCCGGAGTGGGAAAGTGGTCCCATATCCGAGCGCTTATGCCGACTCCTCCTTCCTCCATGCCTTCAACCGACATTACTTTTTTGCAAGTGTGGACTGTGGCTACATTATCAGGCAGAGGCGCTTCTAGTTCCAAACGATTCAATGCTTGTCATATTAGTTCCATTTGAAAATCTGCTGTTTCCTTTCGACTCCTTTCGATCACGATATACTCCGCGAATGTTACTAATTATTTCTGCTATTTTTTAGCAACTAATCAAGAACAACACACATTATATCAGACAGCTTTAACATTGTGCGCTTATAGCGTCAGTTCAACGAACGTACCGAGGATCTTTCCACAAAATCTTTGTGTTTTATATTATTTTATTTTATATTTCACACTATAGATGTAATTCCTCCAAATACGATAAGAGCGTATACGTCTCTAGGCTGTAAACTGTCACGCTAAACTTTTTACATGTACTTACGCTCAGCTAGACACTTGGCCGTATGTTCATCAACTAAGCAGTTAAACAGTTTTTCAAATATGAACCGTATTGCACCTTATTTCTAAGATTCAAGACATTATTTAAGCAACAAAAAAATCGATTTTTCAATAAATCTAGAGTGGGATTACCGTTAGTCAAATAAATATATTAGGATACAAAAACACATTTCTTACCTTTAAAAACTTTGTGGTTTTGATTTAAAAGAACGCATTTCTTTACGCCAAAGAGATCTAATTTTGGATCAAACAAGTAGATGTGTACACAAAAAGAGATTTATTTCCTTTAAAGTAATATTTTTGCTTTGGCTTAAAACTAGGTTTACATCCGCCAAAGAAATCATGTTTTGATTTAAATAATTATATTCTTTGTGTGAATACCTCATTCAACTGTATTGTTAGGTAAGCATTCTTCTCGCCTTATCTTGAGTATAAATAATACTGGTGAAAGCCTACCCCTCAGTCGATGTCATGCGCGAAGCTAAATTGCAAAAAAGGCAGTGTGATCGGCAGTATAGAGCTCATACATACCTATTTACTATCATTGTTAATTGATTTAAAATAGATTATTTTTCTGGAGATACAGTTCAGAATTGGGGTAATAAGAATGAGAATATGAGAAATATGGATAACGTGAATGGAATGTAGGTTTTTGAGGTGATTTTGATATATAGTTTTTGGTCTGAATAAAAATCCTCATCTAAAGATACCCATCAGCTTGTTTCTTGCATATTTTGTTTTTGTGTATGAGCGCATAAATCACATCAATGAAACACCATCTGTTCAACACTGTCAGATGTCAACAAATTTTCACGATGTTCGCCTAAAAGTACAAGGTACGATTGCAAAAAATGTTGTTTACGATTGCAAAAAATGGCAAAATATACTAAAACTAAATTTAATGCTTTGTATTACCATTTAACACTTTACATCAAACTACCAGACATCCTGTATACAAATCAATGTTAAGGTTTGTAATTTTTTTATAACTAAAGTGTTGCTTCATTATAAGTGTTACAAATAATGTGTTTAATTAACATTAAAATGTTAAATTGCAACTATAACAAAAAGTAGCAACATTCAGTGTATGACGTATTAGATATAAATTGAAGAGAAGTAAAGGGTTATTACAGCCAACACATGTTATACAGGATGCTTCACTAAACAACTCAAGAAAAATCCATTTGAAAATGCAAATTAACACGCGGTCCGATTACCCTGTATAGCCTATCATTTTTTTTTCAATATCAGCGGAAACCAACAGGGTCTAGTGATTATCTGATAAAGTTGTAAGATAATATCTGCAACAATGTATTTTTAACTGGAGTTTTTCAAGACAGGTCTACATTTGTTAAATTTTTTTGGCAAACAATAATATAGTAAAAAAATATAATTTTTTCCTTTGCGTCTAAATGCAACATCCTCTAGAAGTGAAAATCATTTTCCGTTGTTGAAACTGTTGCTAAACAACTTTTGTATATAATATCTTTTATCTCTTAAGATAATCGATAAAATATCGACCATCGCGATGACTTAACCTGTATATATCGCTTTATGTACTTTTAAATATGTTATTGACTTTTTTTGTTTTGTTTATTAATTAACAGCACCCCACAGGTACTTGTGTATAACACCTAGTCTGATGATTATCTAGCTATATTAATCTAACCTAAATTGCTACGTATAAAAAGTGTTCGATATTAAGTGTTCCCCATTGGTGTAACATTGGTGTTAAATTTAATTTGGATGCTGACGCTTTAAACTTCACACACTGCAGGTTGCTCTGCTTTGTTCACCTATCAGCTATTACACACATAACACTGTGCTCTGCTTTGTTAACTTCACTTTACCAACTCAAAAGATTTGATTCTTTTGAGTCTTCGCACACTGTCACAATTGTCAAGAAGCTCTATTGCCTCGACATTCGTGTGCTGGAGAAGTCGGTTCTGATGATTCTCTGCAAACTTTCCAATTTCGTTCGTTACTAATTCCATCTCAAGATCCCTGTGGAGATTTTTGTCTCTTATATAGCACGGTGCACCCACGATGTTTCTTAGCACCTTATTTTGGAATGTTATTGACTACAAAATTAATGAACAGTTCAGATGTGTTGTTTCTATTTTTAAAAAACTGCTAAAATCGGTTACATTTTACACTTTTCTCGCAGTCATGTCCAACCTAGAAGCAGGCAATTTTAATTGTCCAATATTTTATGTAGAAATGATTCAGGAGTTCAAATTACTTTATTTCATTTCTTTTTGTTCAGTTGTTGCAATGTTACGAGCCTTCAAACACAGTGCTCCATACTTTCGCCACCGATAGTGGTGGTTCAGGGTTACGCTGATAGATGGCTGAGATTTTTTTAACACAATTTGTTTGGCAATCATTTAGACAGCATGTCACATTTCAAAATTCTGACTTTCGCCGTTATTATCTTGTGTATTGCAAACGCCACTCTCCACAGGTACTAATTCGAATGCTTAGGAGAATTCCACAATATAAACTTTTCTAAATTTTGCAGCAGGAATTTACTTCTGAATATTCAAACCTCAAGCATTTTGGCGAAGTCGACATATCTTCAAAAAAATCCGGTAATTCCTACTTTAAAGTTTATCTTTTCATATCACTAAACGATAATATTAATATCACGTTCAGGTGGGCTCTCGAAAATCATGGATTAATAGAACTACTTTTATCAGCAATAATGAAAATATAACTGATGACAGCAATTCAGATCAGAACCAAGATGAAGCCAGGGAACAAAAACAAGACAAAATGGAAGAAATTCCTAGATATATGCAACACCACATGTCATCACTGTATGAAATACATTACAAAGAGATCATACAGAATAATGCAACTGGAACAGCGAACCAGAACCAAATCTACAAGCATATAAGGTTGTTCTGTGCCTCGTTATTATTTATTGTTACCTGTCTCTTATGAACAACATGCAAGTTTAGAATTTATTTATTGTCTTTATTTATTTATTTATTTCTATACTTATTTATTTATTTACACCGTTATTTACCTGTACTCAAACAGTTTTTAGTATTTTACTCATAGTTCTACATCTACTCAAAACTTTTTGAGTATTTTACTCAGAGTACGTACTACACATGGGCGTATCCAGGGGGGGGGGGGGGGGGGACAGCTGTGCCCCATTGCGTTTTGTTATTACGTTTAGTACATAGCACTCTGTCGCTTATGGACTCTACGGTGGTTATTTTTATTTAGAAAGCTACGATTCCCCTAATTGTTTCCAGATCCAAAAAAGTGGACACGTGTTTTTTTTCGAAATTTAGATTTTTAATGCCGTTTATCGTGAAAATGCATTTTTTGTTATTTTTTGAATAATTGGGTTTGGGGAAACTTAACATTAACGTTATAGGACTTATAGAGGACTTTAAAAAGAAAAATTTGACCTATTATGCATATGGACTTGACGCCCCAAACCCACCCCATAGTGCCCTGAAAACTGCCCTCAAATGAAAAAATGTACATTTTTTACAAAATTAACCGTTCTAATCATTTCATTCTCTATTTTGTCATAGAAATCATCATTGCATAAGTCTAGGGGAATATTAGTTTTCTGAGTTCGAAATGGCACTTTATTTTCTTATAGTGACAGTATTCATTATAAAATTTCTTCATATTGTTTAAACATTTAATTATTCATTTTCAATATTATTTCTAATTATGGTGACAGTCAGCTTTTTGTAACATTAACTTATAAATTTCATGCTCGAGATATCCTGCCTATATTATCTAATGTACCAACATTTGTTTAAACAAATGCCATTTGTTTTTTTATTATTCAATAAGAGCATTACAATCTAGTCATAATGGAGTAATGAGTAACTTAATTCTAACTTATTTTACTAGTGTAACTTAACGTAACAGGCACCCATCGATGTCTCTCAGTTAGTCCTGGTATACTGGGCACGTTTTTCTTGCGCACTACGTAGCACTGACTCTGCTTTTGGAACTAACACCGACAACCAGCACTTACTCTGCTTTTATCACTATCTCACATTCACACTAACTCAAAAGGCTTCTTTCTCTTGAGTCTTCTGACTAATGCGGTGTTGTCGAGGAGCTGGATGGCCTCAACGTTCACGTGATGGTGAAGCCTTTTCTCGTGACTTTAATTTTTTGATTTCTTTGCAAACAATTTCCATTTTAAGGTCTTTGTGGAGATCATCATTCCTAATGTACCAAGGCGCATTGACAATGCATCTCAATACTTTATTTTGGAAGGTCTGGACAATTTTAATGTTGTTTTTTTTTTGGGGCAACCCCAGAGTTGAACACCATACGTCCACACGGGTTTTAGAATTTGCTGGTACAAGAGAAGCTTATTATGTACAGACAGCGTAGAGTTTCTTCCTAGCAGCCAGTACATCTCTCTATAACGGATTCCTAGTTCCTCTCTTTTCTTTTTGACATGAGCTTTCCAGCGGAGCATGGCGTCTAATGTCATGCCGAGATATTTGGCTGTGTTTGCGTACGGTACTATTTGGTTATTAATAGTAACCGGGATGTGTTGTATTTTCTTGTTCGTGAAGTCAACATGTCCTGACTTGAGTTCGTTCAGTTTAATTCTTTTTTTCTTTGTCCAGACCAGAAAATGACCAAGAGCTGTTTGGAGTTTTCTCGTCGTTTCTTCATTGCTGTTACCAACAGCTAGGATAGCCGTGTCGTCAGCAAAAGTTGCGACAGTGTTATTTTCTAGTGCTGGGAGGTCGCTGGTGTAGAGTAGGTAAAGCACCGGCCCTAAAACACTACCTTGCGGCACTCCTGGTTTTATTTCCTTAAGGACAGAGCATGCATCACCTTGTTTGACTCTAAAGTATCTCTCAGTCAGGTAAGATTTTAATAGTTGTGCAAACTGTTTTGGGAGAATACTTCCTAATTTATTGTTCAGTCCTTCATGCCAGACTTTATCAAAAGCATGTGCCACATCTACGAAGACTGCGGAACAAACCTTTTTTTCCTCTAACGATTTTTCAATTATGTTGGTTATTCGATGTATCTGATCAATAGTAGAGTGCTTATCCCGAAATCCGAACTGATGGTCTGGAACAACCCTTTTGCTCTCAATTATTGGCTTAAATCTATTGAGTAGTAATTTTTCGAAGATTTTTGACATGATGAGCAGCATTGATAAGATTTGTAAGCTTAACTATGGCCTTCCTGGGAAGTTCTTTAAGTACCTCTCCAGTTATTAAGTCATAGCCTGGGGCTTTTTTCCGATTAATGTCCTTTTTTATTAAGTTCTAAACTTCTGTTGGTGTGGTAAGCATGATTTGCGTGCCTTCTTGGTCGTTCTCCTCCATATGGATTTCTTCATCTTCTCCATGATGAGGTTGAAATATGTTTTCTAAATGGTCAGAAAACCTTTGGGCTTTTTGTTCATTATTCCTGGCCCAGCTTCCATCAGCTTTTCTGATCGGTGGAATCTGAATTATTGGCCTTTTGAGCTTTTTGGTTGCCTTCCAGAGCGAATAGTGTGATTCGCTGGTGTTGGATAGTTCTCTCAGATAGGCGTTGAAAGATTCATTTTTTAGTTCTTTAATATCTCTTCTGAGTTGTTGAGTGAGGTTGTTTAATCTCGTCTTGTCTCGTGGTGCTCTAGTTTGGAACCATTTTCTTCTTGCCTTTCTTTTCTCGCCATTTGTTTAAACATTTTTTTGCAATTCAATTAAAATTATTTTTTGTAGATCGGTCTGGCCAACTGTTATACTGAAGTGATATTATTTATATTTTGGGCTGATTTCCATTGTTTAAAATTTATTTTGATTTTGTTTTGTTTTCAATAGTTCATCAAATTAGAGTACAGGGAACAGTTTCCAGACAGCAAAAAAAATGAACATTATGCGACAGACAGTGACAGGAAATCAGAATAAGAAATGGAGACATAAAATGTGGTTGTCAATTAAATTTTTTCGAACATATGATAATGAAAACGAATAATATTTTATTATTTAAACAATGGATATCATTTCAATATATGAATGAGGTCACTTAAGAATAACAGTTGCACTAACCAAAGACTGAATGAATTTTAGGTGAATTGTAATCAAAATTGTTTAAACAAATGGAAAATGTTTGAAAAGATATCTCAAACATGAAATTTATAAGTTAATTTCACAAAAATGCTGAATTTTCTACCATAATTAGGAGAAAAGTTGAAAATGAATAATAATTGATTACTTAAACAATAGGAATAATTTTTTAAATGGATAATGTCACTCGAAGATAATAATTTGCCATTCCTAACTCGAGAATTTGGTTAAACAAATGGAAATTAACTGACAAATGTTTATACACACTCCACTAGGCCTATAGTAATGATTTCTAGGAGAAAAAAGTGACTGTGATGATTAGAAGGTTAAATATTCTGAAGAACGTAAATGTTTTCATTTGAGGGTAGTTTTCAGAGCATTGTCAGGGTGGGTAGGGGCGTCAAATCCACTTGTATAATATGTCAAATTCTTCCTTGGAAAGTCCATTACAAATGCTTAAGTAATCTTAAGTTTAATCTTCTCTTAATCTTAAGTTGGAGCTTATTTTATACAGTTCAAGATTTCAAAATATGAATGAAAAAAAATCCAATCGATTTCGTATTTTTTGTATATTTATCGGCCACAAACCATGCAAAACTAACCTATTTACTTGTTCTTTTCATTCGTGCGTTGCAACACATAGGAAATAAGTTTGTCGTAAAATTACGTATTTTAGCTAAGATTTTTATTTATATAAGAAGGTTTAAATCTAATATCACTTATAAGTTTTAATATTACTTAGGTACAGCAAACACGACATTCTTTATTTTATTTAAACCCTTAATATTTTCAATGAAAATGTATCTCCGGTGTCCTTCGCAGGAAGATTTGTCCGCTAATACCCAATATTGGTGCAGTGTTAGTTCTATTTTTAGTGTTTACAATAATAGGGCAATACAGCGACTTGTACAAGGCCACTTCTTTGCGGCTGTATAAATTACATTGATTGACGGGTGTATTGTTCCGCAGCGACCCATCTTGTCCGTCCGGCGAACATATGGCATATGGCGAACAAGTTGAAGGTGCACCAGGCTAATGCACTCCGCAGATATCATCTCGGCCGCACTGGAACCCCGTTTCTTCAATTTACTAGTACTCCACTCATTTCATTTTGAATGCAATACTCAGTACTCACATAAAATAATATGAGTATTGAGTAGAGTACTCACTACTGACCGAAATTTCTTTTGAGTAGTTTTTGAGTTCTTTTGATGATGACTATTGAGTATCTACTCAATGCAATTTTTTTAAATTTTTATAATTTTTAATTTTTCTGGTTCAAACGATACATAATTTTAAAGTTAACACACATTTTAGCTTAGGCCCATATTTTTGCAAGTTAGAGATAGACAGCCTCACAACAACCTCATGTAGATGACAGAAATAGTTACAATAGTAGTTTATGAATGGCTTGCCTTGTCGAAGAGCTTACGCGTCACGATCAGTTACAGAACAGGGGTTGATCTGTTAATAATTAATAGGGAGTTGTTGTGGGTGAACTGCTGGTGTAAACAGAGCTTGTCAGCGTATTGGAAGGGCGGATATTCATGTCATTGCGCCGCGAACAATGTCGATTTAGCCAGTGACTGACCTAACAGTCCCATTCAACTGTTTCCAAGCGGTTAAAATGGAACAGGTGGGGAGATGCGCTGTTCAGGATTAATTACCTAATCTATGTATAAGCAGGACGTATAGAATAATGTTACATCAACTTTCCTCAAATTGCCACTTAAAGCTAAATAGCAACGTTTCGTTTATTCAGTAGAATTGACAGAAAATGTAATTGTCTTCAGTAAGATACATATGTACAAACCTGTAATTTTCAGGATTAATTACCTAATTTATATGTGAGCTAAACGTATGGAATATTTTCTGTTACATCAATTTTGCTCATATTGCCACCTTAAGCTAAATCGCAACGATTTAGGTGTTTATTTGAATATTCAGAAAATCTAATTGTCTTCAGTAGGATACGTACAAGGCTGTGATTTACAGGATTAATTACTTAATTTATATGTGAGCTAAACGTATGGAATATTTTCTGTTACACCAATTTTGCGTCATATTCCCACCTTAGGCTAAATCGCAACGTTTCAGGTGTTTAGTTGAAAATTCAGAAAATGCAATTGTCTTCAGTAGGATAGGTGGAAGGCTGTAAGTTTCTGGATTAATTACTTAACTTATATGTGAGCTAAATGTATGGACCATTTTTTGTTACGCCATGTTTGCTCATATTCCCACTTTAAGCTAAATCGCAACGTTTCAGGTGTTTAGTTGAGTATTCAGAAAATGTAATTGTTTTCAGTAGGATAGGTATAAGGCTGTAATTTTCAGGATTAATTACCTAATTTATATGTGAGCTAAATGTATGGACCATTTTTTGTTACGCCATGTTTGCTCATATTCCCACTTTAAGCTAAATCGCAACGTTTCAGGTGTTTAGTTGAGTATTCAGAAAATGTAATTGTCTTCAGTAGGATAGGTATAAGGCTGTAATTTTCAGGATTAATTACCTAATTTGTATGTGAGCTAAACGTATGGAGTTTTTTCTGTTACATCAACTTTGCGTCATATTCCCACCTTAAGCTAAATCGCAACGTTTCATGTGTTTAGTTGAATATTCAGAAAAGGTAATTGTCTTCAGTAAGATAAGTACAAGGCAGTAATTTTCAGGATTAATTACCTAATGTGAGTAAGACGTATAGAATAATATTTTCTTACACCAACTTTGCTCATATTGTCACTTTAAGCTAAATCGCAACATTTTAGGTTTTTAGTTGAATATTCAGAAAATGTAATTGTCTTCAGTAGGATAGGTGCAAGGCTGTAATTTTCAGGACTAATTACCTAATTTATATGTGAGTTAGATGTATGGAATAATATTCTCTATAATATCAACATTGCTCATTTTGCCCTGTAAGCTAAATAGTAACGTTTCATGTGTTTGTAGCATACACAGAAAATGTAATTGTCGTCAGTAGGATAGGTGCAAGGCTGTAATTTTCAGGATTAATTAATAAATTTATATGTGAGCTAGATGTATGGAATAATATTTTCTATTAGATCAACATTGATCATATTGCCCTTTAAACGAAATCGCAACGTTTCAGATGTTTAGGTGAATATTCAGAAAATGTAATTAATTGTCTTCAGTGGGATAGGTGCAAGGCTGTAATTTTCAATATTAATTACCTAATTTATATGTGAGGGATGTATGGAATAATATTTTCTATTAGATCAACATTGATTATATTGCCCTTTAAACGAAACCGCAACGTTTCAGATGTTTAGGTGAATATTCAGAAAATGTAATTGTCTTCAGTGGGATAGGTGCAAGGCTGTAATTTTCAGTATTAATTACCTAATTTATATGTGAGGGATGTATGGAATAATATTTTCTATTAGATCAACATTGATTATATTGCCCTTTAAACGAAAGCGCAACGTTTCAGATGTTTAGGTGAATATTCAGAAAATTAATTGTCTTCAGTGGGATAGGTGCAAGGCTGTAATTTTCAGTATTAATTACCTAATTTATATGTGAGGGATGTATGGAATAATATTTTCTATTAGATAAACATTGATTATATTGCCCTTTAAACGAAATCGCAACGTTTCAGATGTTTAGGTGAATATTCAGAAAATGTAATTAATTGTCTTCAGTGGGATAGGTGCAAGGCTGTAATTTTCAATATTAATTACCTAATTTATATGTGAGGGATGTATGGAATAATATTTTCTATTAGATCAACATTGATTATATTGCCCTTTAAACGAAACCGCAACGTTTCAGATGTTTAGGTGAATATTCAGAAAATGTAATTGTCTTCAGTGGGATAGGTGCAAGGCTGTAATTTTCAGTATTAATTACCTAATTTATATGTGAGGGATGTATGGAATAATATTTTCTATTAGATCAACATTGATTATATTGCCCTTTAAACGAAAGCGCAACGTTTCAGATGTTTAGGTGAATATTCAGAAAATTAATTGTCTTCAGTGGGATAGGTGCAAGGCTGTAATTTTCAGTATTAATTACCTAATTTATATGTGAGGGATGTATGGAATAATATTTTCTATTAGATAAACATTGATTATATTGCCCTTTAAACGAAAGCGCAACGTTTCAGATGTTTAGGTGAATATTCAGAAAATGTAATTGTCTTCAGTGGGATAGGTGCAAGACTGTAATTTTCAGTATTAATTACCTAATTTATATGTGAGGGATGTATGGAATAATATTTTCTATTAGATCAATATTGATTATATTGCCCTTTAAACGAAAGCGCAACGTTTCAGATGTTTAGGTGAATATTCAGAAAATGTAATTGTCTTCAGTGGGATAGGTGCAAGGCTGTAATTTTCAGAATTAATTACCTAATTTATATGTGAGGGATGTATCAAATAATATTTTCTATTAGATCAATATTGATTATATTGCCCTTTAAACGAAAGCGCAACGTTTCAGATGTTTAGTTGAATATTCCGAAAATGTAATTATCTTCAGTAGGATAGGTGCAAGGCTGTAATTTTCAGGATTAATTACCTAATTTATATGTGAGCTAAACGTATGGAATATTTTCTGTTACACCAACTTTGCTCATATTGCCACCTTAAGCTAAATCGCAACGTTTCAGGTGTTTAGTTGAATATTCAGAAAACGTAATTGTCTTCAGTAGGACTGGTACAAAGCTGTAAATTTCAGGATTAATTACCTAATTTAATATGTGAGCCAAACGTATGGAATTATTTCTGTTACACCAACTTTGCTCATATTGCCACCTTAAGCTAAATCGCAACGTTTCAGGTGTTTAGTTGAATATTCAGAAAACGTAATTGTCTTCAGTAGGATAGGTACAAAGCTGTAATTTTCAGGATTAATTACCTAATTTATATGTGAGCTAAACGTATGGAATATTTTCTGTTACACCAACTTTACTCATATTGCCACCTTAAGCTAAATCACAACGTTTCAGGTGTTTAGTTGAATATTCAGAAAACGTAATTGTCTTCAGTAGGATAGGTACAAAGCTGTAATTTTCAGGATTAATTACCTAATTTATATGTGAGCTAAACGAAAGGAATATTTTCTGTTACACCAACTTTGCTCATATTGCTACCTTAAGTTAAATCGCAACGTTTCAGGTGTTTAGTTGAATATTCAGAAAACGTAATTGTCTTCAGTAGGATAGATACAAGGCTGTATTTTTTAGTATTAATTACCTAATTTATATGTGAGCTAAATATATGGAATATTTTCTGTTACACCAACTTTGCTCATATTCCCACCTTAAGCTAAATCGCAACGTCTCAGGTGTTTAGTTGAGTATTCAGAAAATGTAATTGTCTTCAGTAGGATAGGTGCAAGGCTGTAATTTTCAGGATTAATTACCTAATTTATATGTGAGCTAAGCGTATGGAATATTTTCTGTTACACCGACGTTGCGTCATATTCCCACCTTAAGCTAAATCGCAACGTTTCAGGTGTTGAGTTGAATATTCCGAAAATGTAATTGTCTTCAGTAGGATAGGTATAAGGCTGTAATTTTCAGGATTAATTACCTAATTTGTATGTGAGCTAAATGTATGGAATATTTTCTGTTGCACCAACTTTGCTCATATTGCCACCTTAAGCTAAATCGCAACGTTTCAGGTGTTTAGTTGAATATTCAGAAAACGTAATTGTCTTCAGTAGGATAGGTACAAAGCTGTAAATTTCAGGATTTATTACCTAATTTATATGTGAGCTAAACGTAAGGAATATTTTCTGTTACACCAACTTTGCTCATATTCCCACCTTAAGTTAAATCGCAACGTTTCAGGTGTTTAGTTGAATATTCAGAAAACGTAATTGTCTTCAGTAGGATAGGTACAAAGCTGTAAATTTCAGGATTAATTACCTAATTTATATGTGAGCTACACGTACGGAATATTTTCTGTTACACCAACTTTGCTCATATTGCCACCTTAAGCTAAATCGCAACGTTTGAGGTGTTTAGTTGAATATTCAGAAAACGTAATTATCTTCAGTAGGATAGGTACAAAGCTGTAAATTTCAGGATTTATTACCTAATTTATATGTGAGCTAAACGGAAGGAATATTTTCTGTTACACCAACTTTGCTCATATTCCCACCTTAAGTTAAATCGCAACGTTTCAGGTGTTTAGTTGAATATACGGAAAATGTAATTGTCTTCAGTAGGATAGGTGTCAAGGCTGCAGGACTAATTACGTAATTTATCTGCGCTCAAGTACATGTAATAATTACTATTTCTACCCAGACACTTAGCTAGATATGCGACACGCGCAAATCAATAACTTCCTATGCAATCAGCCGTACGCCATAGGCGTATCCGACGTCGGGGGGGCCGCTTCATAAATTTCCCAAAAATGAGCACTGGGTTATCGCGTCAGCGTGAGTGGGGTGAAGGGGGTGGGGGGGGGGGTCGTTCGGCGTCCGCATAACCAACTTTGATTTATTCCGGCGTCCGGCATTGTTCCGCTCAATGAACCGATTTAAATACAGGAAATCAATTTTCTCGTAGTGTTGGAACTGGTATACGCACACGCTCGCAGCGACGCGACGGGATCAGTGTCAGTTTTTTGGGCCGTGATTAATTCGCGGATTACTCGCACCGAGGCGCTGTAATCGCCTGCGCCCGTGACAAATTTCATTCCGGACTTATTTCGTCTCTTTGTTTCCGCTTTTGTCCGAACTTTTTTTATTTGTTTTTAGCCAATATGCTGCGTTTATTTTTTAATTAGCGCCCTGCAATATTGTGGCGTTGCTTTTCTCGAACGTCAAACAAAAATCCTTTTAATCCGTTTTAAATCTATCCCTGTTGCTTAGTTGGGCATTACGGAGAACGTGTAAAAAGTCCCCATAGATGTCGTGTCTGCGTTACGGGTTATTCACGGTCAAAGATGACTGAAGTGTGTTTTAACAAAATCTATCTTTCTATTGATTATAACATAATACAATGAGCGCTATTTGTATCTCTAAATCTAAAAATGAGAATATACTTTATGCTCAGTTTATTGACACTGATATTGAGCAGTGACCATCCGTTTTTATTCCTATGAATTGGAGCATTTATGTCAATATATTATACTCATTAGCATAAAGTATACACTAATTTTTATTTATATCACCCATTGCCATATTTATTTTCTATTCATTCTCTAGAATTTTTCATAAAATTGTATTCCATATATTTGCATGTACTAGAAACTGGAACTGTTACTGAGACTAAATGTACATATAGGTACTTATGTTAAAAATTTGCAAAATAAGCCTGCAAAATGATTAGTTTGCTACTTTTACCGGCTACATATTGAAATAGCAAGTTTGCAACTTAAATAAAATACAAGATGTGACCAAATTGCTAATGGACTTGATGGAACATTATTGCAAATTATTATTATACACACTGGGCCATTTTAATCTTATCCTTTTGATTGTCTTAATATTCGCTTCTTGCAAAATAAAAATATACACAACTTTTCTTGTACAAAGGAAGTCACATGGACATGTTACTTGTTTTATTGTAGATGGTGCTACAATCTGGTCGAGAAAATCAAAGAGAAAAACATAATTTTTAAGTTTCTGTTTGTTTAAAATTATTTTCAGTGTTTTAGAGTAAAAAGTAATTAGATAGTCCTACCCTAGTTCTTGCAATTTTTTTAGTTTATACCTAATTAGTCAAAAAATATCGTTTTATGAAACAAATTATATTTCAACTACTAGGAATTTAACAGTATCAACAAAAATGTTTCAAACAAGTAATAAATAATTAAATAGTTCCTTTATTAAAATAAGACAATATTAAATGCAACAAAATATTATTTATATTTAGGGCGCAGTTCAGCACACTTGTTTCCAAATTGCCTTAGTCTTCCACTCAACCCCTTACGCAAACTAGAACTAAGACATAATTGTAGCAATAATATAAAAATAATTCCGAGAACTTATCAAAACAAAAACAAACAAAAAAATTGCTCTATAGTCTAATTACACGTAATTGCAGCAAATCCAACTCAACAAAACATCGCACCTGCCCATAAAAAATAAAAATTAAAAAGCCTCCGATGTGCGCTCGACGCCTGAAGTCCCCCCTGTTGAGCAAACAGACAACGCTTCACCTTTCCCCCAAAACTGTTTTACGATAAATTTTTCTTATCTTCCCTGAGACCATTGTATATGTCACTGACCTGGTAAGAGAATGACCGTTTATACAGCTCAGTGCGATGGGCAGGTGGAGCAAACAAACCCCCGAATCTTAAATTAAGGTTATGGACATCCGTTCTACAGCATAGCTTCCGCATGAGGTATTCTGGGATCCTAGTGGATAGCAACTTATGATACAATATTGCTGCATGCAACACCCTAGTGTTAACCATGTTCAACCACCCCAAGTCGCTCAGCCCATTCGATGCATGATCATACTTCGTCAAACCAAAAACAAACAGAACACATGCATGCATTTTGGACACGCTGAACACGCTGCCTATCCGACGCCATCAGGCAAGGATGGTACACGGACTACACGGTATCATAATATGAGATCTTTTGATACTATTAACTACTGTCAATATTAATTGTGAGATAATGTCAAAACATCAGCATTTGACACTACCGGTACTGTCATTAGACTGAAAAATTTGCAAATCCTGGGTCACTATTATTCACTATTAATCAATGCATATGCGACCGATCTCGATCAAATAGAATTTGCTCTTGCAGCTAACTACTAATTTTACCAAAAAATGTCATAGGCATAAATTATTCAAAATTTCCTCTGCTTTAATTTATTATTTAACTATTTTGACGAAATTACAGAAATGGCGGCTGCGGCTCATTGCTAAAATCCTTGAAAAAGGCTTAGAGTAAACAGCCAGTTCCTTTGGACCCTTTTGAACCAAAAGCTTTTCAACTCTAAGCTTGGTCATGAAACTTCTAAATATGAAGTTCCGTGCCGATACCTTTAGTAGTTTCTCCGGAATCGAATTCACAAAAATTTAGTACACACACACATACACACATACACATACACACACACACACAGAATTTTTTTTGTACCTTGGTCAAATAGGTTCAGGGGACCCAAAAGGACATCTTTCCGCTAAAATTTCAAAATTTTGAGATTGAGATTTTGAAACATCGTTTTTTGCTGTTTTTACTGAAAAAGAAGAAGTGGAATTGCGAATATAGTATGTTTCCAATCCTCACAACATAAGCAATTAGTCCTTCAAAGAAATGCTTGCTTTAATTTACTTAAAATCTTTGGAAATAGAAGTAATTGAACATTTGTACCGTTTTTTTTTTGCCCACAGTGTATATATTGATATATTTGATATATTACATATATTACAAACCGTCAGCTCTGACCGTATAAAACTTAAAAATATCAAAAAACTTTTACAAGTTTAGCATCGTAAATTTGTAGACACATAGATTATTTTGCAGATCGTTCATTAATTTTAAATGCTAAAGCCGAAACCCGATTTAAATTGCCAAGAATTCCCATGGGACTTTCAAATGCCTGTTCGTGGTTCTGTTATTGACTTATTTTGCCATTATTTTTTAATTCGGTAATCTGTCGCCGGATATCCAATTTTTTTTGGTGAGGCATAATCGCTGTGTCGTTTTATGTATTATATCCTAACTATAGTAACTATAGTAATGCACGTGCGATCCGCCACTACTGGCAGCTTCGCTGTCGATCCCTTCACCCCGCTCGCCCCAAGGACCGTAGAGCGCCGCGTCAACTGCAGCAATCATGAGATGCTTCAACTCGATCTTTTGTAGGAAAAATGCAAGATAAACCATGATTATGTAATAAACTTTAAACCTATGAATTAGTGGGTAGCCTAATAGGAATTGCTGGCATTGCATAATATAGCTTTTTGTGGGTTAAGCACTAATCCAATGATTTTACAAAAGTGCACATTGAAAGCTAGCATTCCGCAGGTGATATTACTTTTTAATTCGTTCAAATCTATGTATTATTTCCGGAGTAATTAATTGCTAAAGTTAAACGAATAAAATTTACGTGGCAAAAACAGCCCCAATTCTTCTTAATTTGGAAAAATCGGGAAAACGCCAACACATACAGCTTCCTAATTTTTATGAATTGTAGTATATTAATCAAGGACAGCACCAAATTTGTTTCAAATTTATTCGCCCCTAGATTTCCGAGAAAATGGACGTCAAAAGAAGGGACATAATATATGGCCACGATAGTACATGGGTAGAACTAACATAACTTACATCGTTTGCTATACTACAATTCATTGTACGGATTTTGTCCGACACAAGTCTCGGAATTATGGACATCAATAATCCCAAATTATTACAGTAGCAGCATATAGTAGCAATTTTGGCATTAGTACACCACCATTGGAGATAACAGTTGAACTCATCCCATCTCCCTTAACAAAATCATTACTCTGGTCTGAAGCACCCAAATAAAGTAAGAAGAAACTGTTCTTCTGTAACATTATCTAACGCTTGGAGAGAATATTTGTTAATAAAAAAGAAGAAAGCACCTAACAAAATCATTCTAGAGAAATAAGAAAGGAAGCGAAAAAGGAACAGTATAAAAGGCTGCGCTAAGAAAAACACTAAAAATTCCAGTTGCAAAAACATTAAAATACAGAAGAGGGAGAGAGGGCAGAGCGAAGAAGACTAAGGACTTATACTGTGTTGCACTAAAAATCGTAAAACATAAATGTTTAACATTTCTTAATAATAAATCTTATTTAACAATATTTGAAACACTTAATATTTACTTGAATGTTTATAAATGCCGTTTTTACGTTATACGGCTGACAAGCATCAACAATAAGTAGCAACGAACACATTGCCTTTTGTGACGTTATTTAACTCAAAATCATATTAGTAATCAAAGCATAACGCATTTAATTTCTCGTCTGCCCGACAAGTCGAATCCCCAAACTTTCCTTCACTGGAAAATAACGAGTAATTTCTTTCCCACCGACTTCGCTAAATATTCTCCCATCAAAAAAACAACTGAAGCTCCAGAACTATATCTCCAGCATACGGGGACTTTCTAGCATAGCGAAAAAGCACTTTATCTCCATCTTACTCTACATAATGTACACGGAATGCATAATATAATATAATCCGCGAAAATAAGCGTCAGTTTTGGAAGTCGTTTCTCGCAGTTCTTTCGACGTGGAGGCGGAAACGCAAAAAGTCAATTCCAGCAAGCAAACGAGCGAATGCGGACTTTGTTCTTCGCGTGGTCTAAGAGGACGCCGACAGAGGGCGCCCTAATAGTATGCGTACATGAAAATGATAGCCGTAGAACGGATGACGGATTATTTTTGTCCCGGAAACTGGAAAATCTGTCAAATTATTTTCTAATTTATGGAACTCTCGAGTTATATCTGACTAGATTATTTTTTGATTCACAAATTTTTACAATAAAAAAGATCAATAAAACTATCATAAAATTATTGAAAAATTTAATTTAATTAATTATTACTTACAATATATGAAAATATCGTTGACACACTGTGAATATATTATAAGAATTAACAATTTAAATTAGTACAATGAAAAACGCAATTATTAAAAATATTTCGAGACTCATTAATTATTGAGGATTTGGAATTGCTTGTTATATTAAGTGATTCCTCCTGCGTATTTTCTCTAAGATTATTTATTATATTTGAATGATGTTCTTGGTTCAATTGTAAGTATGGTGTAATCGAACTTGCAGAATTATGACCAGTGACCTTGATTAGTTCTTGTTCTCCTACACCAGCTTTTGAAAGGTTACTTACTGCACTTGATCTGGCAGAATGGTTAGTTATTTTTTTAGTAACTGTATCTAGACCTACTTTTTCTGCGGATTCTTTCATCCATTTTGAAATGGAATTTATTCCCACAGGGACGTTTTTATACCAAAAACAATGAGTTTGCCAAGCCGGATTTGGAGTAAGAAACAAGCGTTCGGTTTTAATATTTTCTTCACGTTTACTCATTAGTTTTTCAAAAAGACGAACAGGGCAAATATCTGGGTTATTTATGTTTGGAGTCAACCATTTACTATTAGCGCACCTTTGTGCTCCACCCTGTGCAGTTTTTGTAAAGATGGGATTGTATTCAATGCGGCCAGTATTTAATCTTTTTATGTCGGTTTCTTTTTTAAAATAATGAACTAAACATTTCGTAGCTTCTCCTCCCCTCCAAGCTATTTCATACGATGCAACGTGAAAAAACTTTCTTTGCAATCCACAAGGTGTATCTTCGTCCCAATAGTTAAAAATTTGCAACAATTCTCTATTAGAAAGTGCCACAGAATTTTGTTTGTGCTTTTCAGGATGTTTTTGTAAAATTTTTCTTTTTGCATCTCTTGCATTCCGAGCATTTCTGAATTCTATAGCATGGAAAGGATCAAAGGACCTGTTGTACTTATTAAAGTAAAGTTCTTGAACTAATTTTGCCGTTTTATTCCACATTGTCTTTATTACTGCTTCTTTATAATCATTTCCGTCTTTTCTTTTCATGTTATAAGCCCAATCTTTTGAAATCAATGCCAGAGTAGCTGTTGTAGTAGATTGATCCAGAATATAATTTCTTTCTTTGGTGAAGGTCTTAAATTGTCTCCATATAGACTAATTACTTATTAGAGTATTTTTCGAAGTAGTTTCTAAAATCTTTTTTGTAATTTCTGCATCAGAAAAGGTACTAAATCGATGACTTTCACCCATTTCGCGTTGACACAATTAAGTAATTATTACTGACAAGTATCTGACAGTTGCTAGGCAAATAAAAGCTACAGTGATTATTCCCGAGAATAATCACAAGAGATTTATTCCCACTAAAATAATGACATAATTGGTTGAAACTTACCCTTGTGACAAATAAAGAAGAAAGCTTTTCATTGGTTTTAAGAAACATCAAAAAATAATCAGTAATAATAATAAGAGAGTGAGAATAAATTGAAAATAATTTGACAGATTGTGTGAAAACTTGTTGCCAGGCAATAGTCACGAGAGCCCGCAGGGCTTGAGTGGCTATTGCCAAATGGCAACAAGTTTGAACAAAATCTGTCAAATTATTTTCTAATTTATGGAACTCTCGAGTTATATTTGACTAGATTATTTTTTGATTCACAAATTTTTACAATAAAAAAGATCAATAAAACTATCATAAAATTATTGAAAATTTTAATTTAATTAATTATTACTTACAATATATGAAAATATCGTTGACACACTGTGAATATATTAAAAGAATTAACAATTTAAATTAGTACAATGAAAAACGCAATTATTAAAAATATTTCGAGACTCATTATTTATTGAGGATTTGGAATTGCTTGTTATATTAAGTGTTTCCTCCTGCATATTTTCTCTAAGACAAGTATCTGACAGTTGCTAGGCAAATAAAAGCTACAGTGATTATTCCCGAGAATAATCACAAGAGATTTATTGCCACTATAATAATGACATAATTGGTTGAAACTTACCCTTGTGACAAATAAAGAAGCATTTCATTGGTTTTAAGAAACGTCAAAAAATAATCTCATCAAAAAAACAACTGAAGCTCCAGAACTATATCCCAGCATACGGGGACTTTCTAGCATAGGGAAAAAGCACTTTATCTCCATCTTACTCTACATAATGTACACGGAATGCATAATATAATATAATCCGCGAAAATAAGCGTCAGTTTTGGAAGTCGTTTCTCGCAGTTCTTTCGCCGTGGAGGCGGAAACGCAAAAAGTCAATTCCAGCAAGCAAACGAGCGAATGGAGATTGGCTTCCACGTTCAGAATGCGGACTTTGTTCTTCGCGTGGTCTAAGAGGACGCCGACAGAGGGCACCCTAATAGTATGCGTACATGAAAATGATAGCCGTAGAACGGATGACGGATTATTTTTGTCCCGGAAACTGGATATAAATTGCTTCCCTTGGACGAAGAAAAAAAAAGGGAAAGCCATGTATTATTCATAAGGATTAGGGTAAACTCTCAACACCGAGGGGTGTGAAGTTTGTACAATAGGTTTGGTTATAAACGAAATAAAAGGAATTATATAGAGTGAAAGCATTAGAGAAATTTAGGAATTCTACCTACAAAATTGGTTAAAGTTTTGGTGCCCGATTAAGATAAACGCCTTAAATTCAGACATATTAAGCAATTTTATTCTTTTTTAAAGAAAATTGATAATAATTATGTAATTTATATTATATTTTCTTTACCATTTTTAATGAAACACAGTATAAAATAATTCCTCAGTCTGGCTTCTCTACCTCATCTGTATTTTAATGTTTCTTGCATCTGGCATTTTTATTCTGTTTATTTTTCGGTTCCTTTCTTATTTCTCTAGAATGATTTTCATTTGTGCTTTCTTCTTTTTTACTAAAAACATTCTCTCCAAGCATCAGATAATAATTTTACAGAACAACAGTTTCTTCTTACTTTATTTGGGTGTTTCAGGCCAGAATAATGATAATTCTCTTTAATATCTATGTACTGTTTGGAACTGTTTGGAAAACTGTGGAGGTAGTGATGATTCCCAAACCAGGAAAACCACCAAATGAAGCATCCTCCTACAGGCCAATTTCTTTACCGCCCACATTGTCAAAACTCTTTGAAAAGCTACTTGCAAAACGACTGAAGCCAATCTTAGATCAAAAGAAACATCATACCCACTCATCAGTTTGGATTCAGAAACAAACATTCCACAATTGATCAGGTGCACAGAATAACAATGATCATAGAAAGAACTTTAGAAGAAAAAAAGTATGGTCCTCCATTTTCCTGGATGTGGCAAAAGCAATCGACAAAGTTTGGCACGAAGGTGTACTCTATAAGCTGGATCGGCTACTACCCTTCGAGTATAGCCAACTATTAGGATCATATCTTTCTAACAGATACTTCCGCATAAAGCAAGATAATAACTCAACCCTCACCAAACGTATTAAAGCTGGAGTACCACAAGGTAGTGTACTTGGCCCAATTCTTTACCTTCTATATACACATGGTCTTCCGCAACCAGATGGTGTTACCGTTGCCCCGTTTGCTGATGACACTGCCTATCGTGGCAGTAGATATGTTGAAGGAGTTGAAATGTTGAAGGAGCAACACTAAAGCTGCAGAATGCTGTCAACGATACTAGTGATTGGATGCAACGATGGCTAATAACATTGAACGAAACCAAATCCGTTTATATAAATTTTATCAACAAGCGAAGACGATACGTTGCAGTTACAATAAATATCAGCACCGTACCGTACTCGAACACGGCAAAATACCTCGGTATGACGCTAGACACCAAGCTCCGCTGGAAAGCACTTGTTACAAAGAAAAGAGAAGAATTGGGAATAAGATACAAAAAAAATGTACAGGCTTATTGGTAGGAAGTCGTCTATGTCGACGTAAAATAAACTCCTACTTTACAAGCAGATACTTAAACCTATGTGGACCTATGGTATGCAACTGTGGGGCTGCACTAAGCCAAGCAATATCACCATCATTCGACGCTTGCAAACTAAGATGCTAAGAAACATCGTGGGTGCACCGTGGTTTATAAGAAACAGAAATCTCCACAGGGATCTTGAGATGGAATTGGTATCGAACGAAATTGTAAAGGTTGTAGAGAAGCACCAGAACAGACTTCTCCAGCACACGAATGTCGAGGCAATCCAGCTTCTTGACAATTGTGACAGTGTGCGAGGACTCCAAAGGACTAAACATTTTGAGTTGGTGAAGTGATGTTAAAAAATGCAGAGCACTTGTAGCTATGCACAAAGTAGTCGAATTGCAGTTACCTTATAAAGAAAAAATCAACTTTTAGCATAAATTTCAATCAACAAGATCATTCAAATTTTTTGTTTATATTCTGATCATTAGAACATTGGTAGAATAAGAAACAATTGTGGGTTGATAAATGTAATGCCCACAGTGTCTGAATTTGGGACGTTTACCTTAGTTTAGATGAATATAAAGGATGGAAACAAATTTTTAACCAAAAATTCTGATTATTTTGTAACTTATGGAACAGTTTTTATGATCAATACAATACACACTGAAAAAAATATCGCAAAATCAAAATAGAAACAAACCACTTAAGCGTGGCAACTGAGATAAATGTTGTTCAAAATCTTGTTCACAATCTTTATTACATAAAAACTGAAGAAAACAAAAACGCCAATCTACAGAATAGACTCTGCAACCTGAACAAAAATTGATTTTTTCAAATTTTGTCACTTCTCCCGCGCTCATGTTTACACTGAGAGGCATAAAATGTTGACAGACATAAAACTTATGAAGAAATGATTCAGAAGTATGACACACTTTATTTAATTATTTTCTGTGCAGTAGTTTTAGAGTTATGGGTCTTCAAACATAGGAGTTAATACTATTGAAACGAGAGCTAGCAGTTAGGTCGATTTTCTCGTGCGGGGTCACATGTGCTGTGTAAACACTTCCGCATGGTAGTGTCATCATATATTATGAAGAACAACAATAGCATGCGGTTGAAATTATACAATTTTTAGAGATGTCCTTTAGAAGATCAAGAAGTGTCTGATGTATGTAATAATGTTCTCAAATGTACGGCTGTACAGAAAACTAGTTTTGGAATAATCCCATGAATATACAGGGCACGTATTTATGTACATCAAACACTTTGTTCTTCTGAACAACTCATCAAAAGTAGCCAACTTTTTGGTTGACAGATCTAATTTATTGAATATGACTCTAAAATATTTTAATGGAATCTCATATTGAGTTAGTTAAATCTCAATTATTTTAATGATACATTTTAAGCTTCAGATAAAATCAGAATTTTTTTTTCTTTTTCTTTTGCTCGCAAAGTTACTTGCTTAAGTTATATTTATTCTTACAGTATGTTTGTTTTCCGCTGTATTTTATTAGTTTTTTACTTCTTACTTCATATTGTACAAACTTAATTAATTTCAGGGCAAGAAGTCACCCTCTATTGAACACATTTTGATTAACTACCGTCGTATGAATAACTATCAAACTAATTATTGTTAAACAATAAATTCATTCAACATTACACATGTATTATTATATTTAGCAAGCCATACATACATAATACATACATAACAAAAAAAGACCGTTCTCGCACAACTGCATCGTATTAAGAAATGTTGTAGGCAGGGACTAAGAACGGAACGAAAACGAAAGAACTAAATTAACCGAAAAATTTATAAGAACGAAAACGGAAACGAAAACGAAATTTTTATTTTTCGTTCATGATTGAAAACGAAATAAATAATTTCGGTTACCGGTTTTAACCGGTTTAATGACAACATTTTTGTAACCTACTCCTAGTAGACATATCGGGGATGCAAGGGTCTTCTATTCACGTTGATTTACTTTAGAATATATCTTTAGTTTAATTAACTAAAATTTTTATTTATTTTGGAATGCTGAATTATTTATATATATTTTTGCTATAAAATACATAGGTTACAATTTTTTTTTCTCTTATTTTTAATAATAATAACTTTATTTAGAAATAACCAAAAATTAACCATGACACAAAATTTTTAAATAAGTAAAAGTTAATTGAAATAAAGCAAGATCAGAGAGAAAAGAAACAAATATTATTATTTAAAATATGAAGCAAAAAAAACCTATCACTGGCATACCACTAAACTGCATAGCAGTTTGTGCGTGGTTTTCAAGTAACTAAATTTAATGGGATTAAATGAAAGAAACTAAAACAGATTCGTGCCTCTCCAATACAGACAGAAACGGTCCCAAACAATTCATTCTAAATTTTATTTTTAATATTTATAAAAAGCAAAAATGCTATCACCACTTAAAATGCAGTTAATTAAATAACATTAAGTTTGTAAAAGCATAAATTTGATGTTAGTAATTTTTGCCACCTATGATTAAAATTATGACATGTGAGTTATTTGTCAAATATAAAAAAAAATTAAAAAAGCATGTTGGCATACTTTTATTAGAAAAATAGTACCTAAAAACCGGTTTTAACCGTTATTTCATTTCGGTTCACGAAAACGAAAACGATATTTATTGGGTGTGAACGAAAAGAACGAAAACGAAATTTTTCGTTTTCGTTCTGATCGGAAACGACAAAATACTTTTCGTTTTTAGTCCCTGGTTGTAGGTACTAACCCGAAAACAATTTCTTGCATGTAGAAAAAGTATTTTTCTACGGAACATTCTGTTTTCCTTAAATATTCGAACAAAATACTGCGTAGAAGTGGTTTTACGGCCAGAAAATACCAAGTTTTTTGTTCAGTCCGCTGCACAGCGCGCCGAGAACCTAAAACGTGCTCGGAAATCCACATGTCTGATGCCTCGAATCGATATCAACTGTTCATATTTTACGTATTTTCATGTATTCTTAATTCTCGAAATGTTAGTCCCGCATTCCAATTTGCTAACATTAATAGAATAATATACTAGACGTAATACAACTGCTTTTTGAATTGTTTAGTAAATAAAAACATCAACATTTTCAAGAATATTTTGTTGCATATTGAACAAGTTATTACAAACGTAAAATAAATTCAAAAAATACCTATCCTAAGCAAATAACTAGCATATGAAATAGGTATGGTATGTAATCAATAATCATGTATGTTTATAGTAATATTGCACTGGGGCAGACGATGTTGTTCTGTGTGTGGAATGATCAAGAGGGTAAAATCGATGAATTCCTGGATAAGATCAACAGTTTATCCAAACTTAAGTTTATATACAAAAAGGAAACTAATAATAAGATTAATTTTCTTAATTTGACTATACACAGAGCCAACAACCAGTTAAAATATAACATATTTCGAAAACCTACAAGCACTGATGTTATTATCCCAAAATCGTCCCAGCACTCCCATAACATAAAATCAATGGCGTTCAACAACTCAATTAATAGACTACTGTGCACACCTCTTTCTTCTGAAGACTTTGACCAAGAATATAGTACAATTACACAAATAGCGAACAACAATGGTTTCAAGTCCACAGAAATAGAGGCATTGCATAGTAGAATCAAAGAAAAGCATTTAATTAAGAAAATCTACCCCCACATTACAGTAAAGAAGAGATATATATCCATACTCTTCCATCCTAAACTTTATAACAATATCAAGTTAATCCTTAATAAATATAATATCAACACAACATCAACCACAAGAAATACAATAGAAAAAACAATAAAACAACAAAGATCAAACAACGATGCTAGAAAAAAGTTAAATTTACAGAATTTTGTGCTCAGATTGTGATGCACAGTACATCTAGGTCAAACGGGACGTAGTTTACAAACAAGATATAAAGAACACACAAAACAAAAACTTCTACCTTTAATAAACATCTGATGGAACATAAGGTGATGCATGCTCTGGCCTTAAGGAAATAAAAGCAGGAGTGCCGCAAGGTAGTGTTCTAAGGCCGGTCCTTTACCTACTCTACACAAGTTACCTCCTAGTATTAGAAAATAATGCTGTTGCAACTTTTGCAGACGACACGGCTATGCTAGCTGTTGGGAACAGCAATGAAGAAACGACGAGAAATCTCCAAAACAGCTCTTGGTCATTTTCAGGTCTGGATAAAGAAAAAAAGAATCAAACTGAACGAACTCAAGTCAGTACATGTTGACTTCACCAACAAGAAGATACAACACATCCCGGTTACTATTAATGACGAAATAGTACCGTACGCAAACACAGCCAAATATCTCGGCAGGACATTAGACGCCAGGCTCCGTTGGAATGCCCACGTCAAAAAGAAAAGAGAGAAACTAGGAATCCGTTATAGAGAGATGTACTGGCTGCTAGGAAGAAACTCCACGCTGTCTGTACATAATAACCTTCTGTTGTACCAGCAAATTCAAAAACCCGTGTGGACGTATGGTGCTCAACTCTGGGGTTGCACCAAAAAAAGTAACATTAAAATTGTCCAAACCTTTCAAAATAAAGCATTCAGATGCATTGTCAATGCGCCTTGGTACATTAGGAATGATGACCTCCACAAGGACCTCAAAGTGGAGTTTGTGTGCAAAGAAATCCAAAAATTAGCAAGAAGTCACGAGGAAAGACTTCACCATCACGTAAACGGTGAGGAAATCCAGCTCCTCGACAACACCGCATTAGTCAGAAGACTCAAAAGAAAGAAGCGTATTGAGTCAGTGTGAATGTCAGACAGTGACAAAAGCAGAGTAAGTGCTAGTTGTAGGTGTTAGTTCTAAAAGCAGAGTCAGTGCTACGTAGTGCGCAAGACAAACGTGCCCAGTATACCAGGGCTAACTGAGAGACATCGATGGGTGCCTGTTAGGTTAAGTAGGGTAGACTGGGTACGGTTGTGCCAAATTTCATATGACCGCCCATTATTTTGTTACTATGCTAGTCAGCTGGAAAAAATATGTGTTTTTCAGTAAAGGGTACATTTGTCTATATACGAATACTAAAAGTTTCGACCTACGTACAATGCTTAGCTCATATGAGAAAATAAGAGAAAAAAGGAAAAATTGTCACAACCGACCACAACCCAGGGGCGGTTGTGACAGTGCTTGGGGTCGGTAGTGCCAGGTTTAAAAAAGCACCAAACTAGCCTAAAATCACTTTTATTGCAAGTAATATCTAACATAGTGCAACATATTCTTCTTCTGGAAAAATTTAACATTTCTGTAACATCAGCAATATAATCTGGTTATACGTTAATCGCTTGAACTAATAAGGTACTGTAGTATCTACAGTTATTGTAAATATTCATATTAGAATCAGTCAAAAAGTTAACTGAATATTTCTAATTACACATTATGGTAACTGTGTCAAAATACAAAACAAATTATAATAATGTTATATCAAAATTAGTGAAACAAAAACTGAAAAAAAATCCTTCAAGAAAAAAATAAAGATTTGTGTAATAACACACAACATCAAAAAACACGAGAAGGTTGATTAAAGTTCAAAAGACAAAAAAAGATACAGAGATCTAGTCGACTCACTCATCACCGTTATGACTCAGACTCAGACACAAACGTAATGGCGACTACCACCCGCGCACTCAAAGTGGGACCAGGGAGTCTACTCTCGTCATCTTTTTGAAGCGAATGCGAGACTTTTCGAATGGAGTGGGGATATCACCGGTTGCCCTCTGTTTGGTACGTATCTATGAGCAAGTTTGCGTGTTGTTAAGAACAATAACACACGCGCCACGCCCATACGTTCCCATAAGTTTGATTGAAAGGTATAGGCGTGGCGCGTGCGTTATTGGCTTAGCAACAAGAAAACTTGCTCATAGATACGTACCGGAGGGCAACCGGTGATATCCCCACTCCATTCGAAAAGTCTCGCATTCGCTTCAAAAAGATCACGAGAGTAAACTCCCAGAGCTCACACTTTCCTTGGCATTGGATCAATTTTTCCCCAGTTTTGCTTTCAGAATATGCGTCTAAACAAGCAAGACATAAATAGTCTTCGTCCGATGACGGCGGTGATGTATTCCATTTCTTTGCTTTCTTTTGGCCTTTTCTATTGTTGCCTCCTTTTGGTTCAGAAAGATTTTTCTGTGCATTCTTAGCCTTCAATCGATTTTCTTATTTTTCATGTTCTTGTCTGACCGCCTCTATTTTATGCGTGTCTGTATAAATGGTTGACTTTTTGTTTCTGGACAACTGCTGTTCTTGCTCCTCAGAGAATACTTTATTATGAGCAACATACCCCGTTCTGATGTTCTCTTTATTGTGATCTACCGCGGCTCCATCGCATTTTCGAATGTATCGTAGCAAAAACATGCGATTAACTTCGTGCATTTCCGCAGCTCTCCGTAAGGGCACGGACACACACCGAGCGCGGATATAGCGCAGTGGAAAGCGAAGCGTAAAAGGTTCCGACCCATTTTTTTGTATGTTCGAGCGTGTCGGAACCTTTTACGCTTCGCTTTCCGCTGCGCTATACCCTCGATGTGTGTCAGTGCCCTTAGGAAGACCCGCGTTTCACTTCGCTGTAAGCAAATTCATATTTTTTTATGTCACACTGCCCTCATTCTGTCTTCCTCAAGCGTTTCCTTTGCATCTAAAAACAAACATAAAAAAATTACGTATGTCACAACCGTACCCAGAAAATTTGTCACAACTGTACCCAACGCACTCCTTCGCATATAAACAATCACTATGACAACACAAAATAATCTACGTTCAAAGTAATCACTGCTATTTAACTACTAATGTTTAACTTATAACGAGAAGAACACTCAGAGCTCCATCTGTACATATGTAACAAAAACTACTAAAAGAAATATAATAAAAATACTTACTTTTGACAGTTAAAAGTAATGTAGACCGCTGATAGAGTTAATGTCGTGGGATAACTGACACAACACTGTCAAACACGTTCAGACGAGCACGCTGTCTCTCTCTCCCCTAGCACTCACTACGTTATTCGTCATAGTTTTTCTAATATGGCGACTGTCACAACCGTACCCTGGCACAAACGTACCCAGTCTACCCTACTACTAGTAAAATAAGTTAGAATTAAGTTATTCATTAGTCAATTATGACTAGATTGTAATGCTCTTATCGAATAAATAAATAAAAAACCCAAATAAAGTAGACAGAGCAACATGAACTACTGTTTATTTCGCCAAAAGATAAAATAAGTAAATAAAATCAAAAATAAGAACTTCCATCAAATTGAATAAAAATCACAACGAGCACAAATCACACGACTCTGAAAACTCGTTTTTTTGAGGCGCTGTGGCAGAAAAAAAAACTTCCTCAGTTCTTAGTTCTACCGTCTTGCGTTAGGGGGCGTGGACAGTCGACTTCGCTCTAGGGGACTTCTACTTCTAACCCTTTCGCCGCCAAGACCTCTGTTCGCGCTACTCGGCCTGAAAAAGACCAAGCAGTATACATACAATAAGTACGACGAAATTTTTAAAACATTCGTTTCGTTCAAAATTTATTAGAAAAAGCCAAAAAATAAATAAGAAAACTCGAAATGATGAGTGCAATCTATATTCAGGGACTTCAGTGGGGATCTTCGCACTAACAGTAATATGCAACTTCACCTTAGGTTGTTTCGAGATGGCGGTTGGCATGGCGTGTTTGATCTTCTAATTCTGGTCCATGGCATTCTGTATCTCTTCACTCTGGTACCCTGGGATGGCCTAGTGTCCTCACCATCAGTTGGTTGTCGATCTCCTGCAAAAGATAACATTGATATGTAAGAACATAATAAATAATTAGTAAAAGTACAAATTTACTTGGATAAAAATTTGAAATTAATAACGAAAAACAAAATGGAAACGACTCATAGTATCGTTTAGTACAGTGTATGCCCCCCACGAGTACGAATCACTTCCTTTCAACTGCATGATTTCCCTTTGCTCAATCAAGGCTTGTGTCCGTTCTTGTATGGTTAGTGGAGGATTAGGGCGCTTGCGAGCACGTCGGTCAAGCTGATCCCACACGTGTTCAATAGGATTCTGATCAGGACAACGCCGACCATTCCATGACCTGAATTCCACGTTCTTGTAAAAAGTTTCTGGTGATGCCGGCGGTATGTGGCTGTGCATTGTCCTGGATTAGGATGAAATTTTGACCGACGCCATATGCAGCAGCATCACATGGTCCTCCAAGATGTTTTCGATGTAATTCATGGCATTTAGTCTACCAGAAACTACAAGAAGATCAGTTCTGTTGTCTATACTGATTCCAGCCCAAACCATTACAGATCCACGACCAAATCTATCCACTTCCTGTATAGTAACGGCTGCGTAGCGTTCACCAGGACGTCTGTATACACTAGGGTGGTCCAAAAAACGGACTTTTTGCTGGAGGGCAACGATCCCCCTCAATCTGTTCGTTTTCCGGAAAAAAAATTCTCCCCAAATTTGAGAAAAATCGGTTAACGTTAACACGTGCCACCGAGCACCTCAAATTTCCCATTTAAAATACATTGCAAAAATGCATATTTTTTTCCTTTTTTTTCTTATTTCGGATTTAGAAAAAAAGGTGCGGGAGATTACCAGAAATTGTTCAGAAGTCCCCAAGGAACAAATCCACAACCAGTATTTTTTTTCACCACCCCCACCCTCCCTTGCAATACCATAAATATGAGGCAACATTTTCTCCAAATTTACAATTTTACAATGCTACGTGTCTTTTATTTATTTTTTTCATAAAGTTTTATTAATGGATTACTGACATGTTCTTTTGTCATTAATGAACTAACTTCAATTTGTTTAAACAATTACAAATTGTTTAAACAAAAATATACGATTTCACGAACACATTTTTATATTTTTTTGTAGAAATTATTAGATCATTGACATTTTTTGTCATTTATTAACTAATTTGCATTGTTTAAACAAATACTATTTGTTTAAACAAAAATATACAATGTTTCTGACATTTTTTTTCTATTTTCTTGCAGAAATTACTATTAGATTATTTGTATATTTTTATTATTTATTAACTAATTTGCACTTGTTTAAATATACTAATTGGTTAAACAATGATATACAATGTTACGTACGTATTTTTCTATTCATTTTACGAACATTCCATATAAAAAAAAGCTCTCGACTTTAATATCGTGACTCGAATAAATACGAGACAACTCAAATAGCTACTAGCTGTACTCGACTTGAAATTCGAGACGAATTTTTTGATAACTCGAACAGCCCTAGTCTTATATTGCTTAGCTTGTACTGCTTACGGTATTTTGATTTTGTTGTTAGCTGTTTCGACTTGTGTGTTTGCACATTGCATCATTGAGAATGTTACGTTCTAAAGAATTCCGAAAAAACATATATTTCATTAATCATTATGATCACCAAATTATCGGGAATAAGCTTCCAAGCAATATGCAAGTAATGAGGGTGTTGTTTTACAATATGAGATGTGTAAAACTAAGTTTAAGAGCAGGTGCTCATCTTGCGGTCGACGAAGTGAAAGTTTTTTGGGCAAAAGGAAGCCTTCCTACGCGAGATCAGCAACGTTGCGTGGAAAAGCTAGAATATTTATATTCCCAATACAGAACAATACAAAAGTGAGCGGGTCAGAAAACATCGGCACAAACTAAGAAAGAAGATGATTTTCTGGAAAAGCTGGATGGGCTTTTTGGTATTGCACCACATGAAGTACTACAGGATGCTAATGTATCAGAAAAACAGAAAACATTTCTGATGAACCAAAGGAAGAAAGGCCGAGCCGGACGGGCCGAGCAAATACATACATTATTATATAAAAAAAAAAACTGTGAAATCCAGTGTTTCATATAATAATTTCTGCAGCAAATACAAAAATGTGTCCGTGAACAATTGCAAATTAGTAAATAAATGACAAAAAAATCCATTAATTAAATAATAATTTCAGCAAAAAATAGTACAAATTTGTCCGTAACATTGTATATTTTTTGTTTACAGTTGCAAATTAGTTAATAAATGACAAAAAAGCCAATATTCCAATAATGTCTGCAAAAAATATAAAAATGAGTCAGTTACATTAAATGTTTTTTTAAAACAATTTGTAATTATTTAAACAATTTGAAATTAGTTCATAAATGACAAAGGGACATGTCAGTAATCCATTAATAATAATTTATGCAAACAAAAATAAAAAACATGTAACATTGTAAATTTGTAAATTTGAAGAAAATTTTGCCTCATATTTATGGTACTGCAGGGGAGGGTGGGGGATGGTGAAAAAAAAAATAGTGGTTGTGGCTTTGTTTCTTAGGGAGTTCTAAACAATTTCTGATTATCTCCCGCAACTTTTTTTCTAAATACGAAACGTTAAAGAAAAAAGGAAAAAAGATGCATTTTTGCAATGTATTTTAAATGGGAAATTTGAGGTGCTCGGTGGCACGTGTTAACGTTAACCGATTTTTCTAAAATTTGGGGGGAATTTTTATTTCTGGAGAAGGAACAGATTGGGGGGGGATCGTTGCACTCCAGCAAAAAAAAAGATTTTGCTAGGTATAAATTTGGACCACCCTAGTATACACGTACTAGACGGTCGCAACGAGTTAAACGAAATCTGGACTTGTCTGTAAACAGTACAGGTGTCCAGTGACGAAGTTGCCAATCTCTGTGATCCAGAGCAAACCTCATTCGCGCTGCTTTGTGATGCTGCGTAAGGCGTGATGCGCGCACAGGTCTTCTTGGTTTCAAATTAGCTTCTTTTAGTCTGTTTCTAACAGTTTGATTAGAAATTTCTATTCCATGTCCTTGTCTTAGGTCGTTTAGGTCTCGTGCTGTGGCAGTACGCTGACCGAGAGGAAAGGACAACAAATCGGACTTGATTTTGAATAGTTTTTCGATTTCGAACTTGTCCGGCTCTTCTAACATATTGGCCCGTCTTCTCCCGAAACCGTTTCCAAAAACGCCGAATAACAGAAGGCGAAACTCTTTCATGCTCGCGATTTATATCCTTATAGACCAGTGGTCAAGCCTTTGAAAATTTAAAAAACGGAATAGATATAATAGTAGAATGAAACCCATTGGACGAGGAAGAGAATATAACAAAAATGAAAGGAAAAATAATTTACGGGCGATCTGAGGTCGGGAAGTGGAAGAGGGTGAATTTTTAAGGGTAAAAAACGGTTTATCTCGATTTCCGGCAAAACTACAAGTCCTATGGAAAAAATTTAAATGGCAAAGTTGTAGGTAATAAAAAGATCTACAACTCTTGTATTTACACTTTTTTCACATAACCTCAAAATTTATGTGAAAAATTCAAATAACCAAGTTTTTGGTTTCTTATTTTTATCTTTCCCAAAAAAAAAAATTTTCTTTCACGAAATTTGGTGAAAACTTGCGTTTTTATGTCCCAAACACATTGTAATTTTTTTGATTTAACATATTTATTTGTTCATCTTATTTTGACTTAATATCGAAAAAGCCTAATTTTCAATCGAAAATTCTCACGTCAACATATCTCTTTTTAAACTCGGTGGGCTTTTTGTTCGTTGAAATCTCTACTTTCTGATGATGTAAAAAAGTATACATTGCTATGGTAAATGTTCTCAAAAAAATGCAAAGAAATGGAAAAAAAATCGAATCCGAATTTTGTCCTTTTGAATCAATTAAATTCAAATAATTATGACATTTATTTTCACAAGCCAGGTTCTGGAAATGTAAAAGATCTATTTTTTACGTCTAATAGTTTCAAATATGAATCCTTCTAAAACATCGTTGCATTTCTGCATTGTTTTTTCTGGTTGCGATACATCTGGATTTCCCGGAAAAGGAAAGAAAAGTATCGTAAATTCATTATTAGACGATAAAAATTTGTCAAATTTGGCCAATATTTTTTTGAATAAAGATGCAACCAAAGGAGATATTGAAAAAATGGAATAAAATTAATCAAGTCTATTTATAAATGTAAAAATGATAATATAATACTGAATCAATTCAGATTTCGAAAATATCAATTGGCAAAAATTAAATCATCTTTCATATTGGCAACTCTCCCACCCACAGAAGGTGCAGCAGAACGACATTGTTACAGGGCATATTATCAGCTTCAAACTTGGCTGGGTAACGAACTGACAGCAACGGATTGGGGCTGGAAGCAACACCAACGTGGCATTATGCCCAAATTTACAGAAAAGGAATTAATTCCGTAAATATTGCCCAAAATGATTTGCTGCAGCTGTGAAGCTGGGTGTAGAAGTTTAAAATGTGGCCGCCGAAAGCATTGTTTCAAATGCACAAATTTATGCTCAAATTGTCATTGTTTTGAAAAATGCTCCAATGTAGAAGAAAAAAGCTACGAAGGACTGTGTGATTCTCATGAAATTGTGGATGAAGAACCAATGCAGACTGGAACTAATATTGGAGACGAAGACGGTGATGGTCTTGAAGACTTCGAAGATCTACTAGAATCTGGAAGGTTTATCAAATCTAACGATGAAGACTTGTCATCAAAGAGACAAAGAGTAATGGATACTAACAAATGTAAATAGAATTTAATAAATTAACTTTATTGCCGAAAAAAATAGCAGCAGTCACATTTTTTAGACGAACTACGCTTTAAATCCTACCTTTAATTATAGACCAGGCAATAGAGCAAAAAATGACTGAGTTCGTGCCAAAAATACTAGCAGGAAGCCGACGGTCCCAGGTCACGTGGAATAGTCCGTAGATGTATTGTGATATGTTTCCTACTCACAAATATCATTTCTTAATTTGTTATAAACAAAAAACCTCAAAAAAAGTGTCTTTTTTCGTTTTGCGCTTGTAAAAACTGAACCGATAGAGCAATCTTGATGCTGTCAACAGACGAATTGTAGAGAATGAATAGACGAAAAAATGAATCCTGCACGGACTCGATTAAATTATTATTAACTGAAGAAACTCGGAAAAATCGGAAAAATCTGCGTTTTTTTCAAAAATTCATAACTCCGCCCTTATCAAAGCTGCAGCGGAGGCTTTTCGCGTGAAAGTAGCGATTGATAGGTACTTTGAGTGTGGACACCCCAGGCATTGTCCGATGATTAGTTTTTGCACAATTGCGATTTAAATATTTTTATGCAATATGGTTCGGCGAGGCTGGATGCGTCGGAGGTGGTCCGATTTAAATTTTTTTTATGTATTTCGAAAGTAGAAGTATTGTGCTACAAAACGTCTATTCTGATTTTGCGTTAAAATGTTGCAAAATAGGCGAAAAATGCTTTCAAATTAGACCGAAAACTGCACCGCGCTCCAAATCGGTCGAGTAGTGGGGTAGGCGGCCGACTCGGGGAAACGCGCAACGCGCTAAAATTACTATAGATACGCGTTTCCCCGCGTCTGCGCCTACCCCCACTACTCGACCGTTTTGGAGCGCGGTGCAGTTTTCGGTCTTATTTGAAAGCATTTTTCGCCTATTTTGCAACATTTTAACGCAAAATCAGAATAGACGTTTTGTAGCACAATACTTCGTCTTCTCCAGGCTCGCCGAACCATATTGCATAAAAAACATTTAAATCGCAATTGTGCATAAGGTACTCATCAGACAACGCCTGGGTTGTGCACGCTCAAAGTATCCATCAATCGCTACTTTGTAGCGAAAAGCCTCCGCTACTACTTTAAAAATCGCGGAGTTCTGAAATTTTGAATAAAACGCAAATTTTTCCGGTTTTTTCGAATTTCCTCCGTTAGTTTTAATGCGATCGAGTCCGTGCGGGGTTTATTTTTTTCATCTTTTCATTGCCTACAATTGGTCTGTTGACAGCAACAACATTGCTCCATCGGTTCAGTTTCTACAAGCGAAAAACGAAAAAAATCACGTTTTCTTGAGGTTTTTTGTTTATAACAAATTAACAAATGATATTTGTGAGTAGGAAACATATCACAATAAATCTACGGACTGTTCCACGTGACATGGGACCGTCGGCTTCCTGCTAGTATTTTTGTCACACAAGAATCTCTATTGCCTGGTCTATTATATTTAGAACAAGTGTTTTCGCGTATTTTTTGCAATCTTCATGTTTTATGGATTTGTAATTTTTCTGTTTATCAATGTAACATGGAATCTTACGTTTTTCGAGTAATTAAAGTGTAAATTTTAATAAATAGCTCAAAACTAAACATAACGATTAAAAAAAATCGGATTCGAATTTTTTCCATTTTTTGCATTTTTTGAGAACATTTACCATAGTAATGTATACTTTTTTTACACCATCAGAAAGTAGAGATTTCAACGAACAAACAGCCCACCGACTTTTTTAAAAAAAGGCAATATTTTGACGTGAGAATTTTCGATTGAATATAAGATAAGATGATAAGATGAAAAAATAAATATTTTAAATCAAAAAAATTACGGTGTGTTTGGGACATAAAAACGCAAGTTTTCACTAAATTTCGTGAAAGAAAATGTTTCTTTGTAAAATAAAAAACCAAAAACTTGGATATTTGAATTTTTCACATAAATTTTGAGGTAATGTAAAAAAAGTGTAAATACAAAAGTTGTAGATCTTTTTATTACCTACAACTTTACCGTTTAACTTTTTTCCATAGGTCTTGTAGTTTTGCAGGAAATCGAGATAAACCGTTTTTTACCCTTAAAAACTCACCCTCTTCCACTTCCCGACCTCAGATCGCCCGTAAATTATTTTTCCTTTCATTTTTTTTATATTCTCTTCTGTCTCCAACGGGTTTCATTCTACTTTCATGTTTTTGGGTTTCAAAAATTATCGACCCTGGTCTATTAATTATGTGCTCGTCAAATAATATACTGATATAACATAGTCAAAAAAATGTAGCGAATGTAGGTTAGCAATTTCCAGGGAGCGAGGGGTTGCCCATAGGGCACGTAAATGCCTTTCTAAATAATGAGTTGACGCTAGATTATGACAAAATAAAACCTCCCACATAGTACGAAAAGAAACACATTCTAAAAACACGTGGATGCGATGTCCTAGTTTATATGGACGCAGCAAGTTATAATCTCGCTTTTCGATATGCTCGCACGTTTTCAATTTTCCAATATTGCTTTTCCCACTTTTTCCATCAGTGGGAAATCAGAGAATATTTTCACATCCCAGTACTAGAGTAGCACTTGCAAATTAAACACGTACCAAAAATAATGGGAACTACGTAACTTTTACAGAAATGCAGACATTGGTGATATGAATAAAAATGAGCATATACTTTATGCTCATGACTATATGCTTTAAGCTCATGAGTATAAGCTTTAAGCTCATGGGTCACGTTTCTGCTCAATGTTTTGACTTAAATGAAATACTATAGTGATGTAATATTCCCAACCAGATAACTTCTCATTGGTATTTTGTAAACTCGATTTCATTAATTAAAGTTCCTTAAATAAGTACGTAGGCTTTTACGGCCAAAATCATTTACAAAATAAACTTCTTCCGGGTTATGCCGTGTGTCAATACTAGTAGTATTCAATTACCTTTGAAGAAGCGATCAACATGGTTCGCGAAACGTCAGCATTAACAAAACTTTACACACGGCATAACCCGGAAGCAGTTTATTTAGTAAAGTTCCTTAATTAGTCAACAGGGTCTCCAAACTGAAAATAAGGACCACCTAAAATTTTTGCCAAATTTTGTTGGTATATAAGTATACAGGATTAGTCAAAATTGCCGAATACCTAAATAATTCTTAAAATGTAACATAAATTTAAAAAAAAAAAATTTCAACAAAAGTTGTTTGGTTTTAACTAGCTATCGTCTAAATATATTTCCAATTTAAGTACAGAGTGGTCATCTTATTCCGGAAATTTGGTAACCTTTCCTTTATCCGCTTAGAGTTTTTGTAGGAATATTTTTTTACCAATGTAGTACCTTTGAGTTATCTGCAATTAATCGATAATTAGCGGATAAAAAATAAATAGCAGAACAATGAAAAATGAATAAAATTAAATATTTAACTGCCAAATTAAAATAAATGTGTATGTATGTGGGTAAATATTCTTAATTTGTTTACGATTTATGATTAATTGCTTATAACTAAAGAATGCAATATATAAAAAAGTGATTTCTTCAAAATTCTAATGATTCTAATTCTAATTCTAATAATTAATCTTAAAATCCTAAAATAGTATATTATTTGACGAGCACATAATTAAGGATATAAATCGCGAGCATGAAGTTTACTGTAAGAAGGGTCTCCTAGAAGTATATAACCGCATGCATTTCTATGCAGCACCACTGATTGTGCTATTATACCGTCAATGCATCTGACGTAGAACTATCCAACAGCTCTAGTATAGTATTGGTGGAAGAGACTAGAAGATAAGTAGGTGAATGTGTAATCTAAGACTGTGAGGTGATTAATCCAACTACCGAACATTTTGATTTAAAACGTCAAAATCTTAAATCAAATAACTATAGTATCCACTTAAAATTATAAAATCTTAAAATTAGACAAAAAAAAAGATCTTGGTATAGAGCCATATGAACTCCCAACATTTTGTTTTTCAATTCATGCAGTTCATTTAGCTATTAAGGCTCAATAACTTTTGTAATATTTGACTTAGGGCCGATATATTCACCTATCGTCAAAGTTGTCGTTAGCCAACGAACAGATTACGCTAACGTTCGCGTTAAAAATGATTCTGTCTTTTCACCGATCTGTAACTTGTCGTCAGGTAACGAGGACGTAAACATCGCTAACGAATGTTTTTTGGCAGTATAGTATCAAAAGTCGGTAAAAAAGGTGTACTAAATCAATACTTGGACCATAACTTGGACTAATTGCCGCTAGATGCAGCGCCGTAAATGACAATGACAAAACGTAACCCAAATTCATTCGAACACGTTTTCTAACCGCATCAATTAAAAAGACCCAAACCAAAAATAAAAAAGAAGTAGTATTGAAGGAAAAAAGAAAGGACCGCCAGTTTTGCAGTATCGGAGGTAAACCTCCTCGTAGACCTATTTATTCAATATGGTCATGCCGATTATCACTGGTATATTAGCTGCGTGTGGATATTCTACACCGTTGACACCGGCATGACACCGGGTACAATGGGGTACACCGAGCAAATCAAGAATAGTAGAAAATAATCTACTATTCTTGCGAGCAAATGACACGTGAATGAGTAAAAGTATAAACGGCGTACAATATCGGAACGCAGCCATAGAAGTCGAATTCCGTCAGCCATAACCGCTTCTTCAAAAATAATGAGGTCTTCAACTTCCTCAAAGTCGAATTCCGCAAATTCGGCCATATTAACTAAACAATGATCAATAATGACTTCAATTAATACAGTACCACGTACGTATGTAAATATTTGTCAGTTTGACTTTTTGTTTGACATTCAGTACATGCTCTGTGATTGGTTCAAAGTGATCGTTATCAGTTTACCGGCAGGTTCATTCGATCGCTAAATAAATTCGTTCGTTAAGCGTATTTATCCGGTCGGTAACGTTAACGACAGGTGAATAGACACATATTTACCATTTATCCTGTCGTTTAGATGACGAACAGTTTCACGATAGGTGAATATATCGGCCCTTAGTGGGTCATTTTTTCACCACATTGGAAACAAATTCGTCTATGTTATCACACCCCTTTATAATATTGAAGAAAATATGTTTTACAGTGTATTATGCTTGGAGAAACAACTGATGTTTGGGGGCGTAAGTTTGAGACACGCTATGGCAGGGGTCCCCAACTTTTTTGTTCCTTAGATAGAGCACATTCTAGAATAGTAGTAGGGCTGCGGCCACTAAATTTTTTTTTCAAATAGTGTGGACTGTAGTCAATTGACTGTCACCTACCAACCAAAAAATTAAAATTTCTTAAAATTTTTTATATGGAAACCAGTTTAGCTTCAAACCAGTTTATAGAGGCCATCGTGACGTTATCCATAGTCTTTTAACAAAGTACTTTTACCAGAAGCCACCAAAACGTCATGTTGGTCCTCCTGGTATAATATGCTTTAAACATTTCCTTTTTCAAACTAACAAAATCTTATGACAATTTTGACGAATTTACTTACAATTTGTTCAAACAATCATCAAAATCGGTACAAGATTACCCAAGTTATAAAACACCAAAGTTTGAAAACAATTCCATCAACATTTCACGAACAAAAAAAAACAAATCCATACCTTCACCACTGGTGGGTTGAGGCTCCTCCCTCCTCTCGTCCTCATCGGAATCCTCAACTTGCACGTCAACCTCGACGAACCCATTCTCGTTCGCATAATTGTCCGAATCTTCACTCATGTCATTCTCGTCCACCTGGTTCAGCAACCTCTGTATGATGTAGAGGACGCCGGCGCTCAGGGTGAGCGGCAACGAGATCTCGTCGATGATGTTCTCGTCGTTGCTGCCGTCGTCCCCGAGGTGAAGCATCTTGCCCTCTTGCCGCCGCTGCTGCTGCTGCTGCTGCTGCTGCTGCTGCGAGTGTTGCATCAGTGGACGTGTGTGATTTGCCCCCGCGAGCGCTTAAAAACTCGAAATTTTGATGATGGGATTTTTTGACGTTATGTTGAACGCATGACTGTTGAACGTTTTGTTCGGATTTGTTTGTTTTGCCGTGGTGGTCTTGACGGTCGATGCGATGTGACAGTTCGAGATCGAGCAGACTAGATTTCGGTTGGACTGACTACTACAAATTGATCTGTCAACAACCTGTATTGTATAAAGATGAGATGAAGTCAAGAATACTAATCTACAAGGATTGCTCAGTGGCTGTTTCTAGGTTTTTGGCAATGAACGCATTTCACTTCATCTTCCCTGGAAGATGAACCGCAATTGATACCGCAATTCAAACAATTTAAGCTTGGAATGTCAAATGTGTTGTTTCAATGTCTGCTTTTGACGTTTCAGTAATTGAGAATCTCAACGTGATTTGGTGATTTCGCTATTATTGGTGTGTTTGAAATTCCCGCATTTTTACGTGTCAAGTGTGTCTGCTTTCGACAGTAAACTGTATATACTACGTATAACTGGTCAATATGTGACGCAAATGCATTTACGGTACTATCACGGTATGCGGTTTGAATTTATTTTGTTTTATTTATAATATCTTTTTCAATTTAATTGGAACAAATTAATCAACCCTTATCTCTTGCAGAGACTTAAATACATGAGATAATAATCGCAGATTTAATAAAAGTTATATTTTATGCATATATTCCGCCAAATTATAATTTACAAACTAGGTTATCGCGAGCATCAAAAACGGGGACACTCTAATTTGCACTGATTAAACTGGGCTTCGTAACGCCATGTCAGTACTACGGTCTATTCTATGCTATGGTCAGTACGCTTGTCACGTCATATTAATGTCATCTTGAATTTAGACGTAATAAAAAATGTCGTAATTGAATGAATTTTAAAAGGCAAATTCAAACTCGACTACATGATAAAATCCGGATTCGAGAAATTGTTATTGAATTAAGTGTCGGCAAGAATACCGGGAAGAATAAAATTGATGGAACCGGAACAAAATTGCAGGTTAACAAATACTGTCAAAGTAACTGTTACACAACTAAAATTGTTGAAAATATAAGTGCCCAATTTTACTTTGCTGTGCCCGTTTTTTATGCTCGCGATGGTACTCTCAAATTATATATTAGTAGCTATTCTTTAATTTGCAACATTTGCGATCCAATAACTAAATGCTCTTTGTATTATTGAAATAAGGAAACGCATTCTGATTTCTGACATTAGAAGTCCATATGATGCTGATTATATTTATTCGATAATATTAATACATACTTATAAATTATTTATCACATTTTAAAATTTTATTCATTCGAAATGTGTATACATTGAGCGCGTAAAGTAAGGAAACATGGCGCAAGGTCTGAAATGGTTTGTTATTTGAAAAATTTCGTCTATTTTAATTATCAAAATATATATATATATATATATATATATAAACATTTGAAATAGTTAATACATGCAGATTTCTGCGAGAATTCACTTCCTTTATATATATATATATATATATATATATATATATATATATATATATACCGGGTGGTCGTTTTAACTTGAGACTCTTAAATATCTCGTGAAATATGCATGGTACGACAAAAGTGTCTTAACTAAACTTGTAGGACTCAAAGGGGGAAATGAGATGACGATATCAGTTTCATTGCAGATGGCGCTGCAATCGGTGAAAATGAGGTTAACTTCATTTTTTTAAATGGGAATACCCAAATTTTTTATCAAATTATGATTTTACGCTAAATAAGAAGAATCTTTTGTCTGAAACATTTTCTCGTACGATGCATTTTTTTCGTGCGTAAACAAACCCTATGCGCATGACGGCGCAACGCGCGAGAAACCAAAACGTGTCCCGGTTACGCACATACATTCCTACGTTGTACCATAAGTGTCTACTAAGTCGACGCTTTGACTGCCAGACGGCGAGCGCTTCCCATGCAGTGGCAGCGGTCGTAACTACCGCAGCCGCCACAAACTTCCATCGTAAATAACTTTTAAGAGATGCATCGTACGAAAAAAATTTTTAGACAAAAGATTGTTATTTTTTAGCGTAAAATCATAATTTGATAAAAAATTTGGGTATTCCCATTTAAAAAAATGAAGTTAGCCTCATTTTCACCGATTGCAGCGCCATCTGGAACGAAACTGATATCGTCATCTCATTTCCCCCTTTGAGCCCTACAAGTTTATTAAAGACACTTTTGTCGTACCATGCATATTTCACGAGATATTTAGCAGTCTCAAGTTAAAACGACCACCCGGTATATATATATATATATATATATATATATTATTTACATCAAATTCGACTTATGACGCCATCAACACTTACTACATGGCAATGCCATATTTTTTGTACTGGTATAGATAGGTCTGTTAATTGTAAAGATAATTGTAAAGTCAAACATTTAAAAAAATCAAGAAAAAGACACTTGAAACTTGTTATATTGATAACTTTTGTTTGTTTGTGATAAGCGAATAAGCGTTTTCAAAAGCTGCATTTCTTGTCAGGTTATTGCGTTTTTTACGTTTTTTTTTTATGAAACCGTGCGCACCCCACATAAAGAATTGCTGTAAATGCGTAAAAAACATTTGGGAACAATTTTTTGCAATTTCACGTAAAAATACAGAGATGTGGGTTTACCATGAGACCATTTTGAGGTTTCTAGGACAATGAGTTTCAGCTATAGAATAAAATAGAAAAGCGAAACACTACTGCCTTCCGCTATCTACCTACGGTAGTCAGACAGGGACACATTGCCCACGGTATCGCTGTGTTTCTTTTGCTTGCGCCTGCAACACTTCTCGCAAGCCAATATAAAGTGCGGGATTTTTCCAGTTATACGTAGTATATACAGTATAGTATACTGTCTATAAAGGACTGCTCAATGGCTGGTTTTAGGTTTTTGGCAATGAACGCGTTCACGTCATCTTCCCTGTGTTACGGCAATACAAACAATTCAAGCTTGGAATGTCAAATATGTTGTTTCAATGTCTGCTTTTGACGTTTTAGTAAATGAGAATCACAACGTGTATGATTTCACTATGATTGGTGTGTTTGAAATTCTCGCATTTTTACGTGTCAAGTGTGTCTGCTTTTGACGTTTCAAACAAACATAACCACAACATTGATTATTGCGCTACTGTTGGTCTGTTTGTAATCCCCGCGTTTTTAAAGTGTCAAATGTGACAGTTTACACAAATCTCGATGATTTACTATAGGTTGTTGTGGGAGGAAAATAAATATAAAGTGTTTTTTCTACTTTGCATTCACAATGAACACACTGTAACACGGTTTTCGGTGTTACAATTAGCAAATTATAACACCCTTTTTAGTAACTGTTTTCTAAGATTGGTACACTACACATTGATATCAAATGCCGTATGTCAAACGTACAACATACAACACATAACCACACTCTGCCTCTTCTTAATCCCTTGCAATTATGTTGACGTTATGTTATGTTGAACGCATGACTGTTGAACGTGACATTTTGTTCGAATTTGTTTATTTTGCCGTGGTGGTCTTGACGGTCGATGCGATGTGACAGTTCGAGATCGAGCAGACTAGATTTTGGTTGGACTGACTACTAAAAATTGATCTGTCAACAACCTGTATGAAGATAAGATGAAGTAAAGAATACTTTAATCTACAAAGATTGTTCAACGGCCATCTTTAGGTTTTTGGCGATGAACGTAATTCACAACATCCCTGGGTTACAGCAATTCAAACAGTTCAAGCTTGGAATGTCAAATGTGTTGTTTCAATGTCTGCTTTTGACGTTTCAGTAATTGAGAATCACAACTTGTATGATTTCGCTATGATTGGTGTGTTTGAAATTCCCGCATTTTTACGTGTCAAGTGTGTCTGCTTTTGACAATACGTATAACTGGATCTCTTTAGCTATCTCTTTCTATCTCATACGGAACTATCAGCGTATGCGATTTGAATTTATCTTTTTATCTATAATATCTTTTTCAATTTAATTGGAACAAATTAATCAACCCTTAACTCTTGCAGAGACTTAATTACATGAGATAATAATCGCAGATTTAAGAAAAGTTATATTTTATTCATATATTCCGCCTAATTAAAATTTACAGACTAGGAACAATCGCGAGCATAAAAAACGGAGACACTACTTTGCACTGATGAAACTGGACTTCGTAATGCCATGTCAGGACGCTTGTCATGTCACATTAATGTCATCTTGAATTTTGACCTAATAAATAAAAATTTCGCAATTGAATGAATTTTAGAAGGCAAATTCAAACTCGACTACATGATAAAATCCGGATTCGAGAAATTGTTATTGAATTAAGTGTCGGCAAGAATACCGCGAAGAATAAAATTGATGGAATCGGAACAAAATTGTAGGTTGACAAATACTGTCAGAGTTTAGACATCATAGGTTAACAAATACTGTCAAAGTAAATGTTACACAACTAAAATTGTTGAGAATATGAGTGCCCAATTTCACTTTGCTGTCCCCGTTTTTACTTTATCATACGCAGTAGAAGTATTGTAATCGTGCTGAAAAAGAATTCGAGACATTAGCGGAAATAAGTCTTTTTGGGTCCCCTGATCATTTTTGACCAAGTTACAAAAAAATGGCTGTGTGTGTGTATGTATGTATGTGTGTGTGTGTATGTGTGTATGTGCGTAGGTACTCGAATTTTTGTGGAGACGATTCCGGAGAAACTACTAAAGGTATCGGGACGAAAGTTCATATTTAGCAGTTTTATGTCCATACTTAGAGCTGAAAAGAAAAAGGGTTCAAAAGGGTTCAAAGGAACTGGCTGTTTTCTCTAAACATTTTTCAGAGATTTTGGAAATGAGCCGCCATTTCTGTTATTTCGTCACAATAGTTAAATAATAAATTAAAGTAGAGGAAATTTTATATAATTTATGTCTATAACATTTTTGATAAATTAATAGATTAGCTGTTTGAGCAAATTCTATTTGATCGAAATCGTGTCTGCATTAATAGTAGGTAGCCAGGATATTTTGATACTTTTTACAGTATTCAGAACATCGGCGGTTGCCAAACTTCAATTCAACACGCAAATGTATGGAGAATGCGACGAGGAGGAGAAACACGCGCGCCCGGACGCTATGTGAAACGATATTGAAACATCATGGCGAATCTTAGAGCTGTAATGTTTTCTGTTTAAAAGGATCGAAAGGAACTGGAGGTTTAATCTTAGCATTTATGAAATATTTTGCAAATAAGCTGCTATTTCTGGAATTTCGTCAAACTAGTTAAATAATACATTAATGTAGAGGAAATTCTGAATAATTTATGACTATGACATTTTTGGTAAAATAAATAGTTTAGCCGCATTAGCAAATTCTATTTCATCGAGATCGCTCGTACTGCATTATAGTATTAAAACTAATTAGCCAGGATGTGTCAGATATTGTGATTCTAATGAAAGTAAGTAGTGTCAAATACTGATGTTTTGACATTACATACTGTAAATATGATCAAACAATCTGTCTAGTTCTAGTAGTTTTATTTTAATGCAGACGTGGCCAATCTCTGGCCTGTCTGGCCACATCAAATTTTTACTTTATCATACGCAGTATGATAAAGTATTATATTCGTGCCAAAAAAAAAAAATGAGATTTTAGCGGAAATAGGTCTTTTTGGGTCCCCTGATAATTAATTTAATAAATTTAAATAATGACCAAGGTACAAAAAATGTCGGTGTGTTTGTGTGTGTATGTGTGTATGTGTGTGTCTATGTGTGTACTCGATTTTTGTGGCGACGATTCTGGAGAAACTACTAAAGGTATCGGGACAAAAATTCATATTTAGAAGTTTTACGACCAAACTTAGAGCTGAAAAGCTTTTGGTTCAAACGGGTCCAAAGGACCTGGAAGTTTATTCTAAGCCTTTTTCAAGGATTTTGCAAATGAGCCGCCATTTCTGCAATTTCGTCAAAATAGTTAAATAATAAATTAAAGTAGAGGTAATTTTGAATAATTTATGCCCATGACATTTTTTGCTAAAATTAATAGTTTAGCTGCAATAGCAAATTCTATTTGATCGAGATCGGTCGCATCTGCATTGATATAAAACTACATAGTAGCCTGGATTTGACAAAAATTTTATTGTGCTGTCACCACAGAAATGTCTATGGCTGTCACACTCGAAAACAGCTGATTTCATCAGAGGTTGGAGAACCGCTATGGAACGTTGCCGCTCTAATGCGACAAAGTACAAAATACAAAATTCAAATAAAATAAGATCACCAATTTTATTGTTTGTTGATAAGAAATATCAACCCGTTGTTATAACTAATTGTAAAAACGATAAATTGAGAAAATTGTAAATAAAGTATGATGAGTGCAGTTATATTTTAGTATGTTGGTACGGATGTGACATCTGTCAAATGTTGATGTCACTCCTGCCGAAAACTACATTGCGCGACTCGCTCACATGCGACGGCGACGGTCCGTCATCGGTGCGCGCCGCATCACCGCTCGTCGCGCTATTCCGTACTTTCGGCACTTGTGAGATAAATAACTATTATTCTGATGACAGTAGGTAGTGTCAAATGCTGGTGCTTTGAGAATACCTACTATTGATACTATTGACTATCAAAATATCTGCCAAATCCTGGCAAACTAGTTTAATTTTAATGCAGACACGATTTATCTCAATCAAATAGATTCTCATGCAGCTAAACTGTTAATTTTATATTTTGTATGATAAAGTCATGTGCCTGGCCACATCAGATTTTTAAATGGAACACTAGGTATATTATTGCAGTTTTGGATGAAGATGTTTATGGTAATCATTTTAAAAACAACTTAAATTAGGCTATTGTCAACTGTTTCCGAGATTTGTGAAATCAATTTACAATTTAAAAAAAAAATTTTGAGGTAACTAATTAAGATGAAGAAACGAGAAAACTCATTCTAGACAGTAAAAATATCACCTTTTTTTATGCTCGCGATGGTACTCTCAAATTATATATTAGTAGTTATTCTTTAATTTGAAACATTTGGAGTCCAATAACTAAATGCTCTTTGTACTATTGAATTAAGGAAACGCATTCTGACATTCAAAGTCCGTATGATGATGATTATATATTCGATAATATTAATATTTATAAATTAGTTTTCACATTTTAAAATTTTCTTCATTCGAAATATGTATACATTGAGCGCGTAAAGTAAGGAAACATGACACAATGTCTGAAATGGTTTGTTATTTGAAAAATTTCGTCTATTTTAGTTATCAAAATATACATATTTACAACAAATTTTATTTCCGACTTTTAATTGTTTTCGTCTTTTGACGCCATCGACACTTGCTACATGGCAACCCCATATTTTTTGTACTGGTATTGATAGGTCTGTTAATTGTAAAGATAATTGCACAGTAAAACTTTTAAAAAATAGAGGAAAAGAGGAAAAAAGGTTATTGCGCTTTTTTACGTTTTTTTCTTATGAAGCCGTCCGCACCCCACTTAAAGAATCGCTGCAAATGCGTCAAAAACATTTGAGAACAAATTTTACAAAAGTACAGAGATTTAGGTTTACTATGAGACCATTTTGAGCTTTCTAGGACAATGGGTTCAGCTGGAAGAAAATAAAAAATCTGATGTGGCCAGACACATGACTTTATCATACAAAATATAAAATTAATAGTTTAGCTGCCTGTGAATCTATTTGATTGAGATAAATCGTGTCTGCATTAAAATTAAACTAGTTAGCCAGGATTTGACAGATATTTTGATAGTCAATAGTATCAATAGTAGGTAATATCAAAGCATCAGCATTTGACGCTACCTACTGTCAGAATAATAGTTATTTATCTCACAAGTGCCGAAAGTACAGAATTGTGCGACGAGCGGTGATGCGGCGAGTGACATCAACGCTTTCCGCCGATGGCGGAGCGTCGCCGTCGCATGTGAGCGAGTCGCGCTATGAAGTTTTCGGCAGGAGTGACATCAACGTTTTTTGTGTTGCTTTTTGAGAATGAAACGTATTTATAAAAAATCTAAAATGGTTATATTTCTGTACAGGAAATGTTAGGTTGATACCACTTCTACGAAACGTCAAGTTTAAAAAGCTAATTCAAATTCTGACAGATTTATATTCGTTCATGTCACATCCGTACCAACATAGTAAAATATAACTACACTCATCGCTATACTTTATTTACAATTTTCTCAATTTATCGTTTTTACAATTAGATATAACAACGGGTTGATATTTCTTATCAACAAACAATCAAATTTGTGATCTTATTTTATTTGAATTTTGTACTTTCCGCACTAGAGCGTCAACGTTCCATAGCGGCTCCCCAACCTCTGAAGGAATCAGCTGTTTTCGAGTGTGACAGCCATAGACATTTCTGTGGTGACAGCACAAAAAAATATTTGTCAAAATCCTGGCTACTATGTAGTTTCATATCAATGCAGATGCGACCGATCTTGATCAAATAGAATTTGCTCTTGCAGCTAAACTATTAATTTTACCAAAAAATGTCATAGGCATAAATTATTCAAAATTTCCTCTGCTTTAATTTATTATTTAACTATTTTGACGAAATTACAGAAATAGCGGCTCAATTGCAAAATCGTTGAAAAATGCTATGAGTAAATAGCCCGTTCCTTTGGACCCTTTTGAACCAAAAGCTTTTCAGCTCTAAGTTTAGTCATGAAAAGTCGTCCCGATTCCTTTAGTAGTTTCCACGGAACCGTCTCCACAAAAAACGGGTACACACACATACACACACACACACATACACACACACACACACACACACACACACACACACACACACACACACACACACACACACACACACACACACACACACACACACACACACACACACACACACACACACACACACACACACACACACACACACACACACACACACACACACACACACACACACACACACACACACACACACACAGACATTTTTTTGTACCTTGGTCAAAAATGTTCAGGGGACCCAAAAAGACCTATTTCCGCTAAAATCTCTATTTTTTTTTTCGGCACGATTACAATACTTTACATACTGCGTATGATAAAGCAAAAAGCTAAACACTACTGCCTTCCGCTATCTACCTACGGTAGACTGACAGTGACACATTGCCCACCGTATCGCTCTATCTCTTTTGCTTGCGCCTGCATCACTTCTCGCCAGCCAATATAGAGCGCGGGTCCTTTCCAGTTATTCGTAGTATATACAGTTCACTGATTTTTAGTAACCATGCTGCTCTCCACCTGCTCCAATTCATAAATTCAGCGACGAATCGGTCTGTCGAAATGTATGGGTGTGACGTTATGGTGGTTTTGTCGTCTAGTCTGAGTAAATAGTGACGATTATTTGATTACATTATACGTTAATAATATGGTGATATACAGGCGGGAGGTAAGCTTTAAATAAATCAAAAATTACAGCCACAACCTGGATTTGTACCAGCTTGACAAAATATGTCGTTAAACATTTTCATTTGATTACATGTTTACATTATAGGTACTGACTGTGATACTGCCAATAATAGTATTTTATTTGATGATCACATAACTAAGGATATAAATCGTGAGCATAAAGTTTATAGGTACGCAAGCCGGTAAAACCTACTTCCGGTAAAACCGGAAGTTGATAAATATCACTTTTTCATACGTTACTGCGCTAAATTCTGATACAGCCTGTATAAAGATAAGATAAAAATAAAGAATACGATCACAGTAGGCAATCAAATGAATATCTCGGGGAAAATATATTTAATTCCACCCCCCATTGGGTTTCGATTCTTCCTTTTTCTCTTTGGGGGTGTCCTTTCACGCGAGGAATGGCGCGCGACCCCTAAGATTGCTACCCCATTGAACAAATTGCCCCAATTTTGGTAAACCTGATCCCATACCTAGAAAGGTCGTTTTAATATAAATCTTCCTTTGAAGGCGACAAACGTGGCGCTTATAGCTAACGGTTATTTTCCTCCTTCTACAGGCTGGACCGAAGCACGTTCGTATTTCAAACCGAAATATTGTCATTTTAATTTCATCATGCACACATAAAAATACGAAGTTGGATTTAACACAGATTCAACTTTGCTATGTATTTCCCTAGTGAGCATTTGCGCATGTAGTTAAAACAAACAGAGTTGAATTTTTACAGAGTTTCTTTTGACATTCATTTTGTTGTTTTGTAGTTGTTATTATATGACAAGGAGTTGAAATATATCTTTTTCTACTTTGCATTCACAATGCACACATTGTAGCACTGTTTTCGGTGTTACAATTAACAAATTGTAACATTGTTTGAAGTAACTTTTTTAGAAAAATAACCAATCTTAGAAGATTGGTACAGAACTACACAGTGCACATTGATTGTTGATATTAAATGCCATATGTCAAACGTACAACATATAATCACACACTCCCTCTTTTTACTTTATCATACGCAGTATGATGAAGTATTGTAATCGTGCCGAAAACAAAATTGAGATTTTAGCGGAAATAGGTGTTTATGGGTCCCCTGAACATTTTTGACCAAGGTACAAAAAAATGTCTGTGTGTGTGTGTATGTATGTCTGTGTGTAAACGATTTTTGTGGCGACGATTCCGGAGAAACTACTAAAGGTATCGGAACGAAAGTTCATATTTAGAAGTTTTGTTACCAAACTTAGAGCTGAAAAGCTTTTGGTTGAAAAGGGTCCAAAGGAACTGCAAGTTTATTCTAAGCCTTTTTGAAGGATTTTACAAATGAGCCGCCATTTCTGTAATTTCGACAAAATAGTTAATTAATAAATTAAAGTAGAGGAAATTTTGAATAATTTATGCCTATGACATTTTTTGATAAAATTAATAGTTTAGCTTCAAGAGCAAACTCTATTTGATCGAGATCGGCATTGATATGAAATTACATAGTAGCCAGGATTTTGACAAATATTTTTTTGTGTTGTCACATTCGAAAACAGCTGATCTCATCAGAGGTTGGAGAACCACTATGGAACGTTTCCGCTGTAGTGCGGCAAATTATAAAATACAAATTTCAAATAAAATAAGATTACCAATTTGATTGTTTGTTGATAAGAAAAATCAACCCGTCTTTATATCTAATTCTAAAAACGATAAATTGAGAAAATTATAAATAAAGTATAGCGATGAGTGTAGTTTTATTTTAGTATGTTGGTGGGGATGTGTCATGAACAAATATAAATCTGTCAGAATTTGAATTACCTTTTTAAGGTGCGTTTTCATTAGTGATAGTGGCAGTGGTAGCAGACACCGTTATAGTATTTCCAATAGAAAATTGCTAGTGACTCATGTTTATGTACATGCAAACTAATATGTGCCATTATCACGATATGTAAGAAATACTATAATTTCGTATTCTACCACCGCCATTAGCTACCATTACCTACCAATCGGAACGCACCTTTAAACTTGATTTTTCCTCAAAGTACAACCTAGCATTTACTATACAGAAATCATTTATTTATTTTTTTTAAATACGTATTTCTTAAAAAGCAACACAATAAACGTTAAACGTTTTTCCTGCCAAAAGCTAGATAGCGCGACTCGCTCACATGCGACGGCGACACTCCGCCTTCGGTGACGCGCCGCATCACCGCTCGTCGCGCTATTCCGTACTTTCGGCATTTGTGACATAAATAACTATTATTCTAATGACGTAGTGTAGGTAGTGTCAAATGCTGATGCTTTTAGAATACCTACGATTTATCTCAACAGAATAGATTCTCATGCAGCTAAACTATTAATTTTATATCTTGTATGATAAAGTCATGTGCTTGGCCACATCAGATTTTTTCTAAATCCGAAACGTGAAGAAAAGACATGAAAACAAAAAATTACTAATTTTACTAAGTATAATTTAATCTAATAAACTACTTCACCGAAATTAGAATTTGGTTCAATTATAAGTCCGTGTAAATGTATTACCCTCAACGGCTACCTAGCGGAATTAGGTAGACACCGCTGTTAAACGTTAAGCGTTATACCAATTCTTTAGTAAGTTCTTGTTCTTTGAAGTAACTAATCAGTCGCCGCCAAACATTTCTATTCTGACTATTAAAATTACTAGACACTATTTTTAAGTTAACTTTTTAGGTTATATTTCTATATCTATATCCTTTATTCACTGGTTGTCATATAAGTTTTTATCAGAGTAGCCTTTTCAGTAATAATATAACAAGAGAGTGAGAATAAATTGAAAATAATTTGACAGATTGTTTGAAAACTTGTTGGCAGGCAATAGTCACGAGAGCCCGCAGGGCTCGAGTTGCTATTGCCATCAATAAAACTATCATAAAATTATTGAAAAATTTTATTTAATTAATATTACTTACAATATATGAAAATATCGTTGACACATTGTGAATATATTATCTGACAGTTGCTAGGCAAATTAAAGCTACAGTGATTATTCCCGAGAATAATCACAAGAGATTTATTCCCACTATAATAATGACATAATTGGTTGAAACTTACCCTTGTGACAAATAAAGAAGCATTTGATTGGTTTTAAGAAACGTCAAAAAATAATCAGTAATAATATAACAAGAGAGTGAGAATAAATTGAAAATAATTTGACAGATTGTTTGAAAACTTGTTGCCACTGGAGCCCTGCGGGCTCTCGTGGCTATTGCCAAATGGCAACAAGTTTGAACAAAATCTGTCAAATTATTTTCTAATTTATGGAACTCTCGAGTTATATTTGACTAGATTATTTTTTGATTCACAAATTTTTACAATAAAAAGGATCAATAAAACTATCATAAAATTATTGAAAAATTTTATTTAATTAATATTACTTACAATATATGAAAATATCGTTGACACATTGTGAATATATTATCTGACAGTTGCTAGACAAATAAAAGCTACAGTGATTATTCCCGACAATAATAACAAGAGATTTATTCCCACTATAATAATGACATAATTGGTTGAAACTTACCCTTGTGACAAATAAAGAAGCATTTCATTGGTTTTAAGAAACGTCAAAAAATAATCGGGTTAATAGTGTTGCCCCAAGCTCTATTGTGATCGTACTTGCGCCCCGATAATTATTTATTAAAACTTGTAGGCTAAAGTAGAGTAAAATTATCCACAACAAGAATTTGTCATGATTTAATCCCAAGTTTACGAAGTTGATAGGTTACTACAGTACCAACAGTACTACAACCGGTACCCGCAAAATACCGTAGATTCTAAATATAGTAACCACAATTTCTAAGTACATCTAAAATTAATGACATCTCGGCGCACTTGACTGTACCATACAAATCTAAACAAACAGCTCTAGGTTTTAATATAGTATATAACATCTTAAAGACTAACAGAAAAAACCTACAAGCGACATCAAACGAGGAGGATATTAATTACTATTATCCCCCTAGGAACTGTATTCTGACAAGCTTTAATAACAGGCTACAAAGATCCGGTGAGGGAAAAGCTCTAGAAGTCCTTTGTCTCCAGCTTAATGGCTTTACTCGTTTTTTTGTTGCTTTTCTTTCGAGTTAATGACGTTTATAACTTTACCCATTCTTCCACGTAAAAACGCCAAAACTAGATCAAAGGCTTCTTGGTTTATTATCTACGAGAGACTTACATACAGCGTGAGTCAATAATAAAGACAAAACAAAGATTAAAACACCAGAGATTCAAATTAAATTGAAGATAATAATTGAAGAAGAACAATAAATAAATAATAAAAATAATTAAAATAAATAATACTATTATTCACCACAACACGGAGTTCGTCCCTCAACACCAAAAAATATATCTCTCTCATTTTGTCAGTTATTTGAACTGATTGTCGTGGAAAAGGTCACTCCTTTTTGTGTATGAGTAACTACTAGCAATTATAAATAAACAAACATTAAAAGCTACAATATGTTTATACAAAACGATTATAGAAAATCTTCATAACTTTCAAATTGCTTTTTGAATAGTATATTGTTATATTGATATAAAATATGAGATAAAATAGATATACTTATACAAAATTCTATTATAATTTAACCCAACTGTCTATTATCCTATTCGAGCAGTTATAATCACAAGGATTATCGGATTATCTTACACTGTTCTGTTCTTTGTTTCCACCTCATTAAAGGCTTTGTTTATGCCGTGGTCTCGTATCCGTTTGAATATTTCGGCAAACCAAGATTGTCGGTTTTAGAACAAAGGAACCGCGTTTCTGGTTATAATTTGTGGTGGAATGCGGGTTCTCCCCTCCAAAATGACGTGAAGGGATAGTATCGGTTAGGAAGGGGGAAGTTAGAATACAGGATGTTCCGTAAGTCGACGCCACTACTAAAAGGGATGATATTGATAAGCCATCTCGTGACCACTTGGAATAACTAAACGTTACTGATAACAAATTTGTTTTCCTGTGAAAAAAAAAAAAACGTATCAAATTTTTCAAAATTAGCTAATGCATAAACCGAGATGATGATTTGAAAATACTTACTAAGCAAACTACAGTATTTAATACGACATGGTAGGTTGTGCTTTTTGTGTAATAATTGGCATTATTATTGTAATAATTATTTTATTTAACAGCGGAGGAATGTGATAATTGCTATTGCTTTGTTTATGGATCAACGTTATCGCGCGTTGGTCTGTAAGAGACATACAACACGTATTCTTATCGCGTGTGAAACTTTTTAATGGTTTTTATTCCCATACATATAGGGGTTTTCTTTGATAACAGATTTATGACTGTCATGAAATCTGTATTTTACTACTAGGTTAGTGATGAGTGTATTTTCAAGCCAGTGTTTCAAGCAAGTAAATATTGTTCTCCTGCATATGGAGTCAAGGAGGGGGAAGTTTTAATAAATAGTTGAGGCGTAGATTCGTTGGCATCCAGAAGATCCAGAAGACAGAAAGAGTGGTTTGGGATGTAAAACAAATTAGTCCACAAGCTTCCCGCTTGCTTAATATTAAAATGTAGTTGTTTAGTGTGTGCTTTTGTAAATGGTAAGCCGATCACTACTTCCTTACTTTGTGTTTAATTTTAAATTTAATGTGTTTTGTAGAATCTGACAACTCAAAATATTTGTTTTAATTGTAAATAAATATTTGTTTAAATATTCTTTTACTGAGATTTGAGTTTTACTTTTGACTAAGTTTCTTTTAATATTGGATGAAAGCAAAAAAGCTTTTAGTGGTAGAGATTTTGATTACATTTTTATTGATATTTTTATTGAATCAAATAGTGATTATCATGGGAAGAGTAATGGGCTTTGTCTGATAAAATACTGCATTGGTCGTATTGCAAGAACTTACGTGTTTGGAGCGATAAATTATATCATAATGGTTAAGGTTGTGGTACTTAAATAAAGTTCTTAAAACAAAAGTATGGTTACTTAATAACCAGATTTTACCCGACCGAGGAACTATTACATTTGTATAGTTTGGTAAACCGAAGTGGTCCTTTTGCCAAGTATCGTATGCATGCTGCTGACTATTTTGTGTTGAATAATTAGTCATATAATTTTAAGAAATTGCTAATGAATAAAAAATCTGTTATGTATAGTTTTCTTTAATTTATTATGGTTTATATTATTTAGGTTGGACCTCTAATTGATCATTTAATAAAGTTATATTGTGATTTATATTATGCCTTTCTATCTCGAGTTGTTCTAATAAATCTAATTTCTAGTTTTTATTATATTTGTGAAGAAGTGTAGGTTCATTGTATTTTATACAATGACCTGTTCAAATTTTATGTTGATTATTATTAGAAAAAGTTCTAGATTTGTGTTCCGCTATTCGTTTTGTCGATTTCCTTCCAGTTTGACCTACATAAACAGCGTCACAATTAGAGCATTTGACTGAATAGACTCAAGACATACCCATAACAGATTTAGGTGTTTTTCAATTTTAAAGTAATTTATAGATAGATGGTGTTACTGCTGTCAAAAGCGGGCGAAATGTTAAATTTGCCTAAAGTGTTGTTGTTTTAAAGTGACGTTATTGTAAGTGAACGGTTTATATATTTTGTCAGGCTTTATTTCAAGTATGTAAAGTGGGTCAGAGGTGTTTATGATTTGTTGTAAAAGGCGCTTGATATGTTTGAAACGGAAGAAGTTGTTTGAAACAAGATTATAAATGTCATTTACCTCATCAATTCTGGAGTGGTAATTGAGGAGGTAGTTTAAGCAACGATTGTAAAGGAAGCAAAAGGACGCCATGCGTTGGGAAAAGAAGATGTGAAGAGTGATATGGGATTAGGGTTAGTTAAGGATAAATCTAAAAAGCATAAAGTTTTATTGTTATCGATCTTCAAAGTAATTTAAGCTTATTGTGAAGAGTGTTAGTATATGCCCACATAAAACAACGTCTTATACCTATCTCTCTGCTGCCCATCATGTCAAAAATCTTCGAAAAATTACTACTCAAAAGATTGAAGCCAATAATTGAGAACAAAAGGCTTGTTCCAGAACATCAGTTCGGATTTCGGGATAAACACTACACCGAATAACCAACATAATTCGAAAAATCGTTAGAGGAAAAAAAGTCTGGCATGAAGGACAGAACAATAAAGTAGGAAGTATTCTCCCAAAACAGTTTGCACAACTATTAAAATCTTACCTGACTGAGAGATACTTTAGAGTCAAACAATGTGATGCATGCTCTGTCCTTAAGGAAATAAAAGCAGGAGTGCCGCAAGGTAGTGTTTTAGGGCCGGTCTTTTACCTACTCTACACCAGCGACCTCCCAGCACTAGAAAATAATACTGTCGCAACTTTTGCAGACGACACGGCTATCCTGGCTGTTGGGAACAGCAATGAAGAAACGACGAGAAGACTCCAAACAGCTCTTGAACATTTTTAGGTCTGGACAAAGAAAAAAAGAATCAAACTGAACGAACTCATGTCAGTGCGTGTTGACTTGACGAACAAGAAAATACAACACATCCCGGTTACTATTAATAACCAAATAGTACCGTACGCAAACACAGCCAAATATCTCGGCATGATAATAGACGCCAGGCTCCGCTGGAAAGCCCATGTCAAAAAGACAACAGAGGAACTAGGAATCGGTTACAGAGCGATGTACTGGCTGCTAGGAAGAAAGTCCACGCTGTCTGTACATAATAAGCTTCTCTTGTACCAGCAAATTCTAAAACCCGTGTGGACGTATGGTGCTCAACTCTGGGGTTTGCACCAAGAAAAGTAACATTAAAATTGTCCAGACCTTTCAAAATAAAGTATTGAGATGCGTTGTCAATGCGCCTTGGTACATTAGGAATGATGATCTCCACAAGGACCTCAAAATGGAGTCTGTGTGCAAAGAAATCCAAAAAGTATCAAGAAGTCACGAGGAAAGGCTTCACCATCACGTTGAGGCCATCCAGCTCCCCGACAACACTGAATTAATCCGAAGACTCAAGAAAAAGGTGCCTTTTGAGTTAGTGTGAATGTGAGCTAGTGGAAAAGTAGAGTAAGTGTTAATTGTAGGTGTTAGTTCTAATAGCAGAGACAGTGCTACGTAGTGCGCAAGAAAAACGTGCCCAGAATACCAGAACTAACTAAGAGATATCGATGGGTGCCTGTAATTAGTCAATTATGACTAGATTGTGATGCACTTATTGAATATATAAAAAATAATCCAAATGCTCATCATTGACATATCTGACCCACTTTACAAGCTGTAAATTATAAGAGTTGATCTTATTATATGTTGATCTTATTATGTTGTTGTTCTATGTACAAGGAAAATATCAGTACAAACGATAGGGCCATTCCTATTTCTAAACCGGCCTCAAGCTTGTAAAATTTGTCATTAAAAGTATAATAGTTTTGTATGATAATATTTTTTTAGATCAGGTTGTAATGATTTATTTTATGTTTATCGTTAAAAAAATAAGGAAAAAGTAATATACCTTGCCGACATTGGTACTATTTCAAAGTAAAAAAACACCTTTTATTTTTGTTTTTTTTTTTTTGTTACAGAAATCGCTATACTTCTACCTGGATCGTTATCACACAGCCGAAAAGCTAACATTACGAGCGACATCAGAAGAAACCTAAGGATGGGCAATCCTTCAGAGCATCCTGAATACGATCCTGAAAGAGAGTGAGTGAAACAACCTTTATCTTATCGTGTTTAGTCCATAAATTGTGAAGAATTTTATGTCTCAGCCGAAATAACAGACAAGGGTAGTGTGTATATACATACAATATTTGTACAGGAAAGCTCCTAAAGCTTTATTTCCACTGTTTGAAATAGACAGACAGACGGCTGAGGATAAATATGCTAAAGCGAAACACAAAAGAACAACTTTATATATCAAGATTTTCCCTTCGCTTTCTTACAAAAGTCCTACGCAAACAGTTCAACGATGTCAAGGGGAAGTTCTCTTGTGGAGACCTAAAAAGTAGCTCAACTTTGGGACAGTTTGTTGAACAAATTGTAATAAAATTATAAACCCCTAACCACAACAAGTATTTTAGAAACCTAAATACGTATTTCAGCAACTATGTTGCCATCTTCAGTAGAACCTAAAAAAAAGAAAAAGAGAGATTAGCACTTCATAGTATCTTTACTGGATATTGTCCAAGCAAATCACTAGTGGAAGTGACGTCCATGTTAAAAATTACCCTATATATACCCATTTGTTGTTCACGCCTCAGTGAATTTTGATCATTGAAGCGTAAAAAACAAGTTTTAATTAAAGCAGGTCAAACAATGGCGAACTAGGTATAGGACCCCTGTCTGAATTTATTAATTTATCTCTATTCAAGTGAATAAAGATACTTTCCAAGCTGTTTAGTTCCCTATTATTTGACACAGCTTTTACAAGTTTTAAGTCATCTACAACTACTTTATGACCTGTGTCTAAAATATGTTGAGCCACACTAGATTTTTCAAAACGATTATATTTAAAATGAGCTACATGTTCTTTGAACCTAGTTAAAATTGTTCTTCTAGTCTGGCCTACGTATTCTTTTTCACAGTCATGACATTTGATACAATATATACCAGATTTATCAAGTACATCTACCTTATCCTTTGGGTTTCCAAGAAGGTTCTTTATGCTATTATGAGTCGAATATGCTAAACAGAGATTTTGTGATGTAAAAATATAATGTTCCTCAACCAAGCTTCTCTGTTAATAACTCATTGGAGTTTATCAATAAGGTTAACAATGTAAAATTATAGGATGGCGAATTGTTGATTTCATTTGATGTTGCTTCACTGTTTCCTAGTGTGCCTATTCCGGAAACTTTGGAGTTTCTTATCGAATTATTGTGCAATAACAACTTTGACCCGTCAGAAATAGATGAATATGTAAGATTGACTGCCCTTTGTATGTCTCAAAATTGTTTTCAAATAAACGGAAAGTTTTTTGAACAACTTGAGGGAACTGCAATGGGTAACTGTCTCTCACCTTTTATTGCCAACTTGTTTATGAGCAGATTTGAAACCAATGTAACGTCTATAGCACCATATTTCCCTAAGACTTGGGTTAGGTATGTCGACGATATTTTTGCCATTTTTGACACCAAGAAGTGCAGTATTCAAGATTTTCTTCTCGTTTTGAATTCTAAGTTCAACACCATTAACTTTACTGTAGAACAAGAAGTTAACGGCCAACTTCCATTTTTAGATACTCTGGTAGTCAGGAATAGCAAAAATATAATAGAAATTGACGTGTATCGGAAAGATACTAACACAATCAGGTTCATCCCTAATGATTCGCAGCATCCTTTTCAACAAAAATTGTCTTTTATTAGTTGTTTAGCAAATAGGTTATTGAAATTTCCATTGTCCGCAGATAGATATCAGCAAGAATTATTGTTTATTAAGAATGTTGTCATACATAATGGGTACCCTGAGAAAATAGTTGATAGAATGATTAAGAAGCAGAATCAAAAAATGTATGTAAATCAAATATCTACTTTAAATACTTTGTCTTTAGAAAAGAAGAATTATGTTAAAATACCGTTCGATTGTGCATATACAAGGGGTTTGAGAAGTATTTTTGCATCACAAAATTTCTGTTTAGCATATTCGACTCATAATAGCATAAAGAACCTTCTTGGAAACCCAAAGGATAAGGTAGATGTACTTGATAAATCTGGTATATATTGTATCAAATGTCATGACTGTGAAAAAGAATACGTAGGCCAGACTAGAAGAACAATTTTAACTAGGTTCAAAGAACATGTAGCTCATTTTAAATATAATCGTTTTGAAAAATCTAGTGTGGCTCAACATATTTTAGACACAGGTCATAAAGTAGTTGTAGATGACTTAAAACTTGTAAAAGCTGTGTCAAATAATAGGGAACTAAACAGCTTGGAAAGTATCTTTATTCACTTGAATAGAGATAAATTAATAAATTCAGACAGGGGTCCTATACCTAGTTCGCCATTGTTTGACCTGCTTTAATTAAAACTTGTTTTTTACGCTTCAATGATCAAAATTCACTGAGGCGTGAACAACAAATGGGTATATATAGGGTAATTTTTAACATGGACGTCACTTCCACTAGTGATTTGCTTGGACAATATCCAGTAAAGATACTATGAAGTGCTAATCTCTCTTTTTCTTTTTTTAGGTTCTACTGAAGATGGCAACATAGTTGCTGAAATACGTATTTAGGTTTCTAAAATACTTGTTGTGGTTAGGGGTTTATAATTTTATTATTAAGTTCGCCACAGTCTCCAAAATATTGTTATGAACAAATTGTAGGAGATATCATTATTTTTTCGTCTGCTGTATATTTATTATACCTTAGTGTATAAAAATAAATTGTGCCAGACAAAAACTATATGCAAGAAGGTACTGTTGTAGGAAGTATCAGGTATTGCGCGGCGTGCTTGTCTCAACGACGTGCACAATACCTTCTATAATAATAAACAGAAATCGAAATTTCAAAAGCGCTGTTAAACTAGATGCAATTAGTTGGAGGCTAAACCAACATTTACATACAAACTTATGTTTTTTTAAATGGAACACTAGGTATATTATTGCAGTTTTGGATGCAGACGTTTATGGTAATCATTTTAAAATCAACTTAAATTAGGCTATTGTCAACTGTTTCCGAGAAATGTGAAATCCATTAGCAATTTAAAAAAAAAAATCTGATGTGGCCAGGCACATGACTTTATCATACAATATATAAAATTAATGGTTTAGCTGCATGAGAATCTATTCTATTGAGATAAATCGTAGGTATTGTCAAAGCATCAACATTTGACACTACCTACACTACGTCATTAGAATAATCGTTATTTATGTCACAAATACCGAAAGTATGGAATAGCGCGACGAGCGGTGATGCGGAGCGTCACCGTAGGCGGAGTGTCGCCGTCGCATGTGTGCGAGTCGCGCTATCTAGTGTTTGGCAGGAGCGACATCAACGTTTATTGTGTTGCTTTTTAAGAAATACGTATTTAAAAAAAAATAAATAAATGATTTCTGTATAGTAAATGCTAGGTTGGCACCACTTTGACGAAACGCCAAGTTTAAAGGTGCGTTCCGATTGGTAGGTAATGGTAGCTAATGGCGGTGGTAGAATACGAAATTATAGTATTTCTTACATATCGTGATAATGACACATATTAGTTTGCATGTACATAAACATGAGTCACTAGCAATTATCTATTGGAAATACTATAACGGCGTCTACTACCACTGCCATTATCACTAATGAAAACGCACCTTAAGAAGGTAATTCAAATTCTGACAGATTTATATTTGTTAATGACACATCCCTACCAACATACTAAAATAAAACTACACTCATCGCTATACTTTATTTATAATTTTCTCAATTTATCGTTTTTAGAATTAGATATAAAGACGGGTTGATATTTCTTATCAACAAACAATCAAATTGGTGATCTTATTTTATTTGAAATTTGTATTTTATAATTTGCCGCACTACAACGGCAACGTTCCATAGTGGTTCTCCAACCTCTAATGAGATCAGCTGTTTTCGAATGTGACAACACAAAAAAATATTTGTCAAAATCCTGGCGATCTCGATCAAATAGAATTTGCTCTTGAAGCTAAACAATTAATTTTACTAAAAAATTACATAGGCATAAATTATTCACAATTTCCTCTACTTTAATTTATTAATTAACTATTTTGTCGAAATTACAGAAATGGCGGCTCATTTGCAAAATCCTTCAAAAAGGCTTAGAATAAACTACAAGTTCCTTTGGACCCTTTTCAACCAAAAGCTTTTCAGCTCTAAGTTTGGTACCAAAACTTCTAAATATGAACTTTCGTTCCGATACCTTTAGTAGTTTTTTCGGAATCGTCGCCACAAAAATCGTTTACACACACACATACACACACACAGACATTTTTTGTACCTTGGTCAAAAATGTTCAGGGGACCCATAAAGACCTATTTCCGCTAAAACCTCAATTTTTTTGCGGCACGATTACAATACTTCATTATACTGCGTATGATAAAGTAAAAATATCACCTTTTTTGACAGATATGGTTTATTACAGATTATAATATGAATTATATAAAAGAAATAATGATATGTTTAACGTCAAATAACGTAAGATTTTTAAATGGAACATCCTGTATATTATAAAACCATTATAAAGTTCGACAGCCAAGCTTTCTAAAATTGCCAAATTTATTAGGTCTATCATCAACAGATAAAAAGTTATCAACCCACAAGTTTTCAATATTGAATAAGTAGGCTTTCACGGCCAGTATTGCTTAACGAAGCACAAGAAGAAAGCAAAAAGTCGGGAAATTCAAAATTTATGAAATTCTAATAGTTAATCAAACAACAAATAAATGCAACACAATTATAAACTAAAGAAAATAAACAACAACCAAAAAGAAAGTGAAGAGGTAGGTAAGTATTCCACTACAAATGTTCAAATATCTGGCCTCTGTGTTGGATGCATTTTTGAAGTCTTGTTTCAAAGTCCCTCTGAACATTCTCTAGTGTTTCCACAGGAATATTGTGAAAACTTCGCCTTATCCTGGTTTTCATGTATTCTTTAGTGGTGGGAATATCCCTATAAACTAGTTCCTTAACATGCCTCCAAAGAAAGAAATCACATGGCGTTAAGTCAGGTGATCTCGCTGGCCAAGGTGTTGGACCACCACAACCAATCCAACGCCGTTCAAATATATTATTTAAATAGTTTTGGACTACTCTAGAGTAGTGTGGTGGAGCACCGTCTAACTGCAGTATCTTGTCTTGTCCTCAAATCAACTTCTTCCAACAATATCGGCAAATTATGTTCCAAAAATGTTTTGAAATCTTGTCCGTTGAGAATTCCATAAAAAGGAATGGCCCGACTATGTTGAGATTAATAATTCCCCCTCAGACATTCAGTGACCACGCATTTTGATTGTTAATTTGTCTTACCCAGCGGGGGTTTTCGGTGGCATAATAATGCTTATTATTCCGGTTTACCAATCCATTACTTTTAAAAGTCCTTTCATCCGAAAAAAGGATTTTTTAAACATAATTTGATTGTTCATCAATTTTTTGTAACAAACTTTCACAGAATGCTATCCTGTTTCCAAAATCATTCCCATGTAGCTCTTGGTGTAAACTTAAGTGGTATGGGTGAAAATTATGAAGTTTTAATATTCTATGGACCGAGCTTTTGCTGATCTGGAGGTCTCTACTCAGTTCTCGTGCACTGACATGCGGATTTTCTTGTACGCTCAATAAAACATTAAACTGGGTATTTTCATCTCCAACTACATAAATGTTATATCTACGGTTCAAGGTAGCAGTACTTCCAGTATTTTGAAACCTAACCAATACATTTTCGAGGAATCGCCTACTCGGGATTCGGACATTTGGATAGGTACCTTTCGCCATATACTCTTTGAGCGAGTAGAGTATTCCTTTGACATTCTCCTAATATAAATACCATGTTTACAACTTCTGCATTATTATAATTCATTATTGCAAGTAAAAGTTGTTCCAAGCTACGAATAGACGAATAGACAAAACGCTAAATTTTGACATCTGTGCGTTTGTCGAATTTTATCATGGCAACTAGATAGTTTGTATTAATTTAAGAATTCTTGCGTAGGTAATAATTTTAAATTAGATACTTAATAACCTTTGATCTGTTGATGATAGACCTAATAAATTTGGCATTTTTAGAAAGCTTGGCTATCGAACTTTATAATGGCGTTATATTATACAGGGTGTTCCATTTAAAATTCTTAAGTTATTTGACATTTAACATATCACTATTTATTTAATTTAATTCATATTATAATCTCAAATAAACCATATCTCTCATGAAGAGTGACATTTTTACTGTCTAGAATGAGTTTTCTCGTTTCTTCATCTTAATTAGTTACCTCAGAATGATTATTAGAAAAATGCACGTATTTGACATTGATTTCACAATATCTCGGAAACAGTTGACAATTGCCTAATATAAGTTGATACAAGTTGATTGAAAAACATATTACTACAATATATGAAAGTCAATCGATGTGACATTTGAATTTTTAAACTGGTAGGCTGTTGTACACAATTAGACCTGCGTTGCTAAGGAAATGTCTACCTTTACTTATGTTTATAGACCTATATATACCGGGAAAAAGGACTCACTTTTTTACCGGGGAAAAAAGTAATGTCATAAAAAGTGAATTTTATTACCTGTCAACAATGCTGTCAACAGAGATAAAATGTCAAATTTTTTCCCGTCACAGAAAAATAGTATATTATTCTATGAGCAAGTAATGTAAGCAATTTCTTACGAGAACGAAGTTTGCAGCACGAGCCGTAGGCGAGTGCTGCAAAGCGTTCGAGTGAGAAATTGCCATTACTTGCGAATGGAATACTATACTTTTTCTACCATGCAACGAAATTTTATAAATTAATTTTTGTGCATATAGGGACAGCTGTATGTCACTATGACGGTTTACAGGATTTTGACAGATTAAAATTGTTTGGTGCGCCTTGTCACTTAGCGACGTTGTCAATGCCTTGACAATGTCGCTAAGCAGTGTATCAACAATTTGGAAATGAAAAATCCAGAGCTGTGATTGGTTCTAAAGCCCGTGAGGAATGAAATATTTCTCACTACTGGCGGGGTATGAGGAGCCAGGAATCAAATATTTGTCATGTGTGTGGGGAATGGTTAGTATTACTTACCATAAATTGCCATAATCCACGCCTTAACAATAATAATCCACGCCTTAACATCCCCCAACAGCTTTCGCCACTACGGGGGCATCGGCAGACCCGAGTTATCATTATTATGGCCCGCGTCTGTGGCACTCGAACGTTTTGCAGCACTCGCCTACGGCTCGTGCTGCAAACTTCGTTCTCGTGAGAAATTGCTTACATTACTTGCTCATAGAATAATATACTATTTTCTCTTCCTATTGAGGAATGCATTCATTATCATGGCAGTTTATGATAAGTAATACTAACCATTCCCCACACACATGGCAAATATTTCGTTCCTGGCTCCTCATACCCCGCCAGTAGTGAGAAATATTTCATTCCTCACGGCTTTAGAACCAATCACAGTTTTGGATTTTTCATTTCCAAATTGTTGATACACTGCTTAGCGACATTGTCAAGGCATTGACAACGTCGCTAAGTGACAAGGCGCACCAAACAATTTTAATCTGTCAAAATTCTGTAAACCGTCATAGTGACATACAGCTGTCCCTATATGCACAAAAATTAATTTATAAAATTTCGTTGCATGGTCGTAGAAAAAGTATAGTATTCCATTCGCAAGTAATGGCAATTTCTCACTCGAACGTTTTGCAGCACTCGCCTACGGCTCGTGCTGCAAACTTCGTTCTCGTGAGAAATTGCTTACATTACTTGCTCATAGAATAATATACTATTTTCTCTTCCTATTGAGGAATGCATTCATTATCATGGCAGTTTATGATAAGTAATACTAACCATTCCCCACACACATGGCAAATATTTCGTTCCTGGCTCCTCATACCCCGCCAGTAGTGAGAAATATTTCATTCCTCACGGCTTTAGAACCAATCACAGTTTTGGATTTTTCATTTCCAAATTGTTGATACACTGCTTAGCGACATTGTCAAGGCATTGACAACGTCGCTAAGTGACAAGGCGCACCAAACAATTTTAATCTGTCAAAATTCTGTAACCGTCATAGTGACATACAGCTGTCCCTATATGCACAAAAATTAATTTATAAAATTTCGTTGCATGGTCGTAGAAAAAGTATAGTATTCCATTCGCAAGTAATGGCAATTTCTCACTCGAACGCTTTGCAGCACTCGCCTACGGCTCGTGCTGCAAACTTCGTTCTCGTGAGAAATTGCTTACATTACTTGCTCATAGAATAATATACTATTATCTACTCCTATTGAGGAATGCATTCATTATCATGGCCAGACTGTGGTCGAGTGGTAGCGCGCTTGGCTATCAGTCTGGGGGACGTTGGTTCGAACCCAACGCCCTGCTTTCAGAGTAAAGGTTTTTCTGTGGTTTTCCTTTACTCCACGGCGAATGCTGAAAGCCAAACAACTTAAGACGTGCCACAGACGCGGGCCATAATAATGATAACTCGGGTCTGCCGATGCCCCCGTAGTGGCGAAAGCTGTTGGGGGATGTTAAGGCGTGGATTATTATTGTTAAGGCGTGGATTATGGCAATTTATGGTAAGTAATACTAACCATTCCCCACACACATGACAAATATTTGATTCCTGGCTCCTCATACCCCGCCAGTAGTGAGAAATATTTCATTCCTCACGGGCTTTAGAACCAATCACAGCTCTGGATTTTTCATTTCCAAATTGTTGATACACTGCTTAGCGACATTGTCAAGGCATTGACAACGTCGCTAAGTGACAAGGCGCACCAAACAATTTTAATCTGTCAAAATCCTGTAAACCGTCATAGTGACATACAGCTGTCCCTATATGCACAAAAATTAATTTATAAAATTTCGTTGCATGGTAGAAAAAGTATAGTATTCCATTCGCAAGTAATGGCAATTTCTCACTCGAACGCTTTGCAGCACTCGCCTACGGCTCGTGCTGCAAACTTCGTTCTCGTAAGAAATTGCTTACATTACTTGCTCATAGAATAATATACTATTTTTCTGTGACGGGAAAAAATTTGACATTTTATCTCTGTTGACAGCATTGTTGACAGGTAATAAAATTCACTTTTTATGACATTACTTTTTTCCCCGGTAAAAAAGTGAGTCCTTTTTCCCGGTATATATAGGTCTATAAACATAAGTAAAGGTAGACATTTCCTTAGCAACGCAGGTCTAATTGTGTACAACAGCCTACCAGTTTAAAAATTCAAATGTCACATCGATTGACTTTCATATATTGTAGTAATATGTTTTTCAATCAACTTGTATCAACTTATATTAGGCAATTGTCAACTGTTTCCGAGATATTGTGAAATCAATGTCAAATACGTGCATTTTTCTAATAATCATTCTGAGGTAACTAATTAAGATGAAGAAACGAGAAAACTCATTCTAGACAGTAAAAATGTCACTCTTCATGAGAGATATGGTTTATTTGAGATTATAATATGAATTAAATTAAATAAATAGTGATATGTTAAATGTCAAATAACTTAAGAATTTTAAATGGAACACCCTGTATAATATAACGCCATTATAAAATAAATAAAACTACGTTGTATAATATGGAGATGTTTCTTTACTCTGAAACAATTTGCGTGACTATCGATTTCAACAAATTAATTGTCATCATCAGGTCAACACTACGGAAAAAGATATAATTAACAATTAAACCTTAACAACCTATAACATTATCTTACTGTCTATCGGACAACGGCAAGGTCAAACATTCATATATAACGCTCGGGGCAGCAACAAACATTCGCAGGGCAACCATGAACCAAACTTGGGCATTGGATGTGGCTCCCTTTATTATAAAATTAATAGAAAACCTCTTATCAGTCTTAATTCAAAAACTGTGCAATGTGACAGCAGAATTTTTGAGGTTATGTCAGGTGGCTTCTTGCTATTACGTCTAAAAATAAAAATAAAAACAAACATAGATACACAATACTAATGCACAGCCAATTAACTTACATAAATAACGTCAATGAACGCAACAAAATTGATGGCAGTAGATGAAAAATCTTCAATTTGTACAATACGAAACAAGGTGTGCGTCCAAATCATCAAACGATACAAAGCGATTATAAACGAACGGCAAGAATACCAACATTCAAACATCATAATCCAGGGTATCACCCACCAGTGCCAACCTACATTTATGCTGAACTGCGCATGGTCGACATATCAAATTCATACAAAACTTATATTAAACTAAATTTAAAACTTTACAACACTCAAGCAGAGACAGAAACACCTATTGTCTTTGGGTGATCTGTTTAAACAAATAATAGCCCGGGAAATCTGTAATGTTGTTGATGAGGTTGTTATCACTTCCATCTCTTTTTATTCGTCTGTGGATGTAGAATATTTCAGTGTAATCCATCAATATAGATTTCGGGATATTTCTTAAGAGTTTCATGTTTTGGATGTGGAAATGATGACCCTCTTGTATCATATGTTGTCTCACCGCTGAGCTGTTACGAGAAATATGTTCATGGAAGCGTATTTTCAGATTTCTGCCTGACTGTCCTATGTATACTCCGTCACAATTTGAGCATTTCAATTCATATATACCGCTTTGTTGTAAATGTGGGATTTTGTCTTTATTATTCAGTAATATGCTTCCTATGCTGTTGCGTGTTGGGTTGCATACCATAATTCCATTTCGCTTCATTATTGGAGTTATTTTCCGGTGTAATAAGGGGTGGTATGTTAATTTACGATAGTGGCATATCATGTCCCAACGCGGATATATTTCTTTGAGTATGTTAGCGTTCTTTACTTTTCTATAAAGCTGATCAACTATCTTCATCTCATAACCATTATTAGCAGCTATTGTTTTGATAGTATTCATTTCATGGGCTCTGTCGACATCATTCATGGGAATATTTATCATGCGTTGTAGGTGGTGTCTGAAGGATGCCATCTTAATATTGTGAGGATGTTGGGAATCATGTGGGATCGTTATGTCGGTAGCAGTAGGCTTTCTGAAGATCGAGAATTGTAAAGTGTTAAGATGTCTGGTAATGGTTAAATCTAAAAAGTTCAATTTATTCATAGTCTCTTTTTCGATGGTGAATTCTAATACTGAAAGTTGGTTCATTTTATTGAATAATGTATTCAGTTCATGGTCATTACCATCCCACACAACCAGAATGTCATCTACATAACGACCCCAATACTTTATATGACAACTCTCACTAAGTTTGAATATTTCCCTTTCAACCCCTTCAACATATAAGTCTGCCATGAGTCCACTTAGGGGACATCCCATAGTTAAACCGTCTGACTGTACATACACAATATCATTGAACTTGAAATAATTTTGTTGTAAACAAAGTGTAAATGCTTCCGTCATTTCAGTTACTTGAGAGTCCGTAAGATCTTTTTTCTGAAGGAATTCACGTAAAGCTTTCAAGGCATCCATAACGGGGACATTAGTGTATAAGCTGACAATATCAAAAGAGATCAGTTGTGAAGCATCTGTTAGTCGGGTGTTCTTAAGTTGATTAGTCAAGTCCATTGAATTCTTGATATTGTGTTTGGCTCTGTAATGGTATCTCTGTAAAATTAGTTTATTCAGTTCTTTTGAAAGTCTATTGGCAACTGTGCCAATGGATGTAACTATGGGTCTGATGGGATAACCGACCTTATGAACTTTAATTAAACTATATAAGCGTGGGATATTGGGATTCATTTCGCGTATGTTTTCCAATCGGATGTCAAACATGTTTAAAGTATCTTGTATATCATTTACTGTCTTCCGAAAACGAGCTATATAGTTATTTTGTATGTTCGATATCTTAGTGGGTTTAATATTATTTTCCGCAAAGAAGGTATCAGTCTTTTCAATATATGTGTCCCTATTCAATATGACCAAACCAGCGCCCTTGTCACCCTTAGTAATTATTAAATTATTGATTCTGACTTTGTCCTGTATCTTTTTGAGTGCTGCACGAGAACTCTCAGTAGATTTTGAATTTTGTTTTCTATTATTTATTGTGGTTTTGATATCATTTTTTATCTGTATAGCATTGGGGTGTTTATGGGTTGCTACATCAATTTCTAAGAGGTACTCATCTAATTTAACATTGTATGGAATGATTGATTTATGATTCTCTAATATGGCCTGTTCGTTTTTATCAAAAGGGACTGTGGTAAGGTTAAGGAAGCGGCTGGGGAAGTCATGGTTAGTAATATTGTCAGTTGGCACCCTGGATCTGTTGTCGTCTGTCACCCTCTTACTATGTAACAATCGGCTAAGTTTAATGTTTCGTTTCTGATCTTTTAAATGATTATGACGTCTTGTTTCATTTTCAAACTTTTCTATTATGTTATCATACTCTAGTTGATGTAAGTAATTAGTGAGGAGGTGACGATGTAAAAATTTTAACTTTGTATCAATTTCGGATTGTTTGGTGTGATGTTCCCGCAGTTCTTTACGGATTAAAGTTCGTGTCACGCTTGTTGAATGTTGCTTTAGATGTTTAGGCAAGTGTACCTGACAAAATGCTGGCGTAAGATGATGTTGTTTTGCTGTCTCGAGAAAGATGATGTGTTGCTGGTTAAGGTGTCGTTTCCCTATCAGTTTCCGTAGTTGGCGGATAGCAAACTGTTCATTTGCTTGTTTAATATGATTCACAAAATATTCCACCCTTTCCATATTTCAATATGAGATAAATAAAACTACGTTGTATAATATGGAGATGTTTCTTTACTCTGAAACAATTTGCGTGACTATCGATTTCAACAAATTAATTGTCATCATCAGGTCAACACTACGGAAAAAGATATAATTAACAATTAAACCTTAACAACCTATAACATTATCTTACTGTCTATCGGACAACGGCAAGGTCAAACATTCATATATAACACTCGGGGCAGCAACAAACATTCGCAGGGCAACCATGAACCAAACTTGGGCATTGGATGTGGCTCCCTTTATTATAAAATTAATAGAAAACCTCTTATCAGTCTTAATTCAAAAACTGTGCAATGTGACAGCAGAATTTTTGAGGTTATGTCAGGTGGCTTCTTGCTATTACGTCTAAAAATAAAAATAAAAACAAACATAGATACACAATACTAATGCACAGCCAATTAACTTACATAAATAACGTCAATGAACGCAACAAAATTGATGGCAGTAGATGAAAAATCTTCAATTTGTACAATACGAAACAAGGTGTGCGTCCAAATCATCAAACGATACAAAGCGATTATAAACGAACGGCAAGAATACCAACATTCAAACATCATAATCCAGGGTATCACCCACCAGTGCCAACCTACATTTATGCTGAACTGCGCATGGTCGACATATCAAATTCATACAAAACTTATATTAAACTAAATTTAAAACTTTACAACACTCAAGCAGAGACAGAAACACCTATTGTCTTTGGGTGATCTGTTTAAACAAATAATAGCCCGGGAAATCTGTAATGTTGTTGATGAGGTTGTTATCACTTCCATCTCTTTTTATTCGTCTGTGGATGTAGAATATTTCAGTGTAATCCATCAATATAGATTTCGGGATATTTCTTAAGAGTTTCATGTTTTGGATGTGGAAATGATGACCCTCTTGTATCATATGTTGTCTCACCGCTGAGCTGTTACGAGAAATATGTTCATGGAAGCGTATTTTCAGATTTCTGCCTGACTGTCCTATGTATACTCCGTCACAATTTGAGCATTTCAATTCATATATACCGCTTTGTTGTAAATGTGGGATTTTGTCTTTATTATTCAGTAATATGCTTCCTATGCTGTTGCGTGTTGGGTTGCATACCATAATTCCATTTCGCTTCATTATTGGAGTTATTTTCCGGTGTAATAAGGGGTGGTATGTTAATTTACGATAGTGGCATATCATGTCCCAACGCGGATATATTTCTTTGAGTATGTTAGCGTTCTTTACTTTTCTATAAAGCTGATCAACTATCTTCATCTCATAACCATTATTAGCAGCTATTGTTTTGATAGTATTCATTTCATGGGCTCTGTCGACATCATTCATGGGAATATTTATCATGCGTTGTAGGTGGTGTCTGAAGGATGCCATCTTAATATTGTGAGGATGTTGGGAATCATGTGGGATCGTTATGTCGGTAGCAGTAGGCTTTCTGAAGATCGAGAATTGTAAAGTGTTAAGATGTCTGGTAATGGTTAAATCTAAAAAGTTCAATTTATTCATAGTCTCTTTTTCGATGGTGAATTCTAATACTGAAAGTTGGTTCATTTTATTGAATAATGTATTCAGTTCATGGTCATTACCATCCCACACAACCAGAATGTCATCTACATAACGACCCCAATACTTTATATGACAACTCTCACTAAGTTTGAATATTTCCCTTTCAACCCCTTCAACATATAAGTCTGCCATGAGTCCACTTAGGGGACATCCCATAGTTAAACCGTCTGACTGTACATACACAATATCATTGAACTTGAAATAATTTTGTTGTAAACAAAGTGTAAATGCTTCCGTCATTTCAGTTACTTGAGAGTCCGTAAGATCTTTTTTCTGAAGGAATTCACGTAAAGCTTTCAAGGCATCCATAACGGGGACATTAGTGTATAAGCTGACAATATCAAAAGAGATCAGTTGTGAAGCATCTGTTAGTCGGGTGTTCTTAAGTTGATTAGTCAAGTCCATTGAATTCTTGATATTGTGTTTGGCTCTGTAATGGTATCTCTGTAAAATTAGTTTATTCAGTTCTTTTGAAAGTCTATTGGCAACTGTGCCAATGGATGTAACTATGGGTCTGATGGGATAACCGACCTTATGAACTTTAATTAAACTATATAAGCGTGGGATATTGGGATTCATTTCGCGTATGTTTTCCAATCGGATGTCAAACATGTTTAAAGTATCTTGTATATCATTTACTGTCTTCCGAAAACGAGCTATATAGTTATTTTGTATGTTCGATATCTTAGTGGGTTTAATATTATTTTCCGCAAAGAAGGTATCAGTCTTTTCAATATATGTGTCCCTATTCAATATGACCAAACCAGCGCCCTTGTCACCCTTAGTAATTATTAAATTATTGATTCTGACTTTGTCCTGTATCTTTTTGAGTGCTGCACGAGAACTCTCAGTAGATTTTGAATTTTGTTTTCTATTATTTATTGTGGTTTTGATATCATTTTTTATCTGTATAGCATTGGGGTGTTTATGGGTTGCTACATCAATTTCTAAGAGGTACTCATCTAATTTAACATTGTATGGAATGATTGATTTATGATTCTCTAATATGGCCTGTTCGTTTTTATCAAAAGGGACTGTGGTAAGGTTAAGGAAGCGGCTGGGGAAGTCATGGTTAGTAATATTGTCAGTTGGCACCCTGGATCTGTTGTCGTCTGTCACCCTCTTACTATGTAACAATCGGCTAAGTTTAATGTTTCGTTTCTGATCTTTTAAATGATTATGACGTCTTGTTTCATTTTCAAACTTTTCTATTATGTTATCATACTCTAGTTGATGTAAGTAATTAGTGAGGAGGTGACGATGTAAAAATTTTAACTTTGTATCAATTTCGGATTGTTTGGTGTGATGTTCCCGCAGTTCTTTACGGATTAAAGTTCGTGTCACGCTTGTTGAATGTTGCTTTAGATGTTTAGGCAAGTGTACCTGACAAAATGCTGGCGTAAGATGATGTTGTTTTGCTGTCTCGAGAAAGATGATGTGTTGCTGGTTAAGGTGTCGTTTCCCTATCAGTTTCCGTAGTTGGCGGATAGCAAACTGTTCATTTGCTTGTTTAATATGATTCACAAAATATTCCACCCTTTCCATATTTCAATATGAGATAAATAAAACTACGTTGTATAATATGGAGATGTTTCTTTACTCTGAAACAATTTGCGTGACTATCGATTTCAACAAATTAATTGTCATCATCAGGTCAACACTACGGAAAAAGATATAATTAACAATTAAACCTTAACAACCTATAACATTATCTTACTGTCTATCGGACAACGGCAAGGTCAAACATTCATATATAACACTCGGGGCAGCAACAAACATTCGCAGGGCAACCATGAACCAAACTTGGGCATTGGATGTGGCTCCCTTTATTATAAAATTAATAGAAAACCTCTTATCAGTCTTAATTCAAAAACTGTGCAATGTGACAGCAGAATTTTTGAGGTTATGTCAGGTGGCTTCTTGCTATTACGTCTAAAAATAAAAATAAAAACAAACATAGATACACAATACTAATGCACAGCCAATTAACTTACATAAATAACGTCAATGAACGCAACAAAATTGATGGCAGTAGATGAAAAATCTTCAATTTGTACAATACGAAACAAGGTGTGCGTCCAAATCATCAAACGATACAAAGCGATTATAAACGAACGGCAAGAATACCAACATTCAAACATCATAATCCAGGGTATCACCCACCAGTGCCAACCTACATTTATGCTGAACTGCGCATGGTCGACATATCAAATTCATACAAAACTTATATTAAACTAAATTTAAAACTTTACAACACTCAAGCAGAGACAGAAACACCTATTGTCTTTGGGTGATCTGTTTAAACAAATAATAGCCCGGGAAATCTGTAATGTTGTTGATGAGGTTGTTATCACTTCCATCTCTTTTTATTCGTCTGTGGATGTAGAATATTTCAGTGTAATCCATCAATATAGATTTCGGGATATTTCTTAAGAGTTTCATGTTTTGGATGTGGAAATGATGACCCTCTTGTATCATATGTTGTCTCACCGCTGAGCTGTTACGAGAAATATGTTCATGGAAGCGTATTTTCAGATTTCTGCCTGACTGTCCTATGTATACTCCGTCACAATTTGAGCATTTCAATTCATATATACCGCTTTGTTGTAAATGTGGGATTTTGTCTTTATTATTCAGTAATATGCTTCCTATGCTGTTGCGTGTTGGGTTGCATACCATAATTCCATTTCGCTTCATTATTGGAGTTATTTTCCGGTGTAATAAGGGGTGGTATGTTAATTTACGATAGTGGCATATCATGTCCCAACGCGGATATATTTCTTTGAGTATGTTAGCGTTCTTTACTTTTCTATAAAGCTGATCAACTATCTTCATCTCATAACCATTATTAGCAGCTATTGTTTTGATAGTATTCATTTCATGGGCTCTGTCGACATCATTCATGGGAATATTTATCATGCGTTGTAGGTGGTGTCTGAAGGATGCCATCTTAATATTGTGAGGATGTTGGGAATCATGTGGGATCGTTATGTCGGTAGCAGTAGGCTTTCTGAAGATCGAGAATTGTAAAGTGTTAAGATGTCTGGTAATGGTTAAATCTAAAAAGTTCAATTTATTCATAGTCTCTTTTTCGATGGTGAATTCTAATACTGAAAGTTGGTTCATTTTATTGAATAATGTATTCAGTTCATGGTCATTACCATCCCACACAACCAGAATGTCATCTACATAACGACCCCAATACTTTATATGACAACTCTCACTAAGTTTGAATATTTCCCTTTCAACCCCTTCAACATATAAGTCTGCCATGAGTCCACTTAGGGGACATCCCATAGTTAAACCGTCTGACTGTACATACACAATATCATTGAACTTGAAATAATTTTGTTGTAAACAAAGTGTAAATGCTTCCGTCATTTCAGTTACTTGAGAGTCCGTAAGATCTTTTTTCTGAAGGAATTCACGTAAAGCTTTCAAGGCATCCATAACGGGGACATTAGTGTATAAGCTGACAATATCAAAAGAGATCAGTTGTGAAGCATCTGTTAGTCGGGTGTTCTTAAGTTGATTAGTCAAGTCCATTGAATTCTTGATATTGTGTTTGGCTCTGTAATGGTATCTCTGTAAAATTAGTTTATTCAGTTCTTTTGAAAGTCTATTGGCAACTGTGCCAATGGATGTAACTATGGGTCTGATGGGATAACCGACCTTATGAACTTTAATTAAACTATATAAGCGTGGGATATTGGGATTCATTTCGCGTATGTTTTCCAATCGGATGTCAAACATGTTTAAAGTATCTTGTATATCATTTACTGTCTTCCGAAAACGAGCTATATAGTTATTTTGTATGTTCGATATCTTAGTGGGTTTAATATTATTTTCCGCAAAGAAGGTATCAGTCTTTTCAATATATGTGTCCCTATTCAATATGACCAAACCAGCGCCCTTGTCACCCTTAGTAATTATTAAATTATTGATTCTGACTTTGTCCTGTATCTTTTTGAGTGCTGCACGAGAACTCTCAGTAGATTTTGAATTTTGTTTTCTATTATTTATTGTGGTTTTGATATCATTTTTTATCTGTATAGCATTGGGGTGTTTATGGGTTGCTACATCAATTTCTAAGAGGTACTCATCTAATTTAACATTGTATGGAATGATTGATTTATGATTCTCTAATATGGCCTGTTCGTTTTTATCAAAAGGGACTGTGGTAAGGTTAAGGAAGCGGCTG